>JAKZGU010000058.1:0-197320 GCA_022837005.1 Calonectria pteridis
GTAAGAATATTTATTTAATTCTTTAGATTAGTATTTTTTTACTTAAGGGCTTTAATTTATAGCTTGGTTTTATTATCTTTATTACTTTTATTATTATTAGTTACCTTTAGCTTATTTATAGGAATATTTTTATCTTTATTAGTAAGTATAGGGCCTTTATCTTTATTATTAGCTTAAGAGAACTAGCTAAAAGAGGATAAAATTACTAGAGCTATTATAAATATTACTTAATAATTAATATAAGTAATTTTACTAAATAAGAGCTTTTAATATATAATAATCTAATTAATTTCTAATTATATAAACTAATTAAAATATAAGATTATTTCTTATAATATACTTTAATCTATTTATATATATTTATTTAAATTATAACTTACCTTTATATAATATAAAGTATAAGTATATTCTATAGCTTATAGGGTACTTTATAGCTTATAGTATAAGCTAAAGTCTTAATATATAAATTATTTTTATTAGATAATTATTAATCTAGGGTAATCTAATTATAGTACTAAAAGTAAGTTAATACTAAATATAATAATAAGATAAATAGAGTATTACCTATAGGATTATAACTAAGTATATTTTATTAAGTATAACTACCTTTAGTATATATAAATTATAATATATATCTATATTACTAATATCTATCTTTCTAGGTACTAAGACCTAGAGTATAATATCTAGCTTATTATTAAGCTCTAAATCTTTATTTAAAAAATCTTAATAAATTACTATTAAATATAATACTAAGCCCTTATCTTAGTAATATAAATCTAATTAATTTTATTATAATAAAATATAAAGTATTCTTAATAATAAATCTATTTAACTAAAAGTATAAATTTATCTAAAATAAAAAAAAGATACTTATAGTACTCTAAGATAATCTACTTATATATTAAATACTTATACTAGATAAAAACTAGTTCCTCTAAGCATTATAAGGGCCCTATTTATAGCTATGGATTCACTAGCTCTTGGCAGTAAAGAGGGAGGTCAAGGCTAACTCTTAGTCCGATATCAAGAGGCGGCAGCAGTAGGAGGAGGAGGCCGGAGGAGGATGCGGAGGTCAAAGGGGTGGAGGTCAGAGGGGTGGATGAGGGCGTCAGAGGGGTAATTGGAGGGCTCGGTTTGGTTTGGTTCGGTTCGGCAGTTAAATTGGCGTTAGGCATCCAGAAAAGTTAATCGACGGTTTCTTTGGTTTCACACATTTGCATCACACAGTGATCTATCGCATTATTCTGGACATAAATTGCTTGAAAGAGTGAATTTGACAACTAAATCTACTGGTCCTCCAGCCCTGTTCTAGCGCGTGATTGGCAGCAGTACATCATTGGTTAGCCGAAACCCAGCTGGCTACCTGGACGCAATAGAATTTAGCGATGAAGTTTGAGTTTCAATGCGGGGACCCCAAAAAGTCCCATCACGGCAACATGGACTTAAAGCATATCAAGGCTGAGCATGAGCGTCCAGAAATCGCATCGTCATCCTTCAAGCGCTGTGGAAAGAAGTGCTCTATCGGACGGATGGGATTCGATTACCACCCTTCTTCCAGTTCATGGGCCTCATGGAAACGAAAGAAAAGTAGAAAGCTCAGTCCGGGAGTAAAGTGAACGGCAAACGGCATGTTCTAGAGGATCCTTTCCACGCTGCGTAGCCACAGCAGGAATGTGACACTATCCCATTTGGAATTGAGAATGGGCTCCCGACTACGCGCTACCAACACAGCCACAAGTCGAGACCCGACCACGAGAGATAGAATTCCAAACAAAACGCACTAAAGAAACTCTAGGCCACAACCTCCCAACCTTACCGGCAAATATCCTGCCGCTCCGGGAATGGTTCATCTTCCTCTGCCACTCGTAGATATCGGCTATGGGGATTAGCCAGAAGTACAAATATCCTTCCCTAGCCGGCCCGCTCGCCTCAAAGGAATAAGTCTCGCATTTTGGGAAATCTACACGTTATTTAAGACTAACGCGTCCGCTTCTGTTACAGAGGTTCCCAACTTGGTACCTCGTAGTCCACTCGCATACCTCCAAGTCTGTCTTATTGCACTAGCCATGAGGGATATCTCTGCCCTCGAATTCAACGTCAGGGAGCCGTTGTAAGCGCTTCAGATTGCGCCAATGCTGATACTTCATCCAGATCATATTATGGGTCTTCGTCGGAATATGTCTATTTTTCGTTATCGCCCGCCTCGGGGTGCGCACGTGGAAACGCATGTGGAAGTTCTGGCAATCCGAACTATGGCTTATTCTTTCCACCTTGATCTTTACTTCCATGGTGATTGGCACCACGTATCTCTGGCAAAAGGTATCTTTGGAATCTGGCAACATAACTAATATCGGATACAACAAGGTACGCTTAGTCACTTTGGTAAAAGAGTATTATCTAACAAATTATAAACCAGTGGCAGTTCTATACTATCGTAGGTTGCGAGGTTAGCTACTATTTCCCAAGATTTAGTCTCCTTGCCTTTTATAATGAGCTTTTTCCTATTTGCGAAGAGAGGCTTAGGAGATGCCTATATGCAGTAATTGCATTTAATATCTTCTCATGTTTTCTTGCCTTATTTGTCAACTTGTTTTGGTGCGGACTGCCCGTGTCCAAGCAGTGGTATGTTTCCAACTTGCTTTCCTATCCCCCTCGTATTTTGCGGTTTGGAAGGCTAAAGTAATTCATTGCGCACTCTGAAGGCTACTGCATAGCTACAATGATTGCTCGTCGATTCTTCAAGTGGAAGTGTTCAAAATTACATGGCCTTTTAATGTCGTCTCTGAACTTCTTGGTTAGATCCCTGAGGTCCACATGTCTTCATTTGGTTATTGAATCTCTGATTACAGTCTTTGCTTTACCATTTGGGATGCTTCGGACTCTAAGGAAAACCCCAATGCGTGAAAAAGTCGCTTTGACCTCCATCTTCGGTATTGGGATCATCTCAATTACAATGACTACAGCGCGATTTGCGTTTGCCATGCAGTCCATTTACACAAATTCCACAGGCAAGTCCCTAAATCCGAAAATAAGCCAAGATACTCATAGCAATAGTTGTTGTGGGCTCGGCCGAAATCACAAGTCAAATTGTTGTATGCGCAGCACCAGCACTGCGATCCTTGCTTCCAGTCGTCACGAATGGTTGGTCCAGGCTTACAACTATTGCAACTGGAAGAACAACGCGCTTTGAAGATGAAAGGAGTTTGAATGCCTCCTATTCTAGAGCAGGAAAGGAGAATCACTCGAATAAAAACCCAGACACCTTGCCCGAGCTTGCGATATGGCAATCGAATTCGGGTGACGGGCGCGACCTTAAACCATATCGTTCACAATAGGTGCAAAATATTAGGGGTTAAAACATATAATAGAGTAATATTATATATAGGCACGCAATTGCCGTACATTGGCGAAAAACATAAAGCATGCCCAATTGTGAGATTTCCACATTGCTGAAATCAACAAACTGCATGCATGGTTAGATGGGGTTGAGAAAATAGCAGAAGAGTCGCTGGCTCCTTTTTCAGGCATAACAATCTCGCCCATTGATTAATTGAGGAGGGATAGCCGAAGTTATGTTCATCATCAGGTCTCCAGCAATACCAATCACCGAGACAATCTCCGAGATATATCATGTTAATTTCAGCATCAATAAATTAATTAAATATTCTAAAGAAAAAAGCTGCATCTCAGATTCGACCGTAGAACTCGTTGAAAGGCCGGATAAAACTAAATGGAGCTTATACAAGACGGGAGGACCCCGAGTATGTCCATCATGCCATCGAATCCTTCATGCACTATAGTAGGGTAAACTCGCCCGTGATTAATCGACTTTCCAATTGTATTTGGACCATGGGATGTATGTGAATCTTAGTCAAGGCTCCATTTGTAAGATGGCGAGTAACCCTTCCCTTGGAGAATGAAAGTCCTAATTTCAGCCAGCTGAGATCCGTTTAGAATTAATTTGAACAAGCACATCCGCATGTGGAAGTAAAGGTGGATCTCAGAGGGGGATTTTATTATCCGAGGCTGTCCATGAATGTGTTGCCGCACCAAGAGCAGAACATGTCTTCCCAGCGACTTCTAGGCAAACAAGGGTAGCTAACCGTATCTCCCAGGATTATCTCATGCCTGACTCGCGTCATGGACTATATACACCTGATTGCCGAACGTTAGATTAATGAAACTATGCAGTACGCGTTTGGTGCACCCACTTAATCACTCCCTTGCCACCATAGCACCGGCCCTCGTCGACCTTGTTCTTCTCCACCTCTAATCCACCGGTGGAGCTCGGAGTCGAGGCTCAGTTGCCCTGGAAAGGTTCCGAGATCGACGTGCTGTCGACGGATTCCTCCTCGTTTCACCCCCATCATCGTGGCTCCTGCCACCGTTCTGGACCCCGGGCCCATGGCTTTCCTCCAATCGCGACTTGGTCTGGTGATACATGTCTTCGACAATCTGTATCTCCTCTGCCACATCCAGAGGGCAATTAGCTAAGCAGAATTCGCGTTCTCGCTGCTCAATATACTCGCGGATGTGGCGCCACTCCTCCTCGTCGTACTTGAGCCGGTTCGGCATCCCGGAGCCACGCAGGTAAGTCAGGATGCCGGCCATGATGGTGGCGATGGCGCCGAAGGCCGTGACGGCCTGGTACGATCCCTTAGCGGCTCCGACGGCGGTGACACAGGCCGACACAACGATCTGTGTCGCCAAGCAGACGTTGACGAGAATGCTGAATGTCTTGTACTTCAACCCGGCCTTGCTCTCCGCCTGGACGACGCGTGTGTAGATTCCAACATTGGGTGCCGAGCGCACAGCGTGCGCGCCAGTTGTCAAGGCGGGCACAGTGTCAATACCGGTCAGAGAGCGAAACATGAGGAGCTTGTCCTCCAGCGGCACCAGAGTAGATGCATCGGTCACAGTCAATCGCCGCTTTGGCTCTCCGCGGCCTTCGTTGATGCCTCCAACCGGCGGCAGACCCTGTTCTTCTCGGTCGTGGCTGCCGCCACCGCCGCCGGTCAGAACTCTTCGAAAATAACCCATCTTCCCTTCTGAAGACATGGTTCTTTCCCGGGCGGAGGTGGATGAAGGGAAAGAGGGGGAAAGGATTTTGAACGACACAAGGTCAGGGAAACGACTCTCGTCCCCTCCTTTGCATGACACTAAAAAGACGGAAGTGAGGAAGACATGGAGATGCATGTCCCCAGTCGCTAACCAATTATATACAGCCGGGCGATCCCGCTATCTCTATTTCTACGGTGATGATTGGGCTAGGATTTTGCACGAGAGACCAGCACGAATAGCCATTAGGCCCCAGCACTGATCCGAACCAGGAAAGTGTTAGTTTGATTGGCGGCGTACGGCCCGCGCTAGGTGGCCGAGGTTGAGAGGGAAGGGAGACTGGGACATAACAACTGGGCGGGATTGTCTCAGAAGCCCCCCTCAACTGGCTGCGGACGCGCTCGGCTCATCTTACTTGATGGGGGTCGGCTGTCGATCAGAGCGCCGTCCTCAACGCCAGCCAAATGCTTCCCAGCATTTTGAGATCGGCTAGCACGCCACAGGACGGTTTAGCGCCATCTATCCTTGTCCTAATTTTGCCACTTGAGCCTAGTCTCTCTCTCCAAAATTTCATGCATTCCGACGACGGGAGATTCTCTCTCATCGGCTGCTTTGTGTACGTCGACAAATCCTCCTCCCTACATGACGAAAAAGCTGTACACCGAAGCTACAATATTCTGCGCGTAAGCGACTCACATCGACACAGCAACGGCCCGAATGGCGCGGGCCATCTGCACTTTAGGCAGATGTTGTGTAGGTGGGATGGATAAAGCAAATCGTGCAACCAACAACTGTTCTAAAACATTTTGAGCCTGCTGCAAGTGGTAAGCTGGGTTCTTATTCGTTAGGAAAAAAGATATGCGAAGTCATACCACCTTGAAATGTTTCACAAGCGGAGTCATGGGATGCTGAGCCCTTTCGGCGGAGTCATTTGGCTCTGTCTTGTTTTTCTTTTTCCACTCTCTCATTTTCTTTTCTTTTCCCGTCCCCTTCGTCTTCTATCACGAACACGAACCTTAAATTGTCAGATATCTGACCTGTTTCTCGCTAGATTGGACCCCTAACACTTTATTTACGATTTAAATCCGCTGCAAGTGAGCCAAACGTGCTCTGTTGATCCAGCTCTCTTCCAGCAAAGCCTCGGGAAATTTGCCATTTAGGCCCTCTTTTCTACGTCAGAGGCGCTGCTAGTGTTATCAGCCCACTACGCCACACCGTTCAGCTGTGTAGCGGTAAGGGATGGCAACATGTGAGAGAGGAATGAAGGCGGGAAAATTCTCATCTCGCCACGGCTTGATTGGTCATTCATGTCTTGTTGCGGCTAATACATAGCCCAAGATCGGACTGTCTTGTTTCCGTCTCACTAGCGGAAACTTGACCCGCCCGTTTCCTCGTCTCCGCGTCTTTCCATCGCAGCATGTTTATTTTGCCCCATTGTATCTGCCAAGAGAGCATTCAAATCTCCCATTTAATCACCCGCAACTAATGCACGATCTCCGGATTGTAATCCTTGTGGGCCCTCAAAAACCACCAACCAGTTGAGACAATGCCAATGATCGCATACACCACCGATACGTAATTCATGTTGTCGGCAGTCGTGGGTCGCTGTGGAGGAAACGAGTACATCTGCGATGAATTCAGCAACCGAGAGCCAACACAACGTTTTACCATTGACTTACCACAAATGCAAATGCGAGCCAAAGCAGAAGGATAATGTTACAGACAAATCCTACTTTGTCAAACCAAAACGGTCCGTGGGCGAGACGCGATCTTCCTTTGAGAAGTAGACAGATCACCGGGATGGCGTAAGACGCGTACAGCAAAACCACACATGCCGTGACCATGCTGTTAAATGCAGTGTACGACGCCAAGTAGAGGCAGCCCAGGAGGCTGACAATCGCACAGCTAACCAAGTGCGCCCAGATTGGCACATGCATCGTGGGATGGATCTTTCTAAGGTAGGCCGATCCTGGGAGCCCATTGTCTCGTGCAAACGACCAACACAGGCGAGCCTGCCAAGTGTGTGAAGCGATCAAGCATCCACACCCAGTAAGCACAATAAGACAACAGAGAACGATGGCACCAGCCTCAGAGTTTAAGGCCTGGTAGAACAACTCCAGGATTGGGACTCCAGTCGCTGTTTCCGAGACCTTGTCAAAGTCTTGGATGCTGAACATCATGCCGATGGAAAAGAGCCATGCGGTGACAAATCCTATGCCGACGGTCCCCAGAATCGCGATCGGCACAATGCGTTCCGGTTCAAAAACTTCTTCGGCCATGTGTGTGGCACAGTCTAGTCCGTTAAAAGCCCAGTTGGGGTTGATGAGACCAACGATGTAGGCGATTCCGTCGTTGGACCAGCCCGTTCGGTTGATGAATTCAGTAAAGACGAATTTGGCAGGCTGATGGCTGGGTGACTTGATCGGAACGACAAGTATAATGACGAGAAAAGAAATTATGGATGTCCAAAGCGTAACAAAGGTCACCTTGGGTAGCGCGCGACTTGAGATGTTGAAGAGGGCACAGGTGATGTGGATGATCTGGTAACTGACGAAAGTCATCCAAGGCTTCAACGATCTACATCAGATCAGTATAACCAGTCTCAAGGTCACTCGATAGACACGCTAAAATTCCGACTCACAAGTTTGGATGAGCCATTTTGATACACCCCAGCACCAAATTCCCCACTCCGAGGGCGATGCTCGCGCAAGTGAATAGAGAGCCTGCCCACGAGATCCAGCCTGTCACATAGGACGCAAACCGGGCATACCTAGCGCTAGCCAATCTAATCGTCCAGTAATATTGACCACCCGCGTTGGGCATGGCAGACGCCAGCTCCGCCAAACACACCCCAATAGCAGTGCATACGACGGTTATGAGAATCGTTCCGTATACTAATTGGACGGGTCCACCCGAGTTGATGCCTGTTACCAAGGCTGTCGAGATGCCGAACCAGGAGTTGGCTAGGGAAAAACTGATGCCCATGACGGACCATAGGGAGAAGTTTCTTCGTAGTTCTTCCTGCTGCCCAACTTGTGGATAGTTAGCAAGCGAAGAGATCAGGACGGGAGGGCGTGGTATACCTTCATTTGACTTGACACACTCAAGGTCTTTCATGCTTTCTTTGTTTTCGGTACTCATTTTGAGAGGTTTTGTGTAGAAATCCTTGAGTTCAAGCAAGATGGGAGCAGCGGCGGAAAGTTGCATCTATATGGCTGACTCGGCTGAGACGGATTCGCTATCTGCCCAACTGACCCTTGCTTCTTTCGCCTTGGTATCTACAAGGGATGGCTCGTTAATGGTTTCCGGGGTAGTGCATACCCCACGGGGAACTGAAGATAGCGGAAGACAGGGCTTGCCACGGTTCCAGGCCGGACCAATGGCGCGTCTTTCCGCGCTAAGAACGATGCCGTCAATGTCAGTCGAAAGGCCTCCCTTATCAGTGCCCATGTGGTCTAAGCTCAAGGACTATCTCATTGTTGATCCCAATCAGTCATAGGACGAGCTGTAGCAGCTGGATAAGAGGAATCCATCATCCAATGAAAGCACATGCTTCATGACTGGGTGACATTTTATCACTATGTTCACAAATCATGCAATTTTTTTCATCAGGCTTCATCGCAGTAAATCGTATGATTAGCCGAAGCTAGTCACTGCAGATGAATGTCTTCCAGAGAGCCTCGCCGTCTCTCAATTAAGTCGGTGACGTGTGGCGCCAGCCCTTGAAGTACACTATCTGGGAATCGAATCTCGCCATTCAGAATTTGCAAGAATTTTCTCACAAATTGACAAGGTAACGGATAAAACGTCAAAGTAAAGGCATGTTAGCAAATGATTGATCCAATTTACTAATCTCTCCATGTCATAATCAAGCAAGATCAAGATATGACATCCCTTTCTTATCAGTGTAGATATCACTTCGATCATTCCAAGAGATATCAGAGATTGCGGATGCAAAAACTCATTTCCGCCGAGAATCCCGTACTGATAGAATCAAGCCATCCAATCTAACCGCGCAAAGGCCCACATGACCTTCAGGGACAGAGAAAAGAAGTGTGGCTACAAATTCCGCGCTCTCTAATTCATAGCAGCTGAATAAGATTCACCTAGTATTCGCCCACCCATTTCCCCTCTTGAGGCGCGCTTGGGTTGATTAAGGGCACCCCGTTGCACAAAAGTTAGCACCTCACGGACAGAGAATCAATGAGAAATACAACATCAAGACTTGACTAGTGGAATATACCAAGGCACTTCTTTCTGGTCCTTTTGTCATTCAAGTGCAGGATATGTGACATAAATATGATCTAGAATTCGGTGATGTCTAGACTGGATAAGTTTCGCAAATCAGTTCCGTGACTGCAATATATGTACGACGAAATCTGACATCAAGACAAATTGATCCCAAAGACAAATTAGTATCAACAGCTAGCGTGTCTATTACTTTTTCATTTTGTACAATGGGAGAAAATAGATGACCAGAAGAAGATGCAAAGACTATTCTTGATTTCTGATGATGAGCGAGGTTTTACTGCCGGGTAGGTCCGTACTGACTGGGGTCCTCATGTTCTCGTGATCTCAAGCCACCAGCATGATCATTTATGAGGCGAGTATGCTTAACGAATTAAATAATCATGAATATGAAATCCATTTTTGATACCAGCGATGAAACGGCATCCCATCCCAAGACGTTGTTTTGACTTGAGCAGGTGTGATATACACCATTCGAGGTCACGCGTTTGCGGGGTTCGCCTCTCCGTTCCGAGGCCACAAGTCCATCCAAGCCAGCAATAATTTCGGACTGACTTTCATTTTACTACCATCGCGCAAATGACATTTTATCTAGCCATGAGCGCGAGCACGTGGACTTGACCGGATGCGCCGCTTGAGCTTCAGGAAACCTAACAAGCCGAATGGGCTTAGCGTTGACGCTAAGGCAGCCGACCAATGAAAACAAATTGCGCGCTGAGGTCGACCAGGGTAACATCTCACCCACTACGAGATGAGTCTACTTGAGATTGATCAGAGGCATGTGACCATGGCGAAGTGTGAGTCTGTCTTAAGGGGTCAATCGGAGACGCCAGGATTGAACTGATACAGAGTGCCGATTGCAGTTATCTACTTTGATTGACCCACAGCAACCGAGGGGAAGCATGATGGCTTTCTCACATCATAGGATGTCATGCTGATGGCAACGGTGAAAATCGTTCAATTGGAGCTCCGAATCAGTCCTAAAACAGATATCCATATACAATCTATTCTCTCAAGAAATCAAATAATGACCGATTTATTCTTGACCGTTGTCTACAAAATGCAGCTCTTGGAAAAGCCACAATAGGTGGTGAAGATTAGACCTCACCCCTGGAGGTTTCTAGACGAAACAGGCTTAGCGTTCCCCGCGGATCATGGCACATGCTCTCTGTTCCTTGGGCATTTCGGTCCTTATCCTAGCATCATGACATTTGACGATCCTTATCTTTCTGAAAACCTCCTCAATGTCACTTGGCTCATCGTACCGATCCTCCCGAACCACACCTGAGAACTGCCATTAGTACGAAAATATGAGTACCAAACCACTTCCCAGGCCTCCGGGCCGCCGACCTCCGATTTTCCGCGTCAAAACGGGCTGCTTTACCTGTCGCAGCCGCAAGAAGAAGTGCGATGAGGTCAAACCCATTTGTGCTGGCTGCAAGAGAAACAAATTGAATTGCAGATGGCCAACGTCCGCGCAAACCGCGAGAAGGGCCCAGCTACCGCCCTTGTCAACGAAACCGTTACCGGAACGAGAACATATACGTATAGCCCCGGCAGCGATCCCCCAAGATACTATAGTCTGCGCTCCAACTCCAACAAACCCTGACACCGCTCCCAATCCGCTGGTAGAGTCGAATGTGCATCTATTGGCCAGTCTTCAGGCAGGATCTCCCAGTACAACCCCTAGTCCGGCCTCGACTGCCTCAAATTCATCGCTAGACGCGGTCCCGAGCGCGACGAGTCCAACGGTGTTGCACGATTCAAATGAAAACACTGGAAGCGGTAACGAGGATCTATATGAGATAGATAACGATCTATTCAACGTGGATGAAATAATCGAACCATTGGACCCCATGCAAGAATGTTCGGCCATTGCGCAATTGGAGCTGGATCCGGTCCCGAGGAGCGTCTTCCCATTCCCAAACCAGACCGGGCCATCGCTCGATCTCCTCAGCTATTACCTATCAAGAACCGCTTTGAGCATGGGAAATGGATCAATAAGTGTGAACCCGTTCATTTCGCAGCTGATCCCTCTTTCTTTTGCCAATAACCTGATCCTGGATCTTGTCCTCTGCCAGAGCGCTGCCCACCGAGCCATGGAAGACAGCACCAAGCTTGAGATAGCCAACAGGCGCTATAATCAAGCCGTGCGACAATTTCGGAATTCGATCCAGGATTACGTCAACGGACAAGAGACGAATCCACTGTGGATTGTGGTTGGCGCATTGATCATGTGTTTTACCGAGGTGAGTTTGACACCCCGCCCCATTCCGAACCAATGCATGTAGATCTAAAAATTACTTGCTAGACTGCCAAGGGAGATTCCAAAGGCATCATATTCGATCACATCAAAGGAGCTAGACCACTATTGCCGACCCTTCTATCCAATTCCAATGCTACCAACAATGACCTCATGGACTTCGTCATCGAATATTACATCTACACGGCGACGATAAGCATGATATCGATCGACCCGTCTACAAGCCAGACTCCATTCCTGAATCCAGACCTGGAGCATCATGGAGAAAGGTTGGTGCACTCGGGCTACATTGGGCAACTGTGTGGTTGCTGGCTGGAGTTGCTTCTCCTTCTCCCCAAGATTTTTAGGTTTGGTCAGAGATTGAGAGACGATAATGCGGAACCAAAGGTCCCAACTGCTGACGATTTTGTCATATTTTCAACGCTACAAATGCAGGTTCTCTCTTTCCAACCCCTGTCCCTATTGGGCAATGACGTGACCTTGTGTGGAGAAATCTTTAAACAAGCTATCCATTTGTACCTCTTGACGTCGCTCATGGGCAGCGGAGAGTGCAGTGGACCTTTTAGACTCAGTATTGAGAGTACAGTAAACCAAGCATTTGAGTATCTGAGAGAACTGCCGTCTACATCTCGTATAAACACGAGTCTTTGCTGGGCGCTGGGTGTAATTGGATCTTGCGTGTCAGATGAAGACAGACGGAACGAGCTGAGATCGCGATTGGACATTATGTTTCTTATGATTGGACTCGGCAACATCAAGGCTACCTCTGTGCTGCTGGAACATATTTGGGCGTTACCAGTGGGGGAGCAAAGCCCGTGGATCATTTGGAAGGTGATGAGAGATAAGCAAGTATGGATCTCATTTGCCTAATTTTCAGTCACTGCGAAATGAATTATGACATTATTGAACTTGGCTATAAACAGCTCTTCATAGTATTTGCTTATCGATAATTTGTGTTCATTTAGTGGGCCTGGTTCTTGGGAGGCACGGTTGCGGGACCCTCCGCGGTCACGTAGGCCTTGGTCAGTCCTCCATCAACCAAGAAATCTGTTGCGTTCACGAAGCTGCTTTCGTCAGAGGCCAGGAATACAGCGGCATGAGCCTGCTCAATGGCCTCTCCGAATCTTCCAGTGGGGAAGTGGACCTCGCGGCGGAATCTCTTGGCCTTGTCGTTGCCCAAGAATTCTTGCAGGATGGGAGTGCTATTATTCGTAAGTATGGGGTTTTCGCAAAAGAGAAAGGGTCAACTCACTTTAAAGGGGCAGGGCATAGGGAGTTGAAACGGTATCCTGGGTAATTGTTAGTGTCCCAAACAACTGTGAAGGAATTTAGGGCACTCACCCTCTCGAGCGTGCACAATAGCCAGTTCTCGAGTCACAGCCAAAACAGCGCCCTTGCTGGCTGTGTATGCAAGCTGGGGTGTGGCGGCACCAACAATGGCCACCATACTGGCAGTGTTGATAATGCTACCCTTCGCCTTGCCGTGCTTTCGGAGTGATCGAACGGCGTGCTTAGAGCCATACCACACGCCCTTGACGTTGATGTTCATCGTCAAGTCCCAGATGCTGTCAGGGCATTCCTCAGCATCGCCATCCTTGGGATGCATGATGCCCGCGTTGTTGAACATGATGTCCACACCGCCCCAAGCATCAACGGTATTAACGGCGGCCTCGACATCAGCCTCCTTAGAGACATCCACAACCTGTGTCTGCACCTTGCCCTCGTGGTTGGGAACAACGCTGTTAACCTTGGCCAAAGCCTTCTCAAGCGTCTGGGCGTTAATGTCAGTCATCAATACAGAAGCACCCTCCTGTAGCATAAGAACTGTTGTTTCCAGGCCAACACCTCTGTGCGTAAAGTCAGCAAGATCAAGTCTGCACACCAACTCAAGGTACTCACCCTGCGGCGCCGGTGATGATGGCGTTCTTTCCAGCAAGTCGGCCGACCATTTTAACAACAGTTTTAAATAAAATGAACGATAAATAAATTTTTATGTGAATGGATCCCTGAGGTGCTGTAGCTGTGAGAATATCTTGACTGAAGACGAGGATGATGAGTTTGAACTGTTGCTGACGTGGATTAAGTATTTGAAGAATTAAAAGATTTCGAACTAATCATCGGAAGTTCTCTTACCAAACATTGTCTCATCTTTCAGCTTGACCCTTGGGATCAACCGCGAACTCGGCTGGCTTTGCGCGAGTTGAGGCCCGCGAGAGCGCGGAAATGCGGGCTAGGGATTGGCCTGTGCCGAGCGCTTCTGCGTCGGAGCGGATCCTGGCCACGCGGCTCTGTTCCTGTGGGCCTGGGTTTGATTGCATATGCAAGATTGCAAACCTCCAAATCTATTTGGAACGAGATAAGAGGATTGCAGGCGACCGCGCTCTGGCTGCATTGTGGTTGGCTGGGCGC
The DNA here is from genome assembly GCA_022837005.1 of Calonectria pteridis. Taxonomy (NCBI): domain Eukaryota; kingdom Fungi; phylum Ascomycota; class Sordariomycetes; order Hypocreales; family Nectriaceae; genus Calonectria; species Calonectria pteridis. Next base: position 13,982 of record JAKZGU010000058.1, read on the forward strand.
ATTTACTTGCGGATCTTTGGGTAGTCTTGCGGCGGACGTGGATTGCTTCGAGATGGGGCTGGAACTTCTTCGCAGTCCCTTTTCATAAGCGCTGCCGGGGATCAGACTCATCGTTAATTCTGTTCGTATTAAAGATCGTGGGTTGATCTGGCGTTTCTCGGCAATCAAGACTTGTTGCTGTACTGTCGCGGCACATTTGACATTTTCATTGACCGAGCTACCATCTTCGCCTATCCACCATGCCTGCTACAATCAAGACAATCTCTCCCTCCACGAACAAGATCGTGTGCGAAGTTCCTGAGGCAACTATTGAGGATGCTCGAGAGGTTCTTCGTCGATCTCAGGATGCGTTCGCTACGTTCAGGAATGTGCCGTTCGCAGACCGTCGAGCCATCGTCGTGAAAGCGCTCGCGCTAATCCAAGAGCGGAAAATGACTCTTGGCCGGGAGCTCTCTGAGCAAATGGGCCGGCCCATCGCCTATAGCCACAAAGAGATAGAGACGATGCAAAAGCGCGCCGACTACCTTCTTGACATCGCCGAAGAAGCTTTGGCGCCTCTTCCCGGACGCCCAGAGAGTGGCTTCAAGAGGTCCATCAAGAAAATTCCAGTTGGCCCTACTCTAATCGTCTTTGCTTGGAACGTGAGTTGAATCTATGCGTATTATCGAAAATGGAGGCTAAAGCTTTCTCAGTTCCCATATCTCATTATTGCCAACGCTTTAATCCCAGCCCTCCTCGCTGGAAACAGCGTCGTTCTCAAGCCATCGCCGCAGACTCCTCTCGTCGGCGAGAGAATTGCTGAAATCTTCACAGAGGCTGGACTGCCCAAAGATGTCCTCCAGGTCATCCAGTCTGGCGACCCAGCTATGCTCCGAGAGTTCGCCCAGTTGCCGGAGGTCCAGTGCGTCAGCTTTACTGGCTCGACGGCTGGAGGGCTGGCTATTCGTGAAGCAGTCGCCAAGCAGACTATCCCCGTGAATCTCGAGCTTGGCGGCAATGATCCTGCATATGTGAGGCCCGATGCTGATCTCAAATATGTGGCTGCCCAACTTGTGGATGGCGCCGTGTTTAATGCTGGCCAGAGCTGCTGTGCTGTGGAACGCATTTATGTCCACGCCGATGTCCACGATGAGTTTGTCAAGGAACTTCAAGAAGAGCTCAAGCAGTGAGTTATTGCTGACATCAGATAACAAGATTACGCTCAGACATTGACGTTCCTACAGGTACAAACTTGGTGATCCTCTGTATAGCTCCACTATGGTCGGCCCTGTCATTTCTCGAGCCGCTCAACAAGCAATTTACGCACAGATCCATGAGGCTCTCGCAAAAGGAGCCGTTGACGCTACGCCAGAAAATGCATCTTTCCGATCCGCTTCCCATCACGGCAATTATGTCGCGCCTATTTTGCTAACCAATGTGAACCACGACATGGTGGTTATGCGCGAGGAGACCTTTGGTCCAGTGATCCCCGTTGCAAAGGTATCGGGCGATGAAGAGGCGGTTAATTTGATGAATGATACCGACTATGGCCTCACAGCTAGCGTTTGGACCAAGGATATTGCCCGCGGCGAGGAGCTACTTGAGCAACTCGAAGCTGGTACCGTCTTTATTAATCGATGCGATTATCCCAACCCAGTAAGTGTAATTGCATAAGGGTTTTTATTGAATTATTTTATTGGAATCAAGATTTTCTGACATATATCTCATACAGGACCTTGCCTGGACGGGCTGGAAGAAGTCTGGCTTGGGGTGCACTCTGGGACCACAAGGTTTTGACGCCTTTGTCAAGCTGAAGAGCTACCACGTCAAGGAAAACCAGGCATAGATAGAAATAGTTATTTAATTATGAAATGCAATTAGTTCTCAAGCTGCTTCATAATCGTGGTGACGAATTTGCTCAACATTGAAGGCTGGCGGACCGAGATATGTGCGAATGCACAAGCGCTCGCAATCGCGTCACGAATTTCAAATTCCGATGGCTTCGCATGCGCCGCTCTGTTCATCTTTCGCATTTGTCGCTACTATCCTGTAAACCATGTGGTAAGTGCACTACAGTGTTGACAGTCGATGGTGTTCACCAGAATGTTGCGAGCATACGCCAAGCCAACTTCATCATGTCGCCTATCTCTGCACAATCACGCGGGGAATCCTAGACGCCTGCTGAGACAATGCAATACGCCTGCCCATACTCAAGGCCACGGTTATTTCCCCTGAGCGGTCCCGGATGGATCATCATGACGCTTTGCGGGGTTTGCAGCGAGCGCGGAAAATGACCAACAGCACGGTCCACAGCGCAGCGGGCACGTTTTCCGCCCTAACCCAGTTCACAATGCGCCTGATCGTTGCGCGCTCCCTCGAAAGATAGCCGTGAGTTTGGCATGGCGACGTGGGTCAGACTTTCCACCATGTTTTCTCTTTTGTCGTCTATATCCGTAATCAGGATGTAGACTAGATATTTCTTATCTTCTCCCTCACCTTGTGTGCTCCCTCTCTCATCATCGTGCGAGTCTCTAGAACAACAATCCAAGCCTGAGGGACCACCAATCACAATTTACATTTCGTTTCTTCCCCGAATTTCTTTGATTGACTCAATTGAACATGGGCTCCTTGGCCAACGAAATCGAGGGTTCTCGCCAAGATCACCCCCACAAAGTACATGATGACGATAGCCATCTCGCCACAATACAGAAACTTCTGGCAAATGATACCAAAGTCAAAGTGGCTGGCATTGACTTTGATGGCATATTGCGTGGGAAAATCATGTCCAAAGAAAAGTTTCTCTCCAGTCTGAAAGGCGGGTTCGGCATGAGCTCCGCTATTTTTGGCTGGGACATGCACGATGTCTTGTACACAACAGAAACCAGCATCACAAGCGCAGAGGGCGGCTACTCGGACCTAACTGCGGAAATCGATCTCAACTCAATGAGACGACTGCCATTCGAAAACTACATCGCCATGTTTCTACTCCGCTTTTCGATTAACGGTGTTCCAGTATGCGCTGATGGCCGGAGCATGACGGCTTCAGTTGAGACGACGCTAGCCAACGCTGGGATGAAAGCATTTGCCGGTGGTATGATCTGCTCGCACAATATCGCGAATATAAAATACTAATGACCCAAATGTCAGTTGAATTGGAATTTATGAACTTCCAAACGCCTCATAAGGATGGTTACGGCCGCGGAGATGAACGACGCAACTTGGCTGCGTTTCTCAAATCCAACGATGCAGGGTCCCTCAGACCTCTCACAGATGGCATGTTTGGATACAGCGTTTCTCGACCAGTCATGTCCAAAAAGTACTTTCATGACATTTATGATCGCAGCTTAGAAATGGAATGTCCTATTGAAGGCTGGCATACCGAGAGTGGCCCTGGCGTTTTTGAAGCAGTAAGTGTTAAGCAGCGAACTACACTACACGAAAGCTTATAAATAATTAGGCGTTGGCCGCATCACCACTGGGAAGAATGGCAGATAACGTCGCGCTTTTCAAGTAAGAGGCATGGACTCCTGAAACTAGTCAATCCTTAATACTCACCATACATAGGTTGCTGACGAAATGTCTTGGCGTCGAACATGGAGCCACGCCTTGCTTCATGGCAAAACCAGTGCAAGGCATGCCGGGAAACTCCGGTCACATACATGTTTCTATCACAGACCTGGATGGAAAGAACTTGTTTGCCAGAGAGTCACCGGATGCAACCGCGGAATGGCCCGATATTGTGACCCTGTCAGATATTGGCCGATGGTTCCTTGCTGGTCTTCTCGATGCTCTACCAGATATCATGCCGCTGCTAGCACCAAACATCAACTCTTACAAGCGCCTAGTAGAGAATTACTGGGCCCCGGTTGCCCTGGGGTGGGGTCTTGAGGACCGGCTTTCGAGCATTCGACTGGTCGCTCCACCTATCTGCAAACCCTCAGCCACACGTTTCGAAATCCGAATTCCCGGGGCTGACTTACACGCTCACTACGCTCTCAGCGCCATTTTCAAGGCTGGTCTGCGTGGCATTCAGCAGAAGAAGGAAATCACCATTCCTCCGACAGCTCGGCTCCCAGAGAACACGCGCGCAGAGCGTCTGCCAAACACTCTTGAAAGAGCGCTTGAGCGATTCGAGACAAAGTACAGCGTGGCTAGAGAGATCATGGGCGACGAGTTCGTCGATGCGTTTGCGATTTCTCGACACCATGAGCTGCGAGTTTGGCGCGAGGCCGTAACTGACTGGTAAGTGAAGGGCTATTTTATGTAGATGTCATGGGCTAATATTCTGCAGGGAGTTCAAGAGGTATATAGAGACAGTCTAGAATTGGCTTTAGTGTTGTTGGTGTCAAGCTTTGGGTTGAATAACGCTGTTTGGTTTCTTATATGCCTTGGAAGCAGAGGTTACAACTTTATTGATCTAGCAAAAAGATTTATATGCAAGTTATCCCCAAGAACCATATGCAATAATCTGGAACCAGCAAATGCAATAATTTTCTTCTTCCCGCTAAGGGTGATGTGGTCGCAGATTCGGCCAGGCGGTTATTCGTCGAATAACAAACATCATGGTTCGGCTGCGCATTAGCCCCCAAAAGCAGACTCCAGACATGGCGCCGCCACCCAAAACCTGAAGGGAAGTTCCTGACATATCAATACCGCCCTGTAATTTTGCAAGTTCTGCAGCTGAGAAGCCTGATTTTGATGTTATCTTGGGATGCTTCTTTTTGAGGCGTGTACAAAGCTGGCCGAAAAGGCGGGGATGAGAAGTTGAGCCAGACACCTACTACTTTTACAATCTTTTCCTTTAGCGACGTTCATTACATCCCACCAAGGGCCTTTCATTTTACGCAAATAAAAATTTCATGAATCCATATTTTCCTATAACATCAGCAGGCCATATCCTCTCAAATGGTTCACTGCAGTCGTGTTTGTTTCGGGGCTATTTGCAATAATCTTCATCTCCTTCCTCGACGTCGCAACACAACGCTACCAAATTGCCACTATTTATTCTTCCAACCCGAACTCGACCATGGCAAAGCAAAATTTCTTCAGCGGCTAGCCGTCGTTCCTCACGGCAAACACCGAGTCAACCTGCTCGCCAACCACGATCCCGCTCGGCACCGGATTCTATACCAACAATACCGCATTCAAGTACACTGTGTCTAGCATCTGGAAGATGGACCCTGAGACTGGCAAAGAGAGTCTGGTTGACTCGTTCCCACATCAGGGTAATCTTCTCCAGGAATGTTTCATTGATGCAATCACCATCAGTTTCCAGGGTATTGAACACAACGCCGTCCAAATTACAAACCAACAGTGGAGCGGCGGTTTGAATGCGTACATCACTTGCGGCATCGAAACTCCCGATGGGTTGTTTGAGGTGAACTTGACCACCAGATACGAAGCCAATCCGCCAGATCGGTACGGCGTAAGTGCTTCTTCGTTTGTTGGTCGCAACAAAACCAGCAAAGCCAGCTTGTGGTGGGGTGAATCTATGTTGGCATGGTACTCGATCGCAATGATGGGCGACATGCGCATCGCAAATGAGAAGTTCGCAACAAAAACTACCCCGGCCGTCTACAAGCGAACAGTCAGCTTCTTCCGCAGCGCCACAGATACTCCCTCGGTAGACGGCATCAAATCAATTGACTTTTTTAATGCACACTGCTTCCTCCTTCCTTGTAGTGATAACGGCGTCGAGATGTCCATCTACTACTGCCACCGAGATGGCATGAGCTACTTTGACTTTGTCTCCAACCTGGTGCACGCAAATGAAAACAATACAAATGCACCACTTCCTGGCATATGGATCTCGGCTAATAGCTTGGCCAAAGCATTTTATTTCACGAGGTCACGCTCCTCGTCGATCTTGGGCAAAATGCCTCTGAGCCAAACATGCTGGCGGACCTGGACTTGCTGGCTTACTTTAGCGACAATTTTACCGCAATCGGCTCAGCCCACCGACCGGCGGCGACAATATGAGCATATATAATTTCGTCGGTAACGGATTCTTCAGCGTCTAATCTGGGGATCCCACCCTCCATCATCTGGACTACTTATCTCTGCCAAGTTCCGTGTATCAAGAGTGGGTCGACGCTGGTCATCTCGGTCATCATCAATAACATCGCTTTGCTCTCGACAATATGGAATTTGTTCAAGCTTTCTATTGACTACTTACTGTCTCACAAATATCCAGAACTGGAGTTTTGCGAAGGGTGCTTGCAAGGTATGACTAGCTACGGTGATGACGAGGTCTTCGAGGCCAAAGATAGTTCATCAGGGTGTCAGATTATAGGCACCACTCGTAATCGCGGGTTCCTTTGATGGTGTAAGACATAATGGTCTCTTTTATTAATTTATTTGATCAAGCGTCGGCAAATTTGTTTGTCGAGCCATTCGCGTTTTCGACGCGCCCATCTCCTAATGTTCATAAATTGCTTCCACAGTTTACTTCGTGACGATTATGAAGGCATAAATGAGCTGTTCACAATGCTTGTGACTACCCTATAGATGAGGAACTGGGACAGCATTTGCATAATCTGCACGGAAATATGAACTTTTCTCAAAGCATAAGCTACTTAAAAGTATAGTAGGTGTCTCGTAGGAGTGAGCGACATCACCGTTGGCGCATGTGCTTTTGGGTGAATCAACTGTAAAGAGCATCAGCATGATAGATGATGTAGATGGATGTCATCGCGGAAGTTAGCAATATCTTCACTCATCAAAGCAATGCATACTGTTGCCTTGCACCACAGAGCGGTCTAGGAGCCGCGTAGCAGGGGTTGGCTAGGTTACCGAAATGAAGACTCCAGTCACGCGAAATGGGGCGCGCCAACATTAGGGGCTCACCGCTCCAACATGAAGGAAATGGTGATTCTCATCAGTAACCGTAGATGAATCCTGTTACATGGCGATGCAAGGTGATACTGATCAAATGTGCTATCACCGACCATTGGATTTGGAACGCGACACCAAGGCGAGTCTACATCGAAATCGATCTTTAATATGAGCATTACGTGGAGTCACAGACAGTGTCATATGGGAATTACAATATGCTAGAGTCAAGGTCCTCTGTATGAAGAGTAAACATAAATAATGTGTCGAGATGTGTCTGTCAGAAATGTTAACCCAGCGTGCCATCTAACAGTGAATCAGTGTTGGGCGAGGTTGGGACACGTGGCTGCCTACTCGGCCGAGATGCGGGAGAAGCCATGAGACTCATGAACACACAAACCGGACTTGATGCAGAAGGAAGAAGTGATGTGAGCAGCTAAAAAAAAAAGGGAAAAAGAGGCCAAAAAAATCTGAAGCAACTCTTTGATAAAGCGTGTCATCCTTAGTGCAGGGGCCATGCTACTGTGAAGAAGTTAGTATGAGACGATAGGGATTCGAACGGAGGGGATTCTGCTTACATCTTCTCTGTATCGTTTCAAATAGACCATATGCCACGAATGGCGAAAGCAAGGCCGATAGTTTTTCATTATAACCCTTTGTTTGCACATCGGAGTCACGTGTGGGGCCGTGAAAACAGTGGGGCCGTCTCGGTGAAGGGTGGGTCCACTCGCTGCCTGGGGCTGGATGGGTGCCTTGCGTGTTGTGCCTGTGCATGCGCGCATGCACAAGAGATGAAATGGTTATGCAACCATCTTACGTCTCACTTCGGAGCCTTGGTTTTGGGACCGTTGACGAATAATATTGACGTTAAGGCGTCCGAACCATTGCAATGGGTTCAAAATGCTACTTACAAACCGTACGCACCAGGCCGACTCATGACCTCACGACTACGGCCCATGTCGGTCTGGGTACCAGCACTTTTGCATAGTTAATACGGGAAATGAACCGAAGAGCCAGGCTACTCTCTCAAAATAGGAAGAGTTCTTAACGCCGGCAGATAAGTCGGCGAGTCTGATGGGAACGACGACCAAAACCCCAAAGATCCACCTGAGAACGAGGCACAGCATGTTCATGAATCCGCGTTAATTCGATGACAACCAAGTTGTCCAATATGTGGTTGGCACCCAGGCGATCATGATCCAGCCTGCGCATTTCGATCATTTATTGTCGGGTCGGGTTTGGTTGGACCGAGCTCGCTGCCTGCATCGACCAAATCTACTATTATAAGCCCGCCGATTTGTCCTTTGCCTCTGTAATTTTATGCGTGATGGCATATGCAATCGGCATCGTTTGGCCAGTGGTGCTGCCTCGCCGCGGGCATGCGACAAAATACGTCTCATCGCAGGCTGTATGGTTTGGGCCTGTTGTACATTTCATCAGCCGGAGACACTTTAGGCTTAAAGAGCACGCCGCTGCTTCGATTCTATCGACATCGAGCCCGAGCGGTGCGGCAAATTGTGCAGGTCCTCGGTGCGGAGATACTGTTCACGAACGAAAAAAGGTCATCTTGACGATTTTCTCAGCGTCCATATTTGGATACGGATGGCGTCCTGTTTGGTGCATTTATTCCAGCTGTTTGTTCATTGGCTCATTTCGCGCAAGAAGCCCACATTCTTTGGCTAGGATATTCGCAAACTGGAGTCTCCCGTCATCCCCCACAATGCGTCTCTTCCTACTGCTGGCACAACATCCATCATCTCACGGATTATAACTTGGCTTTGGTCCTGGTATTTTATGCGCCTGAAGAACCCGGCTTGGTTAAAGTGCAAATCTATTGCTGATGTGCCAAGGTTATGGTGTTCATTTTGACTTTAGCTGTTTTTGATGGCTTGGGCGACGGCATTTTTTTTATCGCATGTCTTATAAAGCTAATGTGGTATTCCTAGCGGTGGGGCAATCCAGCATCCAGTTTCAAGAAGTATGTCGATTACTGCTAAATCAGGGCTGTTCAGTGCATAGATCAGATCTGCAAACAGAATCCCCATGCGAGAATGCAGTTTTTCATGTCGAAGTCGAGGAGATTGATGCGCAAAGGCTTCTAGCTACAAGGGCCATTGATTTCAACATGGTCAAATGTAGGACTACAGAATCAGCCCACTGTCTAGTTCAGAAAAGAATCCGAATGCCTAGAATCGTCAGCGCGGTGCGTTCACAAAATTATCCGTAGAAACGTACTGAAGAGTCAAGATCCAGCCAGTCGGTAGGCTGCCACTGAAGGGGATGTGACCGTGCTTCGACTTGATCCTCGAAAATGGATGCCAGGTTATCCGCCATGGACTCTAGAGATTGTCCCACATCCATCTCGCCTGGCGCGTGTTCTTGCCGGGGCTGGGTTGGCATCATTTGTGACGCACTAAAGGACGCATCGTATTTGGCCCCTACCCTAAGCTCTTCAATAATGACACTGTACCTGTGGCTCGCTGATTCAACCCCGAGAGTTGTGGCGAGGTGGGACTGACACTGCTCGGCCAGCCGGAAAAGCAGAGGATCGTCCATCCCTATCTCTCCGTTTGCCTTTTGCTTGATCTCCCACACATAGACGATGGCCAGTGCACAAAAGGTAATGTACGGGGTCCACCACAACGCAAAAAACAGAGCTTGGCCATTTGAAAACATGCGGTCGACGGTCTCGAGGGCCATTTTGGCAGCAGCAAGACATTCAGACACGCATGCGTCCAGAGAAGCTTGGTCAATGCCACTCGAGGACTCGAGTAAAAATGGCCTGTTTGCATGGATGATTGCATGGCAATAGGCCAGTTTCAATGCTGTGCCCTGGCGTGCAAAACTGGGAATTAAGCTCAAAGGACGAACTGATCCAAGGTGTGGTGGAAGTTCTTTATGCCAGTCGTGAATTTCGCGCGTGAAGTCCTGCGCTGCAGCAAGGCGGTCCTGATTACTCATTGTTTTAAGTGAATAAACCTCCCGCGAGATGGACTCAATAATACGAGCTATTCTGCTCATGGTTAGAACCATGGGTGCTTGGCTGGTATCGAACTCACCTGGCATGGAAAATCAGCGAGTCAACATGGCAATCCATCAGAGGCTCGGATAGTGTCGGGCCTTGACATGTCATGTCCTCGTCATTAACTCTGTCCGGGTAGTCCTGGTCGACATCGTCGCCGTGGTAGAATCGCGGCCTGCCAAATACCACCGCAAGGTATTTGTCGATCGTGTAGACAACCCAAAACGTTCTTTTGCAGCACTCCATGGTGATGTAATCCATGGTGGGGCTCAAACTTCCACCAACCCGGTGTCTCACTGCCTTTCGATGCAGGCCCAAAGCAGACACAATGGGAATGGTGCTTCCAAAGACGTACCAGGCCTGATTCATGCGTGATGTTTGCAGAAGATACAGAACTTGTAAGATTCTGGCTTGAGCTGACTCCACTCGTGGCAAACCAGTTTCCTCTGCCGTGAGGCGGAGCGATGTAGTAAAGTACCGTTCGCTTCGTTCGAGATTAGAATCGTCGGACACAGAGAGTTTGTACTGCCTTAAATCAGCAATAGCCAAAATCCCAATGACTACAGCAGCCCGAGCATGGCCAATATTGGTCTGAAACGGGACATTGTTCTGAAAGTTTTCGATGATTGTGCTGAGCCATTGAAGACAAACTTGCCGATTTAGGATACGGTAAGTGACGATGCAGTTTTCGAAGTAAAAGTTGAACGATTGGATCGTAGACTCCCGATCCATCGGGATGGCTTCCTGACCGCGTGTACCAATGAATGGCTTATCCCCGGCCGACACGAGAGGTTGTGAGTTCTCTAAGCCTGTCAAGACATCTGGCCGTGTATCCCGCTTCTGAAGGGCGAGTCTCTTCCAAGCTCGGTGTATGAAGGAAAGGTTCGAGGTAGAGTCGACAATTTGACCTTCTATTTCTGCGCTTGCGAAGCCGGGAGAGGTACGAGAGGTGTTGCTGGATCTTGAACGATCGTGGTTGTTTCTGGCGTTGGCTGATGTTGCTCGACCACTGGGCATCTAGATGTGAGAAACCGTTGAGGAGTATGTTGGTCTCGCTTACCTTGGGGTCTGGCAAGATTCTCTTGAGGGAGTTTCTTCGGCTCCAACCGCAGCTGGGGGAGTTGGAGGTCGCCCGCGGCGGTATTGGGCGTTGAACTCACAAACGATTCCTCTTGTTGAGCACCCTCTGCACGGGATTGTCCCAGTGCACTTCAACTTCTTTGACTTGCAGTGATCGCAAGCACGACTGACCTTTTGTGTTTTTCGACCATTTGAAGGTGCTTCCGAGGGCCTCTTCCGGTGTTGGGTGACGGAGACGTTTGGTGAGGATGTATCTGACGTAGGGGTCGACTGCTGAAGTGATTGACTTTCCAACGAGTTGGCCATGATGTCTTTTCCGGGGTCTCGGATTCAGGTCCGCTCGCGACGATGTCGACCGGGAACTTGCCAAGAGAGTCTGGGCACAACAGGGATGAAGGTTGACGCTCGGAAATGCGTAGTGGCTCGGATCACCGGATTTATATCTAGGGCGCTGCGGTCCCAACAATGCGGGGAATGAGGGGAAAGTCACTAGTGCAGAATAACAGCACAAACAGCATGCTCAAGCATAACTAAGGATAAAATACGTATCAAAGATTTACTTGTTTCACAATCAAATAAATAGTTTTATTCTTATGCAGTCTAATATTTACTAGGCTACGGAGTCTTTATCTGGTGTCGCAGGTTCTGAGACCATCTTTGTGACTCGAGCTGCGTCAGCGATCCAGTGCCAACGCGTCCTCGGAAAAGCCTGGCCTATCTGAAAGCTAAATAATCATGCTGGGTCATCTATTTAAAGAACCCTGGGGAGTGCCGCTGACGAAATAGCGGCGAAAATCTCTTCTTCAGCACCATCTGGCAGAGGCCTCAGTGGTGATCGCACTGTGGCATGCGACAGAATCCCACGAGCAACGAGGGCGTGCTTCAAGGCAACGGTGCCCTCCATGTGAGAACCGCGGTGATACACTGCTTTGGTGACTGGCAGAAGTCGATCGTGCACTTCACGGGCCTTCTTGTAGTCTTTGGCCTTTCCGGCTTCAATGAGCTCCAGAAGTGCCTCAGGGGCGATGTTGCCATAGCCGACAAGCATACCATCAACATCGAAAGCCGTGTGCAAGAGGTACTCGTCGTGGCATGTGAGAACAGGAACATTGGGGCGCTCCTTGCGGAAGACCGGGATTTCAGTGTCCCAGCGTCGCATGTTGCGAACACCATTCTTCATGGCAATAACTCCGGGCTGAGCAGCAATGTCCAGCAGAGTTTGCAGGTTGTATGTAGCCTTCGTGTTGTCCGGGTACTGGAAGAGAATCAGAGGTAGCTTGGAGACCTCGTAGACGACCTTGTAGCGATCTTGAGGGGCGCCAGGCTGGTATCCGAACCTCAACCAGCCATGGGATGGGTATAGTAGGCCGGCTTGAGCACCTGCATCCTTGGCACGCTTGGCCTCAAGAGCCGCAACCTCTGTGCCCTCTCCCGTGATGCCGGCGATGATAGGGATTTTGTTGTCAACAGACTTGACAAAGGCCTTGATAACGCTAACCTGCTCCTCTGCAGTGAGGAAGGTTCCCTCACCGGCGTGTCCCAAGACGACAAGACCCTTGACACCGGGGATGCTGCCAAGCCAGGATCCGAGCCGCTGAATGGCCTCGTAATCAACCTGGCCGTCCTTGGTAAAGGGGGTGACAGGGGCAGGGGTAAGTCCTTTGAGATCAATCGACATTTTGTTAATTTTGCGATCGGCAGAAAATATGAATTGAGATGTGAGAGAAGTTTTTATTTAGCTCCGGGGGATGCTGGTGATGGTGATACTGATACTGATGCTCATTGGGTAGCAAAAGCTGGCTTGATCTCTTCTTTATATGCATGTTTAGTCGGAAGTGCGAGTCTACAGAACAAGTCATGTATCGAGAGAAATCCGAGGCTCTCGGATACGTCGAAAACGCTCCGGAGGCGAGTGATTCTAAGAGATTTTGGTGCATGTATGGGTAGTGGCATGGCGAGGGCCAAAGTCCGAGGGTAAGATCCGGAAACCCACTCGGATTTCCGGATTCATGCAAGCGCCACCAGACCCGGACCTCCACTCTGACATCAAAACTGGTCATAGTTTCTGAGATGGCGCGGTTATCAGATGTCCTAACTTTTCTTGGGATAGGTTACGGAATATTTTTGCTTTTGGCCGATGCCATGAACCGAGAATCTAGCCTTAGAACGAGTCATCTGGGCATCCCCGCATTTTCAGACTCTCCGCACTTCCCCAGGAATCCGGGGAACTGCCGTGCCGCTATTGATGAAAAGGGAGCTGTTAGTAAGATGCTATAAAGCTCGGCGCTCATCTCTAGACTGCATTTTCTCGTATCCTTCCATAGCTCTACTTGAGAAAAAAAAAACTCACCATGGTTGCGAATCCTCCAGTTGACCTTGAGGGCATTGCTAAAGACGAATCGGGTGTTTTGCACAGTGAAGATCAGCAAAATGGGTTGTCTTTCGAGGATGCCGAGTTCGTTAGGACATTTTCTGAGGAGAGCAGGCAGAAGATCTTGCGCAAAATTGATGCATGTCACCGAAACCTCGAGTTGGAAGCAGCTTTGCTGACAGGAGACAGTTGAGACTTATGCCCATGCTTGTGCTCTTGTACTTGATCGCGTATCTTGACAAGACGAACATTGGTAATTTACGGACGAAAATTCAGAAAAAACGCTTCTAACTAATAAATAGGGAACGCAAAAATCGAAGGGCTTACCGAGGACCTTCATCTCAAGGGGATAGAATACAATGTCGTCGTGGCCATATTTTTCATTCCTTTCGTACTTTGTGGTAGGACCGCATTGCCATTTTTCAGTTTTCCCCTTTTTTTTTTCTTGCTAATAGTAACTAGAGGTTCCATCAAACATGATCCTCCATAGGCTCAAAAGGCCGTCGTGGTATATGGGCGGCATCGTGTTTTGTTGGGGAACAATCATGACTCTGACGGGCATTGTCCAAAATTACGGTGGGCTTATCGCTATCAGATTCCTTCTCGGAATTTTTGAGTGAGTATTCCAACCAGCCCCATTGCACTCAATCTAACCAATTAGGGCTGGTTTTCTTCCCGGCGCGATTCTCATCATTTCCAATTGGTATCTGCCCAACGAAACACAGGTCCGAATTGCGATATTATACACATCGGCAGCCACTGGAGGAGCGTTTTCCGGCCTTCTTGCCTTTGTCATTGCCAAAATGGATGGATTGGCCGGGCTTGAAGGGTGGCGCTGGATTTTCATCATCGAAGGCATGTTCACTGTGGTTGTTTCCATCATGTGCGTGTTCCTATTGTGCGACTCGCCAGCGCTGTCGGGTCGGTGGCTAGATTTCGATGAGATCCGATATCTCGAGCTTCGCCAAATCAGCCGCCGCATGACGACACCAGGGGAGTATCGAGATGGCAAAGGCAGCTCAAAATTGGCCATTTTCAAGGATATCCTCTCGGATTACAAGATTTACCTGTTGACATTTGCCAACTGGTCAAACTCTGTGCCAAACTACGCCATGAAGTTTACAATGCCTAGCATTCTAAAAGGTATGGGATACACCTCGGCTACAGCTCAGCTCATGACCATCCCACCCTATGCCGTGGGCGCCGTGTCAGCATTTGTGTTTGCTATTTTCGCAGACAAGTATTCGTGGAGATACCCTTTTATTCTTGGACCGCAGTGCTGTCTGGTCATATCTTTTATAATTCTGTTTGTCAAATCCGGAAATATCGAGGACAACATTGCCGTATGCTATTTCGCCGTCTGCTTAGCAACCCTGGGGTAAGTTCTAATTAACCCCACAGGGATTAGCTCCACTAACCCCTTCAGGATGTACCCGATTCTTCCGGGCGTGAATGCGTGGAATGTTGCCAACACGCCCGATGCCGAAAAAAGATCCATTAATATTGGGCTCTTGGTCTGTGTGGGTAACATTGGTGGTTTGATCGGATCATATATCTACCTTGAGCGCGAACAGCCACGGTATCCGACGGGCTACGGCACCTCCTTGGCATTTGCCGTTGCTGGCATCATTGCTGCCACGCTTCTGGAACTCTTGCTGAAGAGAGAGAATAGGAAGAAGGCACAGATGACGGAGGATGAGATCAGAAATACTTATTCAGACGAAGAGCTTCAACGCATGGGCGAAAAGAGCCCTCTCTTTCAGTATGCCCTTTAGTTATGATACAGGGTATCACTTCTCAATTGCTGATATATACTCTATGACTCGGTTCCAGATTGAGAAATAACACGGCACTCGAATAATACTTTTACGAGCGTGTACTTTTCATTTTCATTTTTTTCTTAGCTATTTACCCCCCAACTCTCTATGTTTGAAAGGCTCAAAAAACAAATGAAAATGATGCTGACGGGATCTCTACAACAAAATGAAACCGCCTTACCCTAGATTAGAACCACAAAGAAACTAATCATCGCGTTGTCAACTTGAAGTTAGTGTACCCACTCCTGAATGTACTAGCTCTTTGGGCCTATGATTAGACCGTATGCGGGTGGTAGTGAGATCGCCCTGCCTATGTCATGGACATGGATAGCGGCGACCAGGAGGCGTCCTCGGCTGTACCTGCATTAGCAAGGATACGAAGCGAACTGGTCTACAAATCGAGGCCTGCTGCTTCAAGAGTCAACAGGGTTGAGCGAGCCCTCTCGCCCCGTTTGAATGGAGAAAATTATCTCATGCGATAATGTCGATAGAGGACCATGGAGGCGTTTGACTGAAAGAACGCGATCCAAGAGCAAGAGTTTTGATTAAAATTAGACGTACGATAGAGCAGAATATATGCGATGTATTATTCAATACGTTTTATTTATTTTTTCCTCGGTTTTGAGTGTCCTTCATTGTGAACCAGTTCAGTTCCCGCATGTTGTGCTCTTATCAGTGCCCATGGGTTCTCCAAACACTTCACCAAAAAATGCCTGATAATTTACCGGGACAAATGATCAAATGACTTCAAGATGCATGCAAGCCATCCTTCAAAATCCGAGACCAAATTACGGAGATTCGGGTACGAATATCAAAAACACGCTGCAGGATCATGACCTCTGCCCTTCAAACCTTAACCCTAAACCCCCGTGTGAAGGATTCGCCTTATCATGGACATGAAGCCGGCAGTGTTGAAATGGCTTCATTTCAAGGGCATCCTTTGACTGCTCGGATTAGGCATAGCACTCGCGTCACGCCGGAAATTCCGTCGCGGAACCCCTGCCGGTGCTCACATAAGTTTCGAATTTTTTTTCTTCCCTCCCTTTGGCTTGTTTCATCAAAGTGTGGCCGGGGTCCTCGGGCTCTTATCAGCATGAAAAAAAAAAAAAAAAAGAACGACCCGAACTTCTTTCTAGAAAACACCGCGGAAAGTTCCATGCCGGCACCAGAACCGAGAAACTGCTGCAGATGATCTGGCGCAAGCGTTCGCTGGGCTTGATCGCTGCGACCCTGCTAGCCCGCGAGGGGGATAGGGTCCTTGGGCTAGTGGCTGGGCAAAAGTCATTATTGTCCCGAGATACATGGAGTTGCTGCTTGAGCTACAATAAACTTCCGGTCGACAGGGCACGAAACGCGAAATATTTTTCAAAGCAAAAAAACCGCCATCCGGTACAGCACGTGAGTGGCGGCAAGTGTTGGTGTGGTGTGAGAGAGCCCAGTGATCCAGTTACGCACTACGGACTCGTCCAACTGGCTCCATTGTCCAGATTGTAAAATGCTAAGCGGGAACAGAGCTAAAAGCGTAATTTTTTCCTTCTCTCTCTCTTCGAGTGAGCTATTTCACTGCTGGTCCAACGGATCTGCCTAGTGGTAAGTTGGCTACGGCACGGACCGCTAGATAGGCGCCAGCTTGTCCCAGAACGAGACCGACGTTTGGGTGGATGGGCTCATCCATTTCCATGTTTAGCCTATTCAGGAAATGCCTCCGCGCCTCTGACGAAGGTTGCAACGTGAAAGCATCCCAGGTCACAAGCGAGGGGTGTTGTCTGGAGGCGCTCACGGCGTAAGCAGCTATTTTTCGGCCCTTGTCGATTCATCTACTATTCCAGGGTCTTTTAGGGTCTTCTGTGGAAGCATCAATGTGACCTTGATGTTGGCCCTTGAGCTCCCTCTTATTGGAAATAAAGATAGAGGATAGAGGAGGAGTTAGTGCTTACGCTGGCCGGGCGTTGCTTGTTTGATAGACCCGAAGATGCGACGATGCGACGATGAGGTGGTATGCAAAGCGATCCACAAAGGGCGCCTCGCGCTTGCGATAAAGGAACGCTAGAACCACCTTGTTCGGGGGCCTAAAAAAACGGGCTCCCCGGGTGAGAAAAGATGGGAACAACCCACCGGTTCCACTGATATTGACGTCTGCGGCGTGGTCATGGCGAGGACGAACGCATCCTCCCAGATAAGAAAGCAGGAGGAGGGGCTGCTTTATCTGCGTTGCAGGGGCTGCGATGGGGAACAAGGGCTGCTGGAGACAAGCTTTGGCCAAGACGGCTCGAGCTGGTTGGCTGGGAAGATCGGCTGGATGGGGTGGCAGTGGGCGGAGATAAACCGGCTGGTTGGGCCGTGACGAACCAATGACGACGCATGGGAATCAAGAGGCGAGACGACACGCGCAGCTGCCTCGCCGTCGGCCTCACCGGGAGCGCTCTCGTGCCAATTGGATGCCATTTGGGGCAAAGGGCTCGTATGAGCGTCCAGGGTTACGCCCAGCTAGCGTTTTATTCCCAAGACAGGGCATTCGTCACAAGACCCAGCTAGCAACACTACCCCAGACGCTCACGATGCTGCTGGCAACTTACGCCGCGCCGGCTCACGCACGAACGCGACGGCAAAGAAAAAACTCGGAAGTTCCACTCTGCAGTAGCGGGTATACGGGGATGAAAGATCCTTCTTTCCAGACCCGAGGGGCTCTTATCTGTTGACGCGTCGAGTGATTTGCTGCTGCGCGACCTGGGATGCTTCCCCCGTGTGTTCCACTTTTATCGATACGCTTGCCGATTTATCCGTGCAACGGCCTCGAAGGTGGTAGTTGATTGCAGAAAAGTAATTTGCATTACGTTTCCGTGTTCCCCAGATCTTCCACTCACCTTCCGCATCGATCCAAGGCTGAGTAGAAGCTCTACCCTATCGCTGAATCCCCAGGTATCAAGCTTCCTTATCTGTCTTAACCCTGGATCGTCGTGTGAGGGCACGTATCGGGCGCCCTCTTTGGCCCATGGCGACCATGGTGGTGCCGCCTAACGGGATCAGCCCCCCCCCCTTTTTGGTGTGTGTTACAACGCATGGGAAAGAGAAGCTTCGGAACTATATATGAGCTTCTAGTACGCACAAAAAAATAATGTGTGCAGCTTAGCTATCGTCGTCAGCATCATCAAATCGAGGCACATTTCGCCATGGCCGAAATCACGTCAAAGAACGAGCCTTTCGAGGCCAACTCGGCCATCGAGGAACAGACTGGAAGCACAGAGTCCGGTATCAAGGAGGAGAAGTCCTGGGCTACCCGAAATGGACTGAACCTCAAGTCCTTCACGCCACATGAGGACTCAGCAACCGGCACCGTGGAGCTCGAGCGCACCATGAAGCCTCGCCACTTGAACATGATTGCCATTGGAGGCAGGTTAGTTTTTTCCAATCCCCTGAAGCTGGAAACTCTACACGGCGTGTTGAATTTCTACTGTGGAGCGCTGTCCCTGACTCGGGTTTAAACAGTATTGGTGCTGGTTTCTTCGTCGGAAGCGGTAGTGCTCTGCGAACCGGTGGTCCCGGCTCTGTTCTTCTCGGTTTCCTCATCATGGGTATCATGATGTTCAACGTCGTTTACGCTCTTGGTGAACTCGCTGTCATGTACCCCGTCTCTGGTGGATTCTACACGTAAGCTTATCCGAAACCTAACCCTGGCGGTGGCTAGCCAGCTAACCGAGGTCCCAGCTACGCCAACCGCTTTGTTGATCCTTCGTGGGGTTTTGCCATGGGCTGGAACTATGTCATGCAGTGGGCTTTCGTGCTGCCTCTTGAGCTAACGGTCTGCGGTACTGTTATCCAATACTGGGCACCCGATACCAGCGTCGCCATTTGGATCTCGGTATGTTTTTTCTTTCTTTTTTTTTTTTTTTTTTTTTTTTTTTCACTAAATGCATCATTCCTCAGCCCCGCCAACTAACGCTCTCCCGTTCCAGGTATTCTTGGCCCTCATCATCATCATTAACATTTTCGGTACTATGGGATATGCCGAGGAAGAATTCTGGGCTTCCCTCCTCAAGCTGTCTGCCACCATCATCTTCATGATTGTTGCTGTTGTGCTTGTCTGCGGTGGTGGTCCTTCCGATGGCATGTACGACCACTACTGGGGTGCCCGCCTCTGGTATGACCCTGGTGCCTTCCAGAACGGCTTCCGAGGCTTCTGCGGTGTGTTTGTCACTGCTGCTTTCTCCTTCAGTGGTACCGAGCTTGTCGGTCTTGCTGCTGCTGAATCCAAGAACCCCGCCAAGGCTCTCCCCGGCGCCATCAAGCAGGTCTTCTGGCGAATTACCCTCTTTTACGTTGTCGGTCTCCTCCTTGTTGGATTCTTGGTCGACTCCACCGACAAGCGCCTGCTCAACGCTGGAAGCGATGACCCCAGCGCCTCGCCCTTTGTCATTGCCATCGCCAACGCCGGACTTAAGGGTTACGATTCCTTCATGAACGTCATCATCCTCGTCTCCGTGCTGTCCATTGGTGTCTCTTGTGTCTACGGTGGAAGCCGAACCCTTGTCGCCCTTTCTCAGCAAGGCTTTGCCCCCAAGTTCTTCTCTTACATTGACAAGTCTGGCCGTCCCCTCCCCGCCGTCTTCCTGATTATCCTGATGGGCTTCCTGGGCTACATCAGTGTCAACGGCAACGGCAACACTGTCTTCACCTGGCTCCAGGCTCTCTCTGGATTGGCTGCTCTGTTCACCTGGGGCTCCATTTGCCTTTGCCACATCCGTTTCCGATCCGCCTGGAAGTACCAGGGCCACACCCTGGACGAGATTCCCTTCCGCGCCATTGGTGGCGTTTACGGCTCTTGGATCGGCCTGGGCCTCAACATTATTGTGCTCATCGCTCAGTTCTACACCGCCATGACTAACACTGACGGATCCCTTGGTACCGCTGAGGGCTTCTTCGAGTCTTACCTGGCCTTCCCCATTGTCATTGCCTTTTACGTTTTCGGCTACATCTGGAAGCGACAGGGATGGGTCAAGATTGCCGACATTGACCTCGACACCGGCCGCAGGGAGCATGACTGGGACACTATTCGGGCATACCGCGCGGAGCTGGCTGCTGCTCCCGCCTGGAAGCGCATCCTCAACATTATTTTCTAATTGTTTTTAACACATGCATAAATGTCCACATAGCTGGCCCTATAAACTAAATTCCATGTATAAATTTATTTATCGTATCTAAATACCTCCTACTTTTTGTTCCCTTGCATTTCAGTACGAAGTCTAAAGCGTGAATGTGTTGTCGAATTTGATCACGACAGTTAAATGAGGCTGACGGCCTGGAAGACCATAAACTGGCCACCATCAAGATGCCAGAGGACAACTCAATTGAAAATGCTTATAGTGTAGCACAAATATACGCAGACATCCCAGCTTGGTGTATAGTCTTGGTTTTGCCAGCAAACCTATTTCCTGTGCTAAGAAGATAGTCTTTTGCGCACATGTTACTGGATGGTTTACTTTTATTCTAACTCCCAACAGTCCAGTAAGTCGATATGGGCAGCACAAAAACTGTCAGGAACCTTCAATCGGGCTTGGGTGTTTGCTATGTTTGTCTTGTTGCAGTACTACAACAACTAACCTACAATCTGTCTATTCTGAGAGCTCAACGGGACCTCAATATATCCAACCCATGGTAACTTTTAGGTACCCGGCCAGAATCTAGATAAATACACGAGTCGATGCGAAGAATCGGGAGTGACTATGGGTACTTATGGATAGTAACTAACTTTAATGTGTACTGCGAGCAGTCGATATTATCACGAAGATTACTCAATATTACCTATACCTCTAATTAGGCGTCCATTGACATTTTCGGCGATTAGTTGAACAACTATGGGTTGATGCAGGTTTCATTTTACACCTCATTACACCTCATCATTGTTTCTGATCTTGCATAAATCCTTAATTGCGTCCGTCTTAGGAGAGACGCTGCCTGCATTTCTCGACGGGTTGACGAGTAGAGTTTAATTAGGATAAACACGGCATTCAACTCCAAAATGATGATTGAGTGCTACTAAAAGACGCTTCCTAAATACTGCGAGTTCCACATCAATGCACGAACACAAGTGAGTCATGTTTATCATGCGGACACGGATACATTTCGATGCATTAGTATTAAACGATGTAATCATGAATTTATGGACATCGCCTCTGCGTATATACAGAAGAGTGCTTTCGCCCTCTCACATTGTTATCTGTTCTGGCATTCTCTTTCAAGGCCAGGTCGATCAGATGTAAGAATCCCTCCTTCACTAGTCGTGAATCGAGGATCCCTCGCACGGGCGTGACCGATTCCTGCTCTACCAGCCGTAGCGGTCCCATAAAGTTTTGTACCACACGTTGTGTCGAACTCCGCGCTCCAAATGTCCCATTTGATCCACCAGAGGCATGCAAGCGAATATCTCAGCGAACGCATTCAAGCATTCACTTCGAGCTTTCAGATGTCCTGATTGCCTGCTGATGCCAGTGGACGGGTCGAGATTTACGTACTGATCGCTTCCGCGTACCAGCAAGGGGCCAGAATGAGTGAGCAGCGAAGCAACAAAATTCAAAGCGATATCCTCGCAGTTAAAATGGTCATCCACATAATTGCGGATTTTAGCCATGGCTGCGTCCTCGGAAAAGTAATAGTCGAGGAACATGATGTCGGTAAATGCCAGATTGGTCAGGACCATGGCATATGTATCGTCATTTTGGGAGCAAAACTGATACTCCCAGCGGCCTTTTTGGTCGACAAGAGCACAGCGAGCGAGAGCACCAGTCATGCGCTCGCGGCCAAATTGTCGCCACATCTGAAAGACATATTCCAGATCCTGGGCACGATAAAACACGTCATCATCGGACAATAAAACAGCCCTTGTCCGATACTGCGGGTCCGGCCAGAGCTTTTCGTTCAGGCTGTCGCGCGGAGGGATGCGGTAGCGGACTGGGACGCCATGTTCCGACGTGAAAGCTTCGGGTGCCGTGTCGTTGAAATTATTCCACAGTACGACAATTTCGTGCAATGAGGGGATCTTTTCAGCCAATAAGTTGTGCAGAATGTATTTTAACTCTTTGGGCCGATGAAACGTGGAGATGGCAATGCTGTCAATCAACGTTTAGCGCCGCGGGCTATGCATGTGCCAAGAGGGTGCTTAAACGAAAGCGAAAGAAA
Source organism: Calonectria pteridis (assembly GCA_022837005.1). Lineage (NCBI taxonomy): Eukaryota > Fungi > Ascomycota > Sordariomycetes > Hypocreales > Nectriaceae > Calonectria > Calonectria pteridis. The sequence goes on from JAKZGU010000058.1 coordinate 36,255, forward strand.
TAAAAAATGAAAATAAATACTTACGTGAATTTGTCATCCCACAAGTGTGCATATTTTGACTCTGCGGCCTTTTGTAACTCCGCCAATTTTGTCCGATTGTCCTGGTGGCACCGCTCAATCTGAGGTGTGACTTGCTGTGCGGTGGTGGACGACGACCATGGCGGGCTTCCATCGCGCGGCGTCAGCAAGACCAGAAAGGAGACGAAGGCGGTAAAGGAGAGCGAGTAGAGGACCAATCTCCTCCCGCGGCGAGTGTGCAGGCCTCCGAGGCGGTCCGGCAGCGCCCACATTGCTCTCTGAAGTCGCGGACTTGGACAGACGCAGTCGGCAAGAGGAGAGAGACAAAGCCCCGAGAGTCCGGAAGGGAACGGCCGAGTATTATCGCGACGAGCCTTGGCTGCGGGCTACGCCTGGCCCGTTTGGGCCATAGCTCGATTTGGGAAGTGACACAAAAACAAGTGCGCGATGCGTTAGCCGCAGCCAACTCGGGCCTGACCTGCTTGCAGTGACGCAATCAATATAATTCGCACGGGCAGGGCCATGCCTAAAGTGATCAGTCGACAGACATGGGACTGTGAGACTGCGGGTGCGTGGTCATGCGGCGGGGCTGGGCCAATGGCGACACCATGTCGCCCGCGCAAACGGACGTGGTGGTGCTATGTCTCTGTTTTGTTTCTTGAAAATCCGTAGAGGACCATCACACCTGCGCCAGTTGTGCTGGTGACGAGAACTGTAAATTAATCTGTAGGAGCTTGCGGTGGGCTAGCGAACGACCGTCCGGCCTGTCCCGCCCGCCGCCGCCGCCGCCGCCATCGCCGCACCGGACGTGTTGAGACCTGGCGGCGAAACTAACAAGTCTTGGCTCTGCCGCACTTCGGGGCATAACGCTTCTCCGTGAGGCCTTTTCCCCAACCCCCGAGTCTATGACAGCTTCACATGCGGATGGCGGCGGCGGACTTGGGTACCTCTACTCTAGCGTCACCTTGGCCAAGCCTGTCTGGCGCTGCTGTCGCACGGCGTGAGGATCCATTGGCTGCGCGGCGCAGCTCTCACCCACCCAAATGCCGTGCCAAGACGCGGCACGTCGCATTGTAGGCATTGTCTTGCATCCTTGCAGAACCTAGCCGCGGGGCCAGTCCAAGCTAAAGCTTGCTGACCCCATCTGATGGTCCAATTGTCGGATTCCCTTGGGCCATGTGCGACAACGACGCAGCCGCAATAAATATTTCACAATCTGATAGCACACCAAAAAAACAACCCGCCCGGTCTTGGACGGTATTGCATCGTGGGCCCCCCCATACGTGTGCCCGTGCTTGGACTTTTCCTCCGCGTATTCCCCCATCATTCCTCTTGTAAACCTTTTACTCGTATATCCAAAGCCAGCCAAAGCCAGCCGCGCTCGACAGCACCGATCCAGCTAGCCACGATGCGCGTACGCAGGTTCCTCTTGCTGCTCGCGCTATCCATCACAGTGCTTCTGCTGTCTTTTCACCGACACTTGCATGAGCTCGGCGAAGTGATTCACACATACACCACCTTCCACAAGCTGGTGCGGCAGCACCCAGACCTCTTATACCGGTACCCCGAGGCAGTCTCGGAGACGCAAACTGTGCCAAAAATTATTCACAACATCGCGCTAGGCAATGTCAACTTTACAAAGTACGATGCGGCTATAGAGAGCTGCAAGAAGCTTCATCCCGACTGGGAGTATAAGCTTTGGACGGATGACAACGCCACCTCGTTCCTCCTGGACCAGCAGCCCGATATCCTTCACCACTACATGGGATACGCCCAGGGAATCCAGCGCGCCAACATTTTGAGATATGCGCTGCTTCATCACTTTGGCGGCGTCTATCTTGACATCGACGTCATCTGCCATGTCGCGCTGGACACGACTCCGCTCGTCAGGCTCCCTCTCGTAACCCCCGGTGCTTATCCCGCGGGAGTGAACAATGCTTTTATCGCAGCTCGCCCTCGCCACCCTTTCCTGGCTCAGATTCTGAAATCAGTGCCCAGCCACGACATGTTCTGGGGCTTGCCGATGCGCATCCCCTATGTCGAGAACATGATGAGCACAGGCTGCATGTTCTTCTCCAACGAGTGGATGATTTACGCCCAGGACCTCCTTGCAGGGCGTCAGAGTCAAAAGATCCACATCCTGGCCGATGAACAGGGCAACATGGAACCCCACATGCTGAGAGGAAAGGTCACTACGCCCATCTTCTCCCACATGGGTGCGAGCAGCTGGCATAGCTGGGATGCTGCCATGCTCCTGATGATTGGGCAGCACTACATCATCTTTCTTCTGATGATCCTCAGCATCATCACTGTCACAGTCGTACTGCCAATCTACTTCTGCACGGCTTCCGGAAGGCGGGCATGGCATCGCAGGAATTCCAGCTTCTTCGGGCTCGGCGGGGCCGGGTGGGCACAGAAAGGAAAGACGAAGGCGGAAGACAATGATGATGGCTCTGGAAGTCTGGCATAGACAAGGGCTTTTTTTACCTAACCAAGTAACTAATTTTTAATAAACTTGAGTCGTTTTTTTTTCTTCACTAACAAGCGACTGGTATCTTGGCAATGACTTCTTTGTATTACCCCCTCAACCTTGGGCCATCACCGTGCCTCCATTTTTCGTATGAATTATCCCGATGAGCGAAAGGCTGCAAAAACACGTGAGAGCATTCTAGAATTATCTACAGCCAGGGAAAAAGTAACCAACCTAAGAGTGTTCTCGGCTCTCCCTTCCAAGCCCTTTTGAACAACTGAACAATCAGTCCAACATGGTCCGTGGGCAGCAAAGAAGCGACTTTTTTTGCCTGAAAGAAAAACGGCTCAACCGAAAGAGGACAGCGATTTCTTTCATTCACTGAACCGTTATCGTCAACTATTAAAGCAGCTAACTGGATCTTATCTAACAAAAGCAATCGAACCGCCGAGCTCCTCTATTCGAACTTCTACACGTAACCATGACCTGGCCTGAGGTGGAACCGCCTGTCATCAAGACCGAACAGGCCGATTCACTATTGAGACTAAGCAATGAGCTTCTCTAGGAAATTGTAGAGCTCGAGTCTATTCTCGATACGGAGGATCTCAAGCGTCTTGCCCAAAGATCGCGCCTCTTTTCTGAAATGTCCTGGCCTCTTTTCCACAAACGCTCCGATTACAAATATCAGTACAAGGCGATCGACAGCGCAAACATGGACTGGATAAAGAGATGCTCCGGGTTTGGGGGTGTGTGAAACTCTTGCGACCAGCCCATTTCACGCTTGATAAATGGACTTCGGACAAAGCACTCGGCGGCCAAGGAGTGCTGTGAGATTCTAGATTGGCTCTTGAACCAAGGAGTCGACCCCAATCTACCAAACCCATTCGAGCAGTGCGCTGTGGAATCCTCCAATCTGGGACCAGTGCTTGTATTGTTTGGCAAGAAGTTTTGGAACAGGGAGGGTGCAGACGCTATTTGTCAAATGGCTCTTTTGCTCCATAGCAAAGGTGCCCCCACGCCCATGTGTTGCGCGCCCAACCTGGCCAATTACTAGAAACCCCCGAGGAAACTTTATGAAGACAAGTTTGCGGACAAGCACCATGAGACGATTGGGATACTGTTCCCAGTCAATTGTACCCCGAGACTTCTCCGTGCATTTATCGATTATTTTAAAAATGAGGTAAGCGTAGGAAATTTAGCATGTTAATCAATAACCAGGTACATTCTATGTGGTATCTATAAATCTATGGAAAACGGAAACCAAATCGAAAAGAAAAGAAGTTCATTCAAAGGCTAGCAGGACTCTTCACCGGCGTAGCTCTGTTTCGCACTGCCGGGTTGTACGGCACTAAATCATCTCCAATGGTATTGCCCGGGCCCGTCGACGAGCCTGCAGCGCACTTCTCGCCCTTCCACGCTACGCCAGCGGCACGCTTCCAGGCTTCTGGCATTTGGTAAGCCATCTTCTGCGTGTAGAAAAGACGGCAGTTGGCAGCCTGGTACTTGAAGTGGAGCGGATAGCCGTCGACGTCATCCTTCGGGTAGCTATTCTGGCCGTTGACGGCAATGCCAATGGCGGTGTCTCGCAGAGGCGGTGGCTGAGAGCTGGGGTATAGGGATGCCGAGGCATTGTATGTGGTCAGGGCCTTGTCATCATCTTCGATGCTGGCTTCAACGACCGTTTCATAGGTCAAGACGAGCGACTTTGGCAGCTGCAGCGATCCCTTGACTCCGCCCATGGCTTGCATGGCCTGTCTGAGGGGACGACCACCCAGGGCAAGAGTGCGGACGCCATAGTTTCGCACCAGAAGGCCGGTGAAAATGGTGCAGGACGATCCGCAGAGGCCGTCGGTGACAATGAGGATGTTTTCCGGCTTGAAAACGGCCTTCTTGAAAAATGGCGAACCCTCATGGATCGAGCTGTCATATTCAGCAACAAGGGGTTCGAAAAACACGTTTGACTTATCCAAAACGGCCGCTGTGACATTCTGTCCATCCTTGGTTATGTACGGACCGAACCACGTCTTCGGATCAGTGATGTTCTTGCCGTTGGTGCTGAAAGGACCAAAGTCGTACATATTGTTCATCAGCGGCTCAAAAGCGACCTCAGAGCCTACCTTGAGGAATGGGGTCGCACGGTATCGATCGTAGGCATCAAAATCTCCATCGGGAAAGAGGATGCGGTAAAGCGCCTTTGCAAGGAAAACGATTCCACCACCGTTGCCCGACAGGTCAATGACAAGCTTGTCCCGGTTAGCTTTCTTAGCGGCCTTGAAGAAGTCCGACACCAGGTTCAAATTCGCAATAGACCATTCAGTTACGTTGTCGGGGGAGGGGGTTGGCTCAAAGTTGAGGATGCTGAGGACCGCAACGTCTTCGTATCCTGTTTCGTTGAGAAAGTAGCCCGAGAACGAGTCCAAGGGGCCCTTGAAAACGGGATAGGGATATCCGATAATGGTTGGCGTTTCCGCCTCAGCGCTCGTGGTTGAAGTTGGGGTTGCGGTTGCCCGGGCCTTCAATTTACTACCTGTGGTCTTGGTGGCAATGGGAAGCTCGAATTCTTTATGAAAATCCTCGCCAGAGTTGATGTGGGAAAAGTCTGCACCTGGTAAGATGCGAATGATATTTGCCAACTCCAACCTGGACCCGTTTCTGAACTTGACAACGTGCTGGTCAGGAATCTCAAACTCGGTGTTGGTCATGTCGCCCAAGCTGTTCAACAACCTTGGATAGCTGGTCAGCTTCGTGTTGAACAGGGCATCGGGGTCGTGGCAGCTGGCAATGGTCCGTTCGGCATTGTTCTGAATCCATTCAATGACTGGAATGCCATCAACGCTCGAGATTGCCGACGGAAAATAATCGAGCTTCCCCTTGTTACCGCGCTCCCAGTCCATCGTCATGAAAATCTCGGGCGTGCGGAGACCATCGTGCGAGATGGAGATAAACTGAAGATTGGGTCGGTAAAAGTCGAGAACGTTGAACAGGGGCGCAAAGTAGTGGAAATGGTTGTCGTGGCTGGCAACAAACTGAGAAGCAGTCAGTAAAATTGATTCATCTCGCATCTTGACTTATTTTTCAACCAGTCGCTTACAATGGAACGAAGGTCGTCCATAACACCATATTGAGACTCATAACCGTTTTGCTGTAGCTTCTCTTTAACCTTTTGAATCCCACCCAGAACGTCTACTGCTGCAGAGAGATATTCTTCGGGCGGATGAACAAGCACATCGATTGTGCTGTGAAACTGAACATAAGGCAATATCCAATCTATCAGTTCAAGATCGCGCTTTGTGTCAACCGGGACCGATTTCAAGCATGCGATGCCCACTGACGGGGGTACGTCGATAGCAACAAGTGATTCCGTCGTGTTCGCGGCTTTGTATGCCTCGGATATCACCTTGCAAGGTGCGGTATCTCGATCTAGAAGATCTCGCTTGTAGTTGAAAGAAGGCGGAGGGACGTCGGATCGCGGCAGTTTGCCGTGGGGGTTTGGGATCACGGCAGAAGCCAAGCCCGATAGGGCGAGTACAGAAAGAGAAAAAAACATTGCTGTGGGACTTGTAGACCGCACACGAGAGATTTTTATGGATACTGAAAAACGAGAAGGACCGCCATTACGGGGAACTAGACGATGTTATAAGTCTGAAGGATAGATAGTCCCGAATTCTGCGGCAGCCCAACGCGCCGAGGCCCACTCGCGATGCACGCATCGTGTAAGTCGAAGCCAGTCATTGCAGGTGAGTGGCTTTGGGGCTGTGCGTTGTATGCCCGAATTATACAAACTAGGCCCATAGGAGACATAAAAATCGGCTCAGCGCGGATTAGCAACGGCGTCTGCATCTTTGGCCACGGGGCGCTGGCTGTGGACTTGCGACTAAAAATGGCCCGCACATGGGACGAACTGAGGCGACTGACATGCGGTTGGCGCTCCCCGTGGCAGGGCAAGGCTGAGCCGGGCCCCCTTGGCCTGGACCAAAAGTCGCTCCTACCGGCAGTTTTCGGTACTCTGGCCACTAAGGGCTGACGCTGGGCTCCATCTGTCAGCTCCGTCGAGGGCTGATCCATGCTCGCAGTAAGCTGACGCCTTAGGCGCTGCAACGTGAGACTGCCATGGGCCAGTCAAGCGCTGCAAATCTGGGGCATTTCGGCTTCTTGGTTCCGGGTGGTCCGCCCCCAAGTGCGCAGCCATCTAGCGTGCGGCTCTTCGGCTTCTCCAAGGCTCGGTGATATTGGCCACTTAACAAGCCAAATATCGCCGACACGTCGGCGAGGACTGACCCGGAGATGCACGCTTCCGTTTTTCCCTCCCATATGATGGAATCAGCATCGCGAACTGAAGTTCCATCCTAGTGGGCTATGAGATCACGCACAACCTTTCCGTCTCTATCCAAAGTTCCTCGAGGGTCCGCCATTTGATGGAATTTGACTCGCCACAGCAAACTTATTTTTATCCTCCTTTCAAGAGCAATCGCAGGATGGGATTTCGACGCCGTTAATATGAGAGGCACCAACAGTTTTTAGTATTAAATCCACAGCCGCGGACAAACGCGACGCCTAATTCTTCAGGCCCTGTGAAATGTCACTTCTTCAAGCACTAGGCAGAAGGATTCCGAGGGATTTGAGGGAATTTGTGGCGACTCTGTAGACGTAAAAAACTTTCAAAATATTCATCTGCCCATATATGTAAGTCCCCCTCAGCTGGCCCAGGCTGCAGCTCACTCAAAACCCGACTTAGACTGACACGAGAACGGGTGGTGGGCATGGCTTCTGGGGAATACGGCCGCAAGGAGCACAACAACGAGGCCCTAGGCTGTCTACTGTCATCATTCCGCTGCTCATTATGAAATTTCCTTCCTGAAGTAGTAATTACGTAGTCGATGGATATCCCTGTTAAGAATCCGAGCATCTGCAGGCGTGGTGTTGACAAGTCGCTGAGGTGTTAGCGCACACCACAACAGTACCTTCTACATTTTGCATGGCTTCTGAGTGGATAGATAAATGTGGCTTCCTGCAGAGTAATAAAAATAGCGTCACCAGGGTAAGCCTCCCCGCGCGCGACCTTGTCGCTCTCATATGTCAGACCGCCAGCAGATGTGGAGCTCAAGTCAAAAAGCAACCACCCGAAACACACATCATTGCGGCACAGTCGTTCAAGCTCTAATTGATGGAATTTTAAGCATGACCGAAACCTTCGTACTCAGAGCAAAGTGGTTGATACTTTGCGTGCATTGAATACGACGTTCGATCATAGCATGTGTCGCTGGGAACAAGTCAACTTACGCCATGGGCCATGGTTCTTGAATATGAAAACAGTGAACGAGAACCAGTTCAAAGATGATGACTGTAATTATTTAGAAAAATCAAGGAATAAAATCAAGCACGAATCTAAACTATGACCCACTTGAAATGCAGTCTTGACTGGCGGGGTGTGAATACAAAAGTCAACCCACTATTCTTCGGCAACAGGCTCCTCCTCCTCGTACTCCTCATCATCATCATCGATTCCGGCTTCCTGGTACTGCTGGTACTCAGCAACAAGGTCATTCATGTTTGACTCAGCTTCAGTAAACTCCATTTCATCCATGCCCTCTCCCGTATACCAATGAAGGAACGCCTTGCGCCGAAACATGCGGGCAAATTGATCTCCAATGCGCTTGAACAGATCCTGAATGGAAGTCGAGTTTCCGACAAACGTGGAAGAAATCGGCAATCCGCGTGGAGGAATCGAGCATAGGGCCGTCTGGATGTTGTTGGGGATCCACTCAACAAAGTAAGCCGAATTCTTGCTCTGAATTTTCTGCATTTGATCCTCAACCTCCTTCATTGCGACTTTTCCACGGCTAAAGACATATGGTCAGCTGATGCGGCTGGTGAAAATCGTGCTTCTGCACTTACAAGATGGCGGAGCATGTGAGAAACCGCCCGTTTCGAAAATCGGAGGCGGACATGACGTTCTTGGGATCGAAGAGTTGCTGGGTCAGCTCTTGGACGCTTATGGCCCTGAATTCTCGAGCATCCCTACTGGTGAGGGGAGCAAATCCAACAGAGAAAAAGTGCAGCCTAGGGAAAGGAACGAGATTGACTGCCATCTCTCGTAGGTCAGAATTGAGCTGGCCTGGAAACCGAAGGCATGTAGTAAGGCCGGACATGACGGTGGACACTAGATGGTTGAGGTCTCCGTACGAAGGGTTGTTCAGCTTCAATGTTCGTTTGCAAATGTCATACAACGCCTCGTTGTCGATGCTGAAGGTTGCATCAGAACTGTCCACGAGCTGGTGTACGGAAAGAGTGGCGTTGTAGGGTTCAACAACCACTTCGGAAACGCTTGGGGAAGGCAGGACAGAAAACGTCGCCATCATGCGATCCGTAAACTCCTCTCTAATTTTAGAAATCAAAAGAGTGCCCATGCCAGCGCCGGTTCCGCCTCCCAGCGAATGGGTGATTTGAAAGCCCTGCAAGCATTCACACGCCTCGGCCTCGCGACGGACAACGTCCAGAACCTGGTCGATGAGTTCTGCGCCCTCTGTGTAGTGTCCCTTGGCCCAATTGTTCCCAGCGCCAGATTGACCAAATACGAAATTATCAGGGCGAAACATCCGACCGAGCGAGCCCGAACGAATCGCGTCCATAGTTCCGGGTTCGAGGTCAACTAGAACAGCGCGAGGTACGTATTTATGACCGGAAACCTTGGTGAAATTAATCAGAGTTTTACTTTTCATAAAGGGCACGATGACATACTTCGCTGAAATAAACACCCAGTCGATCGAGCTGCATGTCAGACGCTCCGTTGAACCTGGACCGCCATGTAAGAGAAAGGCCTCGTATATCAATGGCAAACTTACACGCCGTTGTCATCAAGACCATGTTCGCTATGGAGGGTCTGCCTAAATATCAGTTTGTTAACTATTGCTCATCCTGTTTTGCTCTCAACGGAATGAAGCATACCAGAATGCAGCACCGATTTGGTTGCCCTGTTCACGTCAGTTCACACCACTCTCCATCGGCAATACGAGGAACTCTTACACATTGGCCAGTCTGTAGATGGATCTAATGTTTATTAGTGCTGAGCGACACCCGAGGTTTTTGCCACTGTTCACTTACAATCTCACGCATGGTGTAAGAAGCGATCGGCTTGAGGTGGGTTGCAAAGTCGCTGGGATGTCCAGAATGTGCGTACTCGGAGTAATAAATAGATAAACAAAAATAAACAAAAATAAACAAAGAAGCCCCTATCTTCTCAAAATGTTGGTATATCAAGAACAATGGAATGAAAATTTCCTAGAGAATCGAAATGCTTATAAAGGACGGGCTGTCGGATTGCGTGTGGTTGGCCCGTTCGCTGAAGGACACGGACAAGACCGGCGGCATCCAATTAGATGCCGCCAACAGCTTTGTTCCGCCATGACGGCGGAAGATAAGTGGGGCTCCTTGGTATTGAAGCTGAGGCTGGTTAGAGTTAGACATCCCCTCCTTCATCATCGACTCGTTTTGTTTACTGCTGCACGCAACGCCAAATGACACCCACAGAGCCCCGGCGGCAACCTCCGCCTGACTGTCTCACCGCTGGACGAGGCCGCAGGAGCATCCGGAAGGGGACCCGCAGCTGCTGGGAGTGCAAGCGCCGCAAGAGTCGGTGCACCTATGACAAGGGTGATACGTCGTGCGTCGAGTGCAGGAGGAAGGGCGTTATCTGCGTGAGCCAAGACCTGCCTGAGGAAACTTCTCGGCCCAGTGTACCTCTTCAGCCGGTTTACGATCGCCTCTCCCGGGTGGAGCAAATCTTGGCCCTCATTGCGGAGAAGACGGGAGCCGTTGCCTCCAGTGAACCCGCCCAGCCTTCGACCGCTCAAAGCGTTCATAATGGCATGATTGAAGGCGAATACAATTTTAACATACTTCCACTGCAATCTGAAAACGCCCTAGAGAAGTCCACCCCAGATCCCCCCTTGGCCCACACTGGGCCTGCTGGGAACGTCGGGTCAGTGTGGGACAGCGTTCAAGATGCATACCCACACCAGCCGACATTCACATCATCTTCGAGCTGGTCAGCCAGGACTCCATATTCTTTCATCAAATGATGGTGATGCCCTACGACGAGCTGGCGCTTTCAGACTTCAGGGGCCCCGAGTCTGTTGCGAGCATACCTGAGAAACCAACACACCCGATTCTACTCGCCAAACGCCTACTCGTCTTGGCCACATTGCTGCAGGGCTTTCGGCCGCAATCTGAAAAACGGATCCGCTTGCTGTCGACACCACTGGAGACAATGATGAACCGGCTGGTCCAGGCTGCAGTGTCATTGATGCCAACTCAGGATGATTCGATTACGACAATGGAAGCGCTCGAGTGTATCATGCTGGAAGGAGTATTTTATGCCAATGGCGGTAACTTGCGGCGCTCTTGGCTGACGTTTCGCCGCTTGATTTCTGTTGCGCAGCTACTTGACCTTCATCGCCCCGCACATTGCAGCATTCACTTTCTTGACCCTGACAACAAGGCAAATCCCCAGTTTGTTTGGTTCCGCATCTTATTCGCGGAAAGAATTCTTTGCCTACTATTAGGAAAGCCTGTGTCCGCTGCCGACATTGAGTTTGTTGATGAAGCACCTCTGCCGTCTAACTACCATCCTCCCCAAAAGCTGGAACGCGTCCACTGTCGCATAGTCTCCCGGATCCTAAAGCGCAACGAGACGCATTTGGATTCCCAACAGCACGAAGTCACGCAGGCAATCGACTTTGAGCTGCAAAATGCGGCTGGTATTCTCCCACAAGATTGGTGGCCGGTTCCTGACCTCTCCAACCTTGCGGATCCCTGCGACAGGTTCTGGGCTGCTATCCATCTCACTGCACAACTATTCCACCATCATCTCATTGTCCAAACTCACTTGCCGTTTTTGCTCCGTCCATCGGCAGAGCATAAATACAATTACAACAAGGTCATGTGCATTAATTCCAGCCGCGAGATATTGATCCGATTCAACGCGTTCCGGTCGCTAGACACGGTCGCCTTCAACTGCCGAACCATCGATTTCTTCGCCGTCATCGCCACGGGGGCCATTCTAGTCGCGCAAATCAGCAGTTGCTGTACCTGCAAGCAAGATGATGTGCTTGCCTATCAGCGCCTTAGTGACCGCGCATTGGCAGAACAAACACTAGATAACATGGATGAGGCCAGCCGAATATGCAGCGATGTGCTGTATGAACAGAGCGCCAACGCGTTGCGGCGAATGCTGGACGCTGAAAATCATGCGCACAACGTGCACAATGCATCTTTCCAAGGTGCCCTGGGCGAAAAAGAACTAGGCCTAAAACAGTACGCGGTGCATGTACATTTGCCTCATTTTGGCAAGGTGAAAATTGCATGTGATGGGGTGGTTCAAATCGAACAAGAGCCTCCTTCTACGCAGCAAATCGCAGGCACATCATCGGGCACGGTAATAGCGCGGGAGAAAAATGATGAATGTTTAATCAGCGGGACCACTTGTTATCAGGGAAATGATACGTCTGCAATGGGCATATTTCCTGAGCAAAACTTCGACATCGAGGCCCCATACCTCATCCAGGCAGCAATGATCGACATTCCGGGATCCAATTGGCAGAGCCACTACGATGGAGAATACCCGGGATGCACACTCGACGATATGCTGGATGGTGTGAATCTGAAATTCTTGTAATGTTTTCATTGGATTAGCCTGATTTTTACGTAGCAAATTAATAACATACTTGGGTAACAGGGGGCAATGGCAAATGCAACACGACCTCCACGATAGCCGAGCCTGATGGTCTGATCCAATCCAATAGCGAGAATATCTCTCAGTATGTATTGATGATCAATTCCAATGCCTTCCACTCAGCTTCATGTAAGCAAAAGCACATCTCGGTTGGTCTATCGTGTTTATGGAATCAACACACCGGAGGTTGCATTGCCTTGTTCACCCCTTCACCCAGACGACCAGGCATTGGACCATGTCACACCCAACTCTCAGCCCCAATCCGTATTCGCCAAGATGCATACAAACGGCCCCCACAGGCCAGACCAAGCCAAGCCTGCGTTGGCCAGCGTACGTGGCATAGGTACATTAGCCACCGGCGATTGATGATGACCCGTGGATCCAAAATGCCGCGGATTCTAGCCGCACGATTCCTTCCAGTTTCTCTTTGCTTCAACATGTTCGAAGCGCCATGAGCCATACATCTATGGCACTTGCAGCCTACTATTGAGAAGGCAAATGTATTAATCTCACAACATCTGCCAAATCACAGTGGGAGCTGTTGCAGCCATACAATTGAAGTCTGCCCTGCTGTTGGTGGTGAAGGATCCTTCACCCCGCCTTCTCACCCAACAATGGCAGGTGTAGGAAGCGGCCCCGGACCAATGCCAGTCCAGGGCACGTGGAATGGAGAATTCCTATCAGAATCCTCTCCGCTCTCTGTTCCGACATCCACAGGCGTTGCAAACAACCAAGTGCCGAGATCGAATTACCCGTTTCCACAAAACCCGGCAGTTCCAACGCCTGGGTTGAACGGGCTGGGCGCGAGTACCGCTCGCACTTGTGGTTGTCAACCTACCCCTCAATCATATCACCACCTAGAACCGCACCACGGTATCCAACCTTCAAATCTAGGGCCAAGGCCCGCTCAGCCTCCCAGAGTGGCCTTTCAACCGACAGGGAGGCCTGATACTGACACATGCAGCCATACACACCCCGCTTCCTACTCCCAAAACTACCACCATGGGTCGCCTGCGCTTTGCCCAAGGTGCTCGCATTGCGAACCAGCCAGAGTACAAACAGCAACATCTCAGCCAACCTCTAAGCCCTCGCAACCATCTGAACTGATATGTCTAAATGGAAAATGGTTCAAAATCTCTTCAGCCGAGGGAAATCTGCCTCCGCCTCCTTCCTTCGCTATTCCTAGGGCAATACCGCCAAAACAAGAATACCATCCTCTGCCGCTTTCTTCTCAGACAAATGTGCCACAAACACAGCCTGTTTTGGGTGCAAACGGAAACTCAATGCCAATGAAGCCACCGCAGGCTCCAGGGACGTTTGGCGTGCCATCGAATACGGCGAAAATGCCGGGGAATACAGGATACACACCACCTGTTGCCCAGCCCCGGGTTGTAGCCCCGCCGTCAGGCTGGAAGGGGCCACGGCCACCAGTTCGGGGTCCCAATATTATTCATCCAAAGCCAAAGTCTTCCGGCACACAGTCCAGCAGCTCAAGTGGGAGCGGGTCAGACACCAGCGATTCTGAGAACAGTGATCCAGAAATCAGTGGCATAGAATCCGAAGAGGCAGCTCGTCACAACCCATTCGATTACTCCGATTCCGAAGACAGCGACTCCGGAGACGACAATTCGAGCAGCGGCTCTTCTAGCTCATCCGGTACTCGGTTTCCAAACAAGTCGCCATCTACGTGGCACAGCCCGTCCAAGAATCTCCTTCCAAAACTTGGAGACAGCATTCCTCAGAATCTTCGGAGCAAATCACCTGTAGCAGAGGAGTGGGAGCGCCAAAAGAGGGAATTGGGCGCGAAAAATACGGCACTGGATCGGCTCATGTCCATGGTTGGCATGGAGGAAGTAAAGGCTGGTTTTTTGACCATGAAGTCAACCATCGAAACTGCACAGCGACGGAAAGGTCGGTTGAGGTTGCGAGATCTCAATTTAGTGCTCACGGGAAATCCTGGAACAGGCAAGTCACATTCTTTTCAGTCCGTCTTGACTTGGTATTCAACCCATCTCAACAAGCCAACCCTAGCCATAATTAATCCGCCTACTCTTTTTCAGTACGTATTAATGGCGAGTTTTAGGAAAACGAACACTTGGTGGGCTCTATCATGACTTTCTCGCCGAGTGCGGTGTTTGGTCGGATGCAATGAATGGCAATGTTCCATATAAAATCATGTCAGGTATTGAGGTAGACATTGAGCGTCTGAGTTTCAACATCAGCGACATCATGGTATGTTTCACAAACATAGAACCATTATTTGTTTCACTCTCTAACTGACAGTGATGTTCAGTTTCTTTTCATCCATTCAATCGAAACCTTGGATGACGATGACCGGCCCAAATTACTAAACATCTTGGACCAACATCCTGGCAAGCTTGTAGTCGTGCTTTCAGGTAGCTCCAACGGCATGACACGCTTTTTAGGAGGTTCTCTTCATGGCCGGTGGCAATTCGGTCGGAAATTCAAACTTAGTGATTTCGCAGATGAAGAGCTACGACTCATGCTCCTGCGCTTATTTCACTACAATTCTTTAAAGGTGGTGGGTGGCGATGAGAGCCTTGCTCCTCTAGTTGCCGCAAAGCGCGTAGGCAAAGGTCGCAACTCAAATAACTTTGGCAATGCGTATGACATGATATCAGTATTTGAGAAAATTCTTGAACGACACGCAGCTCGACTCGACGAGGAAAGAGAAATGACTCGAGTCAGAGAGGTACAAAATTTGAAGGACAAAGAGCAGTTGTCGCGCGTGATAAACGAATATCATGACAACAGCATGGACCGAAGTACGCTACTGGCCAATATATTACTAATTCTATTATTTGTCTTATTCTTTGGCAAAGACTTCAGTTTCAATAAACTCACCAAGGCCACAGGTGACGAAGTGGTGGAGAAGACGACTAAAGAAGAAAACGACAAGGTCGAACCCAATACTAGCACCAAAAAGAAGGAGAATGGTAGCAAATCAAGTCCATCTGAAACAAGAAAAAGTGAACAAACTAAGAAGAAGCTGGATGAGATTTCTTGGCTCACAACGGAAGATATTTTGGGGAAACAACCGTCCAGCATTTATTCCCGAAGCAGTGCTTGGAAGGAACTTGAAAAGATGGCTGGCATCACCAACGTCAAGAGGGCCATCCAAAACTTGGCGAATATATCAATCGAAAACTATCATCGTAAAATTAAAGGAAAGGAACCCCTTCAGATATCTCTGAATCGCGTGTTCCTAGGTCCTCCAGGCAGTGGTAAAACCACAGTGGCGAAGCTCTATGGACAGATACTAGCAGATATAGGTCTTTTATCCAGCAATGAGTTGATTATTAAAACCCCTGGGGACTTTATCGGTCAGTACCTCGGCGATTCCGAAGCTAATACCAATGAAATATTGGAATCGGCTAAAGGCAAAGTGCTCATCATCGACGATGCTTACATGTTCTACCACGACACTGGAAGTGGAGCTCATCACGATACAGATGAGTACAGGATGGCTTGTGTCGATACACTAGTTTCAAATATCCACAACACGCCCGGCGAAGATAGATGCGTCATCCTCATTGGCTATCGTGACTTGATGGAGGCCATGTTTGAAAAGGTCAACCCGGGGCTTCGAAGACGATTCCCCCTTGAAGACGCCTTTTACTTTGAAGACTATGATGATGAACAGTTGAACGAAATTCTGCGGCTAAAAATGGCAAATGAAGAGATTACAGCCGAGAAGCCGGCTATGGATGTGGCAGCCGAAGTGCTTCGCCGGATAAGAGACCGCCCCAACTTTGGCAACGGAGGCGATGTGCAGAATTTATTAGATCAGGCCAAGACTCGCTTTCGGGCAAGAACCGCGAACAAGAAAATGCGCGGTCTACAGGATGCAAATGGCGCAGGGGGGAATGGATTCATTCAGTTGGGCGCCACGGAATACGAGGTGACTGGTGACCTGGACCAAGCCATAATTCTCGAGCGGGAGGATTTCGATCCGGAATGGGATCGAGGCTTCTGGGCTAGTCAAAAATGCGCAAGCCTTTTCCAAGGCTTAGTTGGTTTCGAACCGATTATCCATCAAATGCAGGATTACCAGCGCATTGCCACCAACATGCGCTCTATGGGCAAAGATCCGCGCAACAGCATCCCATTCACCTTTGTCTTCAAAGGCCCTCCGGGAACAGGAAAGACTCACACTGCTCGTATTATGGGGCAAATATTCTATGACATGGGTTTTCTGTCAACCAGTGAGGTCATTGAGTGCTCGGCTACTCATTTGATCGGTGAATTCCTAGGTCAGACAGGGCCAAGAGTTGTGAGCCTTCTTGATCGGGCTCTCGGCAAGGTGCTTTTCATCGATGAAGCCTACCGGCTAGGCGCGGGAGGTCAGTCTGCATCAGGTAAAAGCTACGAGCAGGAAGCCATCGGAGAATTAGTCGGTCGCATGAGCAAGCCACGCTATCTTCAAAAATTGATCATCGTTCTGGCAGGGTATGAGGATGCTATGGACGAATTCATGGAGACGAACCCCGGATTACGTGGTCGGTTCCCAACCGATCTCACGTTCCACCCAATGAGTCCCAAACATTGCGAAGAGTATCTCATAAATTTGATCCGGGCGGAGGGCATTTTTATCCAGGACCAGTTTGAGGCAAGTTACGGACCCAGGCAAACTGTGCTGCGGCTATTGGAGGACCTATCCATGACACCGGGGTGGTCAAACGCCCGCGACGTGAAGACGCTGGCGACCATGATCACGGCCGACGTTTATCGAAGGGACTTTTCGAAAAGCGGGAATGAATTTGGATACTCTCTTTCCGGCGGCATGTTGGGAATTTCTACTAATGATGTGATTGTCTGCTTGAGGAAATTACTTAAACAGAGAGATGTAGAGCGCGGAAGACGGGGGTTTGCTAATTTATAATGCCACCAAATGAATGGAAAATTTCCTTTCTATTCCCAATAACTTCATTTAGCCTTCAGTTTGCAAACTTTACAATATGTAATTCGTTTCGGTTTCTTTTCCCTTTCTGTCTTTAGGGTTTTCGATGGAGAGCCAACGAGTTAATGCAACAGTCTCAACCAAAAGAGATATATTACTGGGACAAACAGATGCAGATCGCTAGAGCATTCAATCATTTCCGTCCCGACAATGTATCTCTACACCAACACAAAAAGCGGGAGTGCGTCGATGAGTGCGACAAAGCCGGATCTGCTATACATGTCACAAATACTTTACCAACATGATCAACACAAAGAAAAGGCATAAATTACAACAAGGCTTTTGGAGCAGAACAAAGCCACAACTCGAAAAATAGCTTTGAGGACACGCCAAGTCGTGGCCCGAGTCAAGTCAATAAGCTTTGTGCAACAAACCCCAGGCTGCAATGCCCTCATGGTAGTCTCTTTATATGGAATGAGACGCAAGCTAGGGCCTAAAGAAGCCTTTTGGTATTGGCAGTTTTATGAACCACGACATATAAGGAACTTTTATCTTGATTTCCATCTCTCTCACTCACACATACGCATGCACACTCTCTCTCTCTATCCATCTATCACTGAACCAGGAATTTCATCAGCAAGAATGTCTTCCGCTCCCAAAAAAACCCCAGAGTCAAACACTGGCCAAACGACACTTGAATTGAGATCAAAGCATCTCGCAAGAGTTGCAAGCCCCAGAGACGACGCCATAATTGCCTGGCTTGACAAGACGTATCCTCCGGCGCTGTCTCCGAATCCTGAAACGGAAAATGACGGCGTAGATGTCTCTCAGCAACGTGACGATGATGAAGCAGGGTATAATCACGAAGACGCCGTGTTCCCAGATCAGTTACAGGAACCACCAGCGACCGAAGACTCTTCCAAAAACAAGAATCGGCTTGACATCGTGTGGACCCCAGCCAGGCTTCACCTTTGGAAAGACATACAGAAAAGAAGGTACGAGCCTCGCGGAAGCCGCGGCTAAGCAAAATAGCTAGGGAAATTGTGTATTCTGTTATCGACATGGGTTTACAAATGCAAGATTCAGTATTAAGAACGTTGGGAATGTACAAAGTTTGGGTTGTGAATGAAGAGCTAGCGGAATCTATGTTTTTTTGCGCGTAAGAATGGTGCAGGCTTGAAGGTGTGAGTAATTTTTTGCAGAAGTCAAAGAAGATTATTCTAATAAGATTGTTCACAATTTAAATCTACGTGTGATAGTGATGGCGGGGTAAAAATGGTTATACATAGTGAGATGGCATCAGTAAGACCTGGCTAACTGAAAGAAGCGGAAGTGTGTCGGCGAGCGCGACAAAGACGCATTCGCTTGTCTCCAGAAAAAAAGCCGTGATGCTGTTTCAAATGTATGGTACAAATGCTGTACAAAGAACAATCTGGTGAACACAAGAAAACAACCCAAGGGGAAGCTCTGCAATAGAACAAGCGAATCAATTAGACTATTTTTTCCGATGTCAGTCTTGTTTATTTGACTCCTCTTCTGTATAAATACGTCTGAGTCTGAACCGTGGTCCGACTCAACTCAGCAAACCCAGCAGCCAAGCTACAATTCCCTTGATAATCAACAGGGAGCTAGCCCCTGGTCAGTGCCTAAACGGTCTTCTTTATGTTGGCGGCCTTAGACACAATGTGTGAGACAAAACACTAAACAGCAGTCTTTTTGACAATAGCAGTCTCACCCCGATGGCTAGACCAGACCAGCACGTAAACTCGGCAAACAAGCTCAATAGCCAGGAGCAGTAAGTATTCATCCGCATCTCTCTATATCTTTATTGTCTTTTTTTTTTCAACAGTGTCGAGTCTGAACTTCCTTCAGATATGGAATCAACCAAGTCAAAGTCGAGGCCGGAGCCACACAAGAAAGTGGCAAGGTTTGACAATAGCCCCTGTTTGGCCATTCGTTTCCTCAGCGATGAATGGGCGCGTGGCCCCGGATCAAAAGGCCATGCATGATATGAGCCCGCAGTGTTCCCGCAGATTCCCGTGGTCCTCAAAAGCAAGCCAGAACTCCGGCGACAGCGAAACATGTTGGCGCACGAATATGACCGTGCAGCCAGAAAGGTTTCCAATGAGCACTGCAGTTGAATCGATACCAAAGCAACGCCCCAAAAGCTGTGTGACATTTAAAGAAGAAACGAATTGCGCTATAGTCAAGGCCCAGGTCAGAACTTTTATTCCGAGGCTTGCTTTCGGCTACCTGAAGATCAGAAGAGGAGCTGCAGCGACGAAGATATACCAACGGTTCCAGATCAGCCGCGGGAACCACCAAGTGAGAAGCAGCAGGAGTTTTTTTTGCGCACAGCTTGTACATTGCGGCGGAAAACTCTTCCAAAAATGCTGCCAGAGGTATTTGCGGGAAATGGTGGGCTTTCATTCAGATTCTAGCACACTGCACCTCGGCGTCGCTAGAAACGCTCGCGCAGATCGGCTGAGAAAGATGTAAACCAGCCAAAGGGGGGAGAAATGGTGAAGAAGAAATTTTTGATGCCAAGTGTAAATTTATAAATAAAGGACCAAGATTAAAGACATTATTCACATAAGAACTTTGCGCTATGAATGCCAGCAATTCGAAACACTTCTTTTGTGATAATGATGTAGACACACGTAACTTATTGCAGCTGCACACATGAGAGTTTATTATGACATTCATTCACCCCAATAAAGCATATCTAGCGGGATGTGCTCTTCAGCAAACCATTGGAATATAGATTGCGGCAAGTTGGCAGTTTTTCCAATTTCGGACATGGGGTGTAGGGTAGGATCATCTATAGCGAGGTGTATGAGAAGTTATCATGGTGCTAGGCGAATTCATGGTAGAAATGTACATCTGTATTATACTTAAGGCCAAGTAGAGCATTATCGTGAGACTGTTTGTGACTTGAATCTATCTGTACATCTTGACTATTGTGGTGGGGCGAATATTATTGCACATAGCGACGGCATCGGCGAAACCTAGCTAATAGAAAACCGCCAGGTGACATGTCTTAAAACCAACAGAACCCAATCCAATGAAATGTTAATGCAGACAAAGGCGCAGTGGAGTTGTTATCACAAACCCGCGTCTCGTTCTTTACCGCCGATTGCCCGCTGTCTTGGTGTATTCCCACTGAACCCCTCCATTTCCATTTCCATTGATAGCGGGGTCGCGGGCAAAATCTTATCAGCACGCCCACCAGCTCACGTCATCGTCGTCACCAGCAGTCGCTGCATGAGGACTGCATACGACGCTGTCTTGGCAACTTGCATCGCTGGATCTACATGCTTCATAATGTCTTCTGCAGCCGCCTTCAAGCCCGCTCTGATCGTCGTCGACTTTCAGGAGGACTTTTGCCCGCCTGTGAGTCAAAGCCCAGCGTGGCGTGTGTGACTTGTGTGTTGGAGCGAGTGCGTGCGTGTGCACAGCAGTGGAGAGGAGCGCAATCGCTGAATGGATGCGCCCAAACCTGTTTCTGCGCAAGCCTTGCCCATCTCCCAATGCAGAACTCATGCACATGCTCTCGTTTGCACTCCTTGTACTACATCGTGTGAACTAACACCCGCTCCACTCCCTAGAACGGCTCCCTCGCCGTCCCCGACGGGCGCGCCATCGCCCCCGCCGTCAACGCCCTCGTCTCGCTGCCCTTTGCGCTCAAGCTGGCCACCAAGGACTTCCACCCGCCCGACCACGTCTCCTTTGCCGCCAACCACGCCGCTGCCCAGCCCTACACGTCCGAGTTCGTCATCGTGCACCCGACGGACTCGGACCGCACCTACACCACCACCCTGTGGCCCGTCCACTGCGTCCAGGGCTCGCCCGGTGTGGAGCTGGTCCCAGAGCTCGATGTTGCTGGCCTGGACGGTGTGATTGAGAAGGGCCAGAACCCGACCGTCGAGATGTACTCGGCTTTTTACGACCCGTTCCACGTGAGCGATAGCGGCCTTGCCAAGAGGCTCAAGGATGCCGCTGTCACCGACGTCTATGTAGTTGGGCTCGCGGCCGACTTTTGCGTCAAGGCCACCGCCGAGGATGCCGTCAAGGAGGGGTACAACACTTTTATTGTCAATGAAGGCACACGACCAGTTCTGCCAGACCAGTGGCCCGAATGCAAAAAGGGCATGGAAGCTAATGGTATTAAATTTGTGTCCCTGGATGGGGAGGAAGTAAGGCGAATCAACAGTTGAGACGAAATGTGGCAACCAGATAGTTAACAATTATGAATGCATTTAAAGCGGGTTTCTTAAATCTTTCCCACTCGTCTTTACGTATATCGTGCGTGTACCTATTTACACTAGTGTGTTCCTTTTCAGAATGTCCCAAATGCGAAACTCCATGCTGAAACCCCACCACCGAAACCTTCGACGATATGCTCCGTCTAATGAATTGTTCCTTCTTTTTTTTTTTTCTTATTTCTATTATAATGGCTGTGCAACGTGAAGAGCCTAGTCGTTCTCAACCCCCTTTACCTCTTTGACCTCTCAATGGCTGCAGCGCTGGGTCGGTCCTTGCCGGTCATGGCCAGCGCAGGCAGCGACGTCACAGAAGGAGCGGGGGTTGTGGCACGCGAGTTGGCGTTGCTTCGGTTGTGCTGCATGTGAGCCTTGACAAGGTGGCCGGCAGCGAGGGCACTGCACAGAGACAGCTCACCAGCCAGGACGGCAGCACCGATGATACGAGCCAGACGGCGGGCGTTGTCACCGGGGTTAGTGGGGTGCGAGCCACGGACGCCGAGCATGTCAAGCATGGCGCTCTGGGGCTCGAGAATGGTACCACCACCAAGAGTTCCGACCTCGAGCGAGGGCATGGAGACGGAGATCTGGAGGGCTCCGTTGAGGCTGGAGGAATAGGGTTAGCAATAGCGAGGAACGGTCGAGACGGGAAACTCACTTCTTCATGATGGTAATACAGTTGGCGCTTTCAACGACCTGAGCAGGGTCCTGACCGGTGGCCAGGAAGATGGCAGCAACCATGTTGGCAGCGTGGGCGTTGAAACCACCGACAGAGGCAGCCATGGCGGAACCAATCAAGTTCTTGGAGATGTTGAGCTCAACCAGGGAGTCGACATCGCTCTTGAGGACGCTCCGGACAACATCACCAGGGATGATGGCCTCGGCAACGACACCCTTGCCACGTCCGTCGATCCAGTTAAGGGCAGCAGGCTTCTTGTCGATACAGTAGTTACCAGAAACAGAGACAATCTGCATGTCATCGAATCCTCCCTCCGTCACCATGACGTTGAGGGCGTGCTCGACACCCTTGGAAATCATGTTCATACCCATGGCATCACCAGTGGTCGTCTTGAATCGGATGAACAGGTTGGTACCGGCGAGAGCAGTCTTCATGTGCTGGAGACGGGCGAATCGGCTGGTCGAGTCAAAGGCCTTCTTCATAGTCTGCTGACCAAGCTCGGAATCCAACCAAAGCTTGGCAGCACCGGCACGCTCGAGAGTCTCGAAAGCAACGCAAGGTCCACGGGTCATACCATCGGCAGTCAAAACAGTCACGGCACCACCGCCAGAGTTGATAGCCTTGCAGCCACGGCTGGCACTGGCGACCAAGACACCTTCAGTCGTGGCCATGGGGATGAAGTAGCTCACTCCATCAATGACAAGGGGTCCAGCAACACCGACAGGGAGGGGCAGGTAACCGATGACGTTCTCACAGCAAGCACCGAAGACGCGCTCCCAGTTGTAGTTCTCGTAGGGAAGCTTGGATCGCTCAAGAACGTGGGTGAGCTGGGAGGTAGCACGGGTGCGAGAGATGATGGTTCGGCGAATCTTGACAGCGCGAGTAAAGTCCTTGAGAGTCTTCTCCAGAGCATAACCAGGGATCTTGCCACGCATAGACAGGGACACAACCTCCTCATCGCTCATCTCAGGAACGCGACCCTCGGCCAGGAGCTTCTCAAGCTCAGCGTTGGGGCGGTTGGGGGCAGTGGAGGGGCGGGCCTTGGTCATCTGCAGAATTTCGACCTCGTCATCCGTAGCAGCAGGCGTGCTAGGCTGAGTCTGCTGGGGAGTAGGAGGAACGTATTCACCCAGAGGAAGAATGGCGGCACCGGTGTCGTTGAATCGCTGAGCGCGAGCAAGCTCGCTTCGGTCAATGGGCTGCTCGGCAACGTTGGGGTCCTTGATACCCCAGCGAGCAACATTGAAGAGGTAACCGTTCAAACCAACACTGAGGGCCAGAGCAGCGACGATCCACTTGGACAGAACGGGGTCTTCCAAGCTCTTGAGGAGGCCACCGACAACGCGGCCACCAACACCGTATCCGTGGAACTGACCAAAACCATCGTGGAGGTCTGCGCTAGCACCGCTGAGGCCGGCACCAAGAGCGTAGTGAATGGAGGGGTACTCCAGCTCGTACTTGATGGGAGAGAGAACGGAGACCAGAGTAGGGCGGCCGTTAGCCTTGGCAACGGCCAGGATGGCGTCCAGACCGTTGGAGGCAACCTTAAAGGGGTCAACGGTCAGGGGAGAGACAACACCGCCGAGGTTGCTCACCCAAGAGCGAAGGCTGGAAAGCGAGCTGGGGTTGCGGAAAGGAATGGAGCAGAGGTTGATGATGTTGACCAGGATGAATCCGAGGACCATCAGAACCTTGAACTTGGGGATGCTGCTGCTCTTGCGACCGAACAAGGAGTCCTTGTCAACGCTGGGCCAGTCGTCATTGCTCTGAGCAACGTTCTCAGCGACGCGGCGGCTCACGCCATCATCCTCGAGAGCCATGCGCATGTCCACGTGACGCTTGATGCGGTTAATCTCAAGCTTGATGCTGAGAATGGCAGTGTAGAAGGTGAACAGGAGAATGCAGTCGAAGAAGAGGATCCAGGCGGCCAGGAAGCAGAAGTGCTGGAGTCCACCCTGGACACCAGAGGCAGCTCCGACAACCAGGAGGAGAATCTCGAGAGCGTAATCACGCACAATCTCATAGCCCTTGTCCTTGAGAGCGGCCTGAACAGCGTAGTGAATCATGTTGTCGGTGTTGCGCTCGGGGGATCGCTTGCCAGACTTGGAGTTCTTGACCTGGGTGCGGCGGTGCTCGACGGCATGGGACATGACAGCGCGGGTCAGAACAATGTTCTTCTCGAAGCCAATGGTGACGACAAGGAAGGGCAGACCCTCGGAGAGGAGAATAACGCTGATGGGCACACCAAGCTTGGTGGTGACGGCAAGACCAAAGACGAAGGCAAAGATGGAAGAGAACAGGGTGCAGATGCCGAGCCAGAACTTGGAACCCAGGCGACGCATGGACAAGAACAGGGAGACAAAAGTCAGGTGCATGGCGATGTAGCCAAGGAGCATGATGACAATGTCAAGAGTCTCGGCATTCTTGAGAAGGTCGAGGAACTCAGTCCAGGCATTCTCGGCGTACTGAACAATGGTGTTCTTGGTGTTGACCTTGGCAGCCTTCATGATCCACGTCTTCTTCTCGCGGCCGTGAGGGGTCTCAATCTCCTCGGCGTTCTCGCTGGGAATCTCCTGGGCGGCGGAAAGGAACTCGGGGCCTTCGGCGTAGGGAAGGGCGTAGGCGAGGATGCTCTCTTGGGAGTAGGCCGTGAAGGTGTTCTCGGTGGACGGCAGAGGAGTGATGGAGAGGTTCTGGGGGATGGGAACATGTTGAGAGCGAGGAGCGGTGCTGCCTGTGTCGGGGAAGACGAGCGTCAGGAGGGCCAGGTGGTCGGCGTCGGTGAGGGTTGAGGCAGTTTCCTGCTCAACGCCCTGCCACTTCCAGCCGTTGTCGGGGCTGGCGAGGAGGAGCCTGCTGCCCTCGACAAGCGAGGACCAATCGGCCTTGCCTAGAGAGGTACTTTCGACATTGATGTTGAAGTAGCTCTCCTGGAGCAGACCGACGTACGAGGTGCTGGCGAGAACGGCGACGATGACGACGGTGTGGATGGGGTGAGAGCAGGCGAGGCGGGAGAGGAACTGGACCAGAGGAGTGAATCGCTTCGAGGCCCACGAGGGCGTGGTGCTGGGCGCGGCCGCCGTCTCGCCGCGAAAGCGACGGGGAAGCAGCGAGGACATGATGTCGTTTATCTGTGCGAGTTTTGTCGGTGGGCGTCGTTTACCACATTGATCTTCTCGAGCTTCACAAGCGACCTGGTCTGAGCGCGATTGTAAGTCCGGGGTTGACATGGCGAGTCTGGGGAAGAGCGGAGGACTTCAGGAAGCCATTGGCAGGGACACCGGGCGGGCAGAATGGCCATGGTTGGGGATGAAAGGGAGCATGATGACGAGAGGAGTGCTGAGGTAGAGTACTTACGTTGGCAGTCAACAAGTGCGCGGCGGGTTAAGGTTGCGCGAGGCGTAGCACCGAGGCAGCAGGATGCAGAGATCCGATAATTGGCGGGTGGGAGGGGCACGGGGCTCGGAGCTTCGCAGCAAGATGGTGTGCGGAAGCAGCAGCTGAGGCGTGAACAATGGAAACCCAAAGTACAACCGAAGCGAAATCTGGCGGAGGGAGGGAGGTTAGCGAGCCGATTGCCAATGGACGGTCAGGGCCCAGGGCGAGATTTGGACACACGGAGGGAGACGGAGGGCTGGACTCACGGTCTACCTTCGCCTGCAGTGCTCAGCAAGGTTGCACAGAGGCCAAGAACCAAGAAGGAGCAAAGGGAGGGAGGGAAGGAAGAAAAGAAAATAGGGGAAAAGAAGGCCCTGGGAAGATTTGATCGTCCTGGGATAATTATGGACGGGGTCGAGGTTGAGCGGACGAGGGCCGGTCGAGAGAAATATCAATCCAAGCCAAGGGCCCCGGGGCAGGAGGTACATGCACTCGTAAAGCGCAGGCGGTGGTCGGCAGGTACCTTGATCAGGTAGCCCGAACAAGGTACGGCACATTTAGCGGGGAGCGCGGGTGGAGGCCAATGGATGCCAACCAAGCCAAAGCTCCAGGCTAGGCAAGGCTAAGGGCCGGGTTTGACACCAGGAAACATGGCCTGGGGGGGCAAAGTGACGGGCACAGGGTCGAAAGGGGATAGACTGAGATTGAGAGATGAAGACACCATCTTTTTCGATTGAGATTGGATCGGGGTAAATTGCACCTGGTACGCGATACACGTACAGTACGGCGTGGGCACCGCCGCCAACTTTTTGATGCATCCCTCTCTACAGCGGGACACGAAGTGCTGAGACATGGCAGAAAGGTCGGAGAGAAAAAGAAAAAAAAAAAAAAAGAGAAAAAAAAAAGAAACGAAAAAAAAAAAGCCCCCATCCTCTTAGCGGACGCTGTTTGGCCAATTGCCGGGCCGCGTCCTCTTTGGCTACCACCTTGGTACGTCAGAACCGCAGGTACCTCTGCCACGCCGCCAGCACGTACTAGGGGTTGCACCGCTGTAATTGCAGGTGCGGCACCATGGTGCTTCATCAGATCAGGGTCCCCCAAAGGCGCAAACTCGGCCAGGGATTGGGTGCGCCGTGGAGGGTGCGTGGCGGTGGACAGCCAGCGCCTGGGCAGTGGGATAAGCCTCAATCCAGACACGGAGCTGAATGACGCCGTATTCTCCCATGGTCGGCGGATATTTTTCTCGACGAAACGGAGCATGAGCAGCGCACCGCATCGGAACAATAGACGATGCTCGTGACGAAGCTGAGTCAGATACCCGTTAACAAAAGACGGTCGTGCCCAAAGTGGTGCCACGTTCGAAGCCAAAGCTAGATAAGAAAACCCCCCGAAGTTTTTAGAGCTTCGGTGCTTTCCCGCTCGATTCGCTGTCCCTCGACAGGTACCTACCAAGATGAATGTAGCGCCCCCAGGTCGTCTCCATAAGTACGGCGCATTTAGTTGGCGGGTGGTGGCGCCCCGACAACGTGGGTTACAGGGAGCCAAAGTCTCAATGCAGCCAGGCGCTAGGCCCTTCTCGGCTTGGCAAAGGTAGCCCAACCAATGCGCAGGGGGCTGGCTTGGTTGAGAGAGCGGGTTGACAGGATCCGTTGGGATACATTGCAACTGGGTCCTCCTCAACGCCACACCCGTAGAATCAAAGAAATGGGTGTCATGGTGAAGAATGTGAAGTCGGTGGCTATTATTCTGTCTTGCCGCAGCCTATGAAAAGTATACCAGCTATGAACACAATATGTTTCGTTGTTGTATTCTACCATGGGAGATGAAAGACGAGGTACACGTGGTCTGCCTGGCTGGCCATGCAATAAAGCGGCATGGGCATGGGTCATGATACCAACTGTCACTGCGAACTCCTTCTAGAGAATCCAACGCAACAGGGTCTTGGATCAAACCGTCGGTGAAAAAAAATATGTGTGCGGGTAACTAGCCGACAGCCAGCCAACCACATCTACCTACCGAAAACCGCCTACTGCTTTTGGAGTGACTGTGATGAAGAAAATCTTGAGCCATCCATTGCACAAAATACCATGACGCGTATCCGTACTCGATTTCAATATTGACGTCAATGCCACTGCGCACCGTCTTACAGCCAGGCTACACTATTTTCCTCGACATCCCACGGCCTAAACCTATTCGCTGCGAATGGCCTTGCAACACCACCACCTTGGCAGGCCGAGCCACCATCTACTGCACACAGGCAACACGTAATATCCGCGACCTGTGGACCTTCGCATCGTTCCGGATCCTTCCCCAGCAGCCGCACGCTATTGAGAAAACTCCCCTTATCCCTTGTCGCGCCCCGCATCCCACAGCGCACCGCGACAGCACTGCAACGGCAGAGACAGGGAGGGACCCTTTGTTTTACCGCCGCACAGGTGGGCAACGCCCAGCTTCACCTCACGTACGGATCTCGAACCCAAACTGCGGCTTCACAGAGACATTCAGCCGGTCAGGGATCTATCCGCTGGCTTAAGCCGCGCCGCGCGGGACCAAACCTAGAGGCCTGTTGTGCCGTGCACCCTCCCAGCACGCACCAGAACTTTTTGTGCTGATCGCCGTCTCGTCACCTGGCACAAAGTCAACTGCCGGCCCGGCTCCCCCATCCCATGCTTGCTGGCTGCCGTCCTGCCGCACTGCACGGGGGGTCGTCTCGAAGTTCCCGAATTCCATGTACTCGTACTCTTACTCTTATTCAGGGCTGCCATTTTCGCATGCTGCTTTTAGCTGCATGGGGAAACCCTGCCCACCATCGGAATCTGACCCTTGCTGTCGCAGGCCCCCAAGAGCCCAATCTCCCGTCATAACTCGGCATACCCGACAATAACCTTTTTGTCGCTGGCAATAGAACCCGAATCGACGATGCGCCTGCTGGCCTGGTGCTACGGTGCTAAGAGCAGCTACCAAGCCGGTCGAGACTCCTAATGGTTTCGGTCCAACGCCTCAAAGCGGGTGCCATCTCCACCCAAATACCTTGGGCCATTCTTGCCGCCATCGGCCAAGTTTGCAGCATGGCGCGTGCGAGACTTTTTAAACGGCACGAAAAACGGCCCTAAATTGACGTTGGTGGGTGGGATGGAGTCAATCTCTTATCAATCAGTAACCCGTGCGCCCCCATCACGACCCCCATTCTGCCCCAGTCCACAGTCAAATGGTTCAACCCATCCACAGTGGGCCACGACTTGCGGTTTCGGCCAGCTGATATTTGATTAAAGCGTCACAAACTGTCACTGCTGTGTGTATTGAATGCCTTGAAATCCCACGCTCGTGTACCGTACACCCCCCCGCTTCTGCATGTGATGCCGAACGTGGTTGTTTGGCGGATAGATGGACCCAAGGCCATAGCCGAGAGTTAACGGCGTCATGAGATGCACAATCGTAAGCCGCAGCATGTGCTTTTCAGGCTCATTGCTAATGACCAGTAAAGAAAAGCTGACAATGCTCGAGAGCCTCACTCGCTCAGGCTATGTACATTACATCATGTTATTGGACGTGATGAACCTTTGAGGTCCACCACATATTCATGCCATTACATACATCTTGAACAAGGTGCATTTAGGCGAGCTTCGGCCCGGATATACGGACGTATTCTGCCAAGTTTGTAGTTTAATCTCGAGACCCAGGTCTACCGTCTATCGAGATGGTCTAGGCAATCACCCCGACACCCGAATCAAGGGCCTTAGCCATTCTCTCCGTAGTGGTCCGTGCCCGCTTATTTGGCGCAGGGCTGGTTGTCATCACCAGATCTCACCCATAAGGATTGGAGGAATAACAAGCCATTTTCCATGTCGCCGTCAGCAGAGACTCTCATGTCCACAACCACTGTAACGTGGACATTCCAGCAGCTGCTGGGCGGATCGACGATGCATTCAGCTGTCAGGGCCAGGGACAAAGGTTTTTCCTATGTCCCGCAGATGCACTCAGGCACGGAAGCTGCCCGAGCTTCAAAATCACTCCTCACTTTCATGTAAACCCAACCTCGGATGGGTTTGCAAATCTTTCCCAAGACATGAATCCGCGATATCTTCCATTTTCTCTCCGTACTCAAAGGACGGAATCCCGCATTCATGAGTTGCCCAAACTCGAGCTGCGCAACCACCTCAAGTCCAACCCTGTCTCTCACCAGAAGCTGACATGCCATTAAGGATCGACCGCATTCGTATCACATCAGAGCCATACGCGATGTGTCGTTTCAGTCAAGTGGCTGCTTCCTTGTTCTCGGGTTGCAAATATCATTAGGTGCGCTTCAATTGATGCTGTCATCATCAAACACAGGCGTCCAAAATCACCGCATACTGCCAGGTGTGAAACCCGCTCAGCAATTGGCGGCTACTGATGCATCTCCTCAGTGTTGTCCCACCACCAGTCAAGTCTCGGCCCATTGACGAGCTGCCAGCTGGTTCGACTGAGACACGTACGCGCTCGTCAGGCCTCGACGCCTGACATTAGTCCGGGGAAGATGCGAAAATGAAGCTTGGCAATAGCCATTCCCCAACCCCAAGCTGGAGAATGACGCATTGGCCTCTCACGCCATGGTTCGCCGGGCGCCCTGGTGTAGCACCGTCGAGGTCCACCATCACCGACATGGTGCGGGGCCGGCCGGCCGGGCCAGTGGCATATGGCAGAAGGGTTGCGATAAGGGCCTCAGACCCTCAGAAGCAACCGTAAGCTTCGCAGCGACGTTTTCCTGCGTCAGGCATATGAGCGCTTTTCGCGATCCAGTCGCGTCTAGTAGTGGTTGTTTCATGTCTTCGTTGGGCAGCGTCTGCACTCGCAGCCGCGTCTGCGTCAATCGTCCATGGTCCATATCTATACCATTAGCCCACGCTAACGTCCGCTTTGGCCTCATCGTTTTCCCCAGAAGACACCACCCTCAAATCACCTTCTCTCCGTAAACCGTCACACTTGGTCGGGTCCATACTCTGCTTCCCAATCCCTCCTGTAGCCAATCTCTTCTTCTCCCACCGCCCACGCGGTGCAGCGCTTCACCACCTCCCGGGCGAAAGCCGTGCTCCCGGAGCTCATCCCGAGAACCCTTCCCCAGCGCACCGGCCCGCTTCCGATGCACCGCCGGCCCACTCGGTAGACTGCCAAGGCTCCGCTTCCTATAATCATACGATGTCTGTCTGGAGCAAGTTCTTTCGCAAAAATGACGCCAGCCGCAAAAAACGCAAATCCAGGCGACGAACTGCCGCAAAAAGAATATTGCTCTGGAGCATTCTCTAAAAACTATGGTGCAAAACCTTGCGTGGTAGCCGAGCCCTCCTCCTTATTGGCCGCCTACCGTGCTCCATCTCGAAACTTCCCTTATCCGTCCGCGTCAAAAACTCGAGTGGATTTTTTTTTCTTCACACCATCTCATGATATTTGACCCGTGAGCTCTCAGTACTTCACTTAAGCTTCTTGTTCTCTCTCTCATCGAATCACGCTGTCCTCTTAGGGAAAGGCAAAAAAAGGGTACAACAGTGGCACCCTACGAACCTTCACCCCCTTCTGGGATACCGTCGTCAGATTATTTTCTCCGAACCTGTCATTCTCCGCCCAAACCAATCGGACCCTCCCTCGCCGCCGTGCCGCCGAAGATCCCCCTCCATCTAGCTTAGAGCCCATGCTCGACTTGCGGGATGGAGGAGTCAACTGAGCCCATTCAGGCGCCCTCGAACGCTCCCGCCACTAACGGTGCTGCCTCCCATTCCCCTTCCCCTTCCCCAGGCTCCACTGCTCCCCATGTGTGGCTTGTCGGAGGCGGAATCGCCTCGCTTGCCGCCGCCGTCTTTCTGATTGACGATACGCAAATTCCAGGAAGCCACATTCACATTCTCGAGGCCTCTTCCAGGCCCGGCGGTTCCATGGCTGTCCTGGCCGCCCCGGCCTGGGAGACGGGATATCGGGTGTCTGCCATTCGAAAAATGAGCTTGACTTACCGGTGTCTTTACGGCATGCTGGAAAGGGTTCCGGCTGAGGCAGAGGGCGAGACATTGGCAGACAAGCTCAATCGATTCAACCAAAACAGGAGAAAGCTGGGTCCTTCTGGCACGAGACTCGTCCGACAAGTTGTGGACAACAAGGGAATCGAAAAGCCCGAGGCAGTTGACGTCAGTACCATGGGGCTCAGCGTCAAGAACCAGTGCGACTTGATGAGGGTTGTTCTAGAGACGGAAAAGGAACTTGAGGGGCTCGAGATTCAGGCCTTGTTCGCGCCAGACTTTTTCGAGACCAACTTCTGGGACTTGTGGTCATCCCTTAACCGCTTTCACCCGTGGTGCAGCGCCGTCGAGTTTCGGCGGTGTTTGCACCGATTCCTCCACGAATTCCCCAACATGGGCAACCTCTCCGGCATCGAGCAAGCTCCCGAAGAAGACTTCGCGGCCATTATCAAGCCGCTGTCGCAGTACCTCAAGGCAATGGATGTCGACTTTAGGCAAGGTAGGAGGATTCGCATCCTTGATAGGATTCGCGGCTAACTTGACCAGGTGTACAGGTCACTGGATTAAAAATTGAGGATATCGAGGATGGATTCAGAGTTTCTGGACTCGAGACAAGACAAGGCGGCGCGGAAGAGGACCTTGCCTTGGAACCGTCTGATCTGGTTCTCATGACTCTGGGATCCCTCACCTCTGGTATGGGATACGGCACGAACACAACCCCTCCTCCAACCATGGAACTAAGAGACTCGGCACCCCATGATTTGGACCCTTCGTGGACGTTTTGGGATCAGTTGGCTTTGGATCGCCCTTCTACATTTGGAAACCCGGAGGCATTCTTCGATCGCCCTTCCAAGTCGACGTGGCTGTCCTTTACAGTCACTTTGCGAGACCGAGACTTCTTCGAGTACTTCCGAGACTGGACTGGCACGCTAACGGGCGCTGTACCCCTCATCACGTTCCGGGACTGCCCGTGGATGCTATCTGTGACGATCCCGCAGCAGCCCTACTTTAAAGATCAGCCGGACGACGTCTTTGTGTTTTGGGGCTACGGCTTGTTCCCCGACCAAGCAGGTCGCCACGTGCGCAAGCCCATGCTGGAGTGCACCGGCGCCGAGATCCTGACGGAGCTGCTCCATCTCATGGGCCACCCCATCCACCCGACCCTGGAAAAGTCTATCACCATCCCCTGCCTGATGCCACTGATAGGGAGCCCCTTCCTTACGCGGAAGATGGGCGACCGACCCAAAGTGATTCCCGATGGGAGCAAGAACATGGGCCTGATGGGCCAGTTTGTGGAGATTGAGCGCGAGGTGACCTTCACCATGGAGTACTCTGTGCGCTCGGCCCAGATGGCCGTCTACGGGCTCACGGGCGTCGACAAGAAACCCCCCTGCGTCCAAGGAGAAGACCACTCGGTCGAGACGCTGGGCATGGCTCTGAAGACAATGATGACCTAGAGTAGTAGTAGGGACACGAAAAAAAAAATGCAGCAACAAAAAGCTAGAAAGAAAGGCGCATGCGGCAAAAGATAAGATGTATTCTCTGCTCGTTTCTTTTTTCTCTGTTGGGCGGCGGCTGTCGAATCGATCATGATATGATGAAACATGCCCCGCCGAGGTAACAGCCCTCTGGTCCGGGATTGGGTTTGGGTGGCACTTGTCTTTACTGTCCCGTATGTACGCATAAAAAGTATTGCTTCGGTTTAATTTGAGAGCCTTCCGGATTGGAAGCCGTGTCCAATATGTACAAGTCGTGAACTATATGGCTGTGTCGGCCCTATGGGTATCTTGGACTAAAATGCCCACGTATACAGTGTTGCGGGCGAGGGTGGGATATAGGGCACATGAACGCCACAACTAACCAGCTTATGTACCCTTACAAATACCCACAACCATGACTTCCACAATTTGTTCAAAATTAAAATTAAAAAAAGAGAAAAGAAAAAAAGTACGGGTCTGAGACCTTGGTCCGCAACAACTGGAGAATTGTCGAAAGGTGGGGCTGGTGTTGGAAATAGGCTCTCTCCCTCACCGCCGCCTGTCCGGTCCCGGAGCCCAAGTCGCAACTTGGGCAGGGAAAACCAAGAGCAAAGTGCAAAAAGAATTCGACTGCGGTTTGTGTGGATCGAACACACGACCTTCAGATCTTCAGTCTGACGCTCTCTGTCAGTGAAGGTTAGTTTCGTATTCGAATGTGGGTATCGTAACAACATACCCCAACTGAGCTAAACCCGCTTTGTGGTGATGGCCTCGAGCCACTGGGAAGGACTAAGTTGGCCGGACTCCGAATGAACAGCCAGTGGGCAATACGGAGAGTCTTCGCATCATTAACACAAATGCCTTCCTCGAAGTGGGACGCGACAGGAGCCTCCTCGAGCAGGTGGTTCAGCTGGCAGCCAGTACCATGAACAATCACAAGGCAGAGTCTGAGCTTGTAGAGGAATAGCAAGCTGCGAGGTAGCTCCGTTGCCAAATTGAATAATGAAGGCTTTGCTATAGTGTGGTTCCAGGCCGCCGCCGCAACCTTTCTGTTGCCATCTTGTTAAGTCGTTGCCCCATTGCAAATACCCATAGTAAAAATTAATAACCCGTCTTCCCTGAAACTACTGCGTACGCACCCCCCTGGCGCCCAAACATCGCTTTAATATCCCTCACGAGAAGATCTGGTTGTTCGTACGCGAAAAAGTGCCCTCCGCGATCATGTGTCCGCTCGAACACAATGGTTCCATGCTGTCGCCTCCATGCCGCTAGCAGAATCCGCAGTTCTTTCGGCCCGCGGGGGAAAGCCAATCTTGACGTGGCCGATCCATCGGCCGATGCAATCTGGTGTTACTTTGTTTGGGCTGTTTCTCCAATTGCGCTGAACCTGGCAATATATTCGAACTGTGGCTGCTGGGCCACTCTTGCTGAACCAATAGATGCTAATCCATGTGCACACTTCATCATCTGCCCAGGGATAGCTGTCAGTCCAGTCGTGTAGCTTCTCATAGATTCAGCTCAATAATACCACGGGGCTGTCCTGCAGTGCATACCCAATGGTTTGTGGCCTGGTCGGCATTTCATCCTAATACCCGGAGCCATCGGTCAAGAACCAGTTCGTACGCTCTGGGCCTCGCCTCTCAGCTTCCGTATACGGCCTAATATCGTGAAGGGGGGCAGAAAATGGAGCTTCCAAGAACGACGGTGGTCCCGTAGAATACTCGAAGTTCAGGTGCGTGGCTTTACAGTGTCCTGGATAGAGAAGTGACATTGTCCGCGTGATACAGTACCCATCGTCGCCGCCTTGTGTGACATACTGGTCATAACCGAGCCGCAACATAAGCTTATGACAGCACTCGGCATAATTCTCGAATCCAAAACCGCGTTTCGTCACGGAATCGCTGAACCCAAAGTTCGGCAACGACGGTGCGACGACATCAAAGGCGGGGCCGTCATGGATCTGGATGAGCTGGTCGATAATCTTGGTCACTTCGATAAAAGAACCAGGCCAGCCATGGACAAAAAGTAAGGGAATGGTATTTTCTGCAGAGGATTGCTTATGTATGTACGGAGTGGATCTCGAACTTGCCAAAGTCTATGTCGTAGTTCATGCGAGCTCAGGTAGTAAATTGCGGGCCGGTTGAAGCGCGCCTCGGCTTGCCGCCAATTAAACTGGTCCTTCCAGTAGGTAACTGGGCGCTTTTATCAGCCAGGGAAGATCTCAGGTGCCATCCTGCTTCTTCCAATTGGTCTGCAGCCGTGCTAATGAAATATAAAGTCGGAGATAGTCGATATCTTTGTCTGGTAGCGCGATCTCAAACGGGGCGATCGTACTCTCGGCCATCATAAACTTAGACCAAGTACAGAGCTAGGCGATGAGTTCAATAGCGTGGATCCCTTGAGAGTTCAGCATAGCAAAAGAAATACTGAGACTCTCAATTATTTTCTCTCCACAACCGCCATGTTTCCTCCCAGATTGTAAATAGTTCTGTCGATGGCTTCATGTTTATTGCGTCCCGAGTTGAAGGTCAATGTTCATTTTGTACGTCCTACGCCCTATCCCAATGCCGCCAAACGAGCGAGTCCTTGTTTATAGGCCAGGGCTGCTCCAACGCGACCGGTAATTACTCTTCGAATGCTATCTTCTCGCCGCAGCCGGTACCGGATGGAAACGGGGGTTTCTCCCGCCCGGCTTGGCCTACCTACCCTGGACCAGACCTTAGCAAGCTTCGGCTTGACAGGGGCAGCGTTGTGGGTCATGAGACTACAAATAGATTTTAAAGCTCTAGACAGCTGTTCGGAGAAAGGGGTAAAATGACAAGGCTGTGGATAAAAAGAACATTGCCGGATCCGAATGCTCTGTTGAGCTGTGTAACAGGTTTCCGGTGACGGCACCTGCCGAGTCGACCCCACTATTAGTCTAGTCTGCGTCTGCCCCTCACCAGCTTATGAGAGAGCGGATTGACGGAACGTCATTTTATTCATTATGCCGGTCCATGTCCGTATGCCGAGGCTGAAGCGCTTCTCATCCCACGCGCCGTGGTGGACCATGGTCCTCCACTGAGTGGAAAGTTGCTCCCCACGTCAATTGGCGCGTGTTGACGGGCATGCTACTTTTCACGCCAGAGGGGTGTTTTGCTGGTTGCACGGGCCTTTTTTTTTTTCCTGGTTGCAGTCGGCACGTGCTCCCCCACTAAAGCTAAGAAAAGTCCCTCCCCCACGTTGACACATAAACCGAAATTTCACTGGGCACCTTATACCTACCTAGTCACCGCCGCCGATCGGACCGCAAGCTCCTCCATCCTTCAACATCGCCATCCATTCGACCTCTCCAACCACCATCGAGTCAATTGGGCTGTAGCAGCACCCGGAATCATGCTCTCCGCATCGTGCCGCCGGCTGGCGCTACGGGCCGAAGCCAAGCGACTTCCAATTGCCGCGCCGAGGTTCTCCCGAGCCGTCCTCAATCGCGACCTCAACACCACGTCCTTCCGATACTCGTCCACAGCTAGGAATACCGTCACAGCTCGCAATGCCACGCGGGAAATTGTCAGCAAGGCCTTACGATCTATTGGATCTAAGAGGGAGTCCCAGCAATATCTGAAACTTTTCAGCAGCGCACAGCAACACTTCGCCGTGATTAAAGTCGGTGGGGCTATTCTTACTGAGCACTTGGAGGTCAGTTATCGTTCCCCGTTTCCGTCGCATTCAAAGACTAACTGAGCTTAAGGAACTGAGTCGGTCGCTGGTAAGCATTGGACACATGGAGGTCTTGGTAACAAGGTGGCTAACATACAGATGTTGTCAATCAGCTTTTTCTTTACGAATTGGGCCTTGTAAGCTCCAAACGCCCCCTTCTAGATGCGTCTCCAGCTCACAATCTCGCAGTATCCAGTCATCGTTCATGGAGCTGGCCCCCAGCTTAACCGTCTGCTCGAGGAGGCTGGCGTCGAGCCCCAATTCGAGGAGGGTATCCGTGTAACTGACGAGGAGACACTTCGGGTAGCGAGGGAACTTTTCGCCGCCGAGAACCTCAAACTTACTGAAAAGCTCGACGAGTTGGGAGTTGCTACAAGGCCCCTCAGCGGCGTCTTTGTCGCCGACTACCTCGACAAGGAGAAATGGGGCTTCGTTGGAAAAGTGACACAGGTCAACACCGCCGCAATTGAGCAGAGCATCAAGGCGGGATACATTCCGATCATGACGTCCCTAGCAGAGTCCAAGGACGGAAGATTCCTTAACGTAAACGCAGATGTCGCAGCGGCAGAACTTTCTAAGGCTCTTCAGCCCTTGAAGGTGGTTTACTTGAGTGAGAAGGGAGGTCTCTTCGACGGTGATGTCCGTGTCCCACTTTTATTTGCCCACTTTTCCTTTTACATCCTCGCTGACCCGTTGTGAAGGCCCAGAAAATATCCCAAATCAATCTCGATGAGGAGTATGACCACCTTATGGCTCAGCCGTGGTGCAGGTACGAAACCCTTCTGAAGATAAGGAAACTCTTAGCTCTGCCATTGTTCACCCAAGTGACGTGGACGCTGAATTGTTCACCGATCCTGGAGCTGGACACTGATCCGTTTTTAGATACGGAACGCGTCTGAAGATCAAGGAAATCGCCGAATTATTGAGCTTTTTACCACGAAGCTCCAGTGTCGCCATTATCCACCCTTCTGACTTGGACGCAGAGTTGTTCACCGATTCTGGGGCTGGCACGCTGATCCGTCGTGGTGATAAGATCCGAAAAGCATCCTCCTTGTCAGAATTCGAAGACGTCAATAAGATCAAGGAGGCCCTTGTCAGGGACTATAATAACATTGATGCTGAGGCTATGGTCGATCGATTTCTGGAGTTCCTCAAGGTGAATCCGTTCACCGCTTACTACGACGATAACGTATCCTGTCTTGCAATCGTCCTCCCCCCTTCCGCGGATAGGCCTCTGGCTACCCTGGCTACCCTCAACATCACAAAGTCCGGATGGCTTAGTAACGTGGCCGAGAACGTCTTCTCGGTTATAAAGAAGGAGAACCCTTCTCTTTACTGGATGGTGTCAGCAGAAGATGAGAATCTGACCTGGTTCTTTGAGAAGTCCGATGGCAGCTTCAACCACAACGATAGCGTCCTATTCTACTATGGAGCCGAATTTGATTCGGATGCCCTGGTCACCGTCTACCGAGACTTCGTCTCTCGTACACGTGCGGTGATGGACGATTCCGAACTTGAGGCTCGAATTCGCCGTGCTTCGCAGACCTCAAGCCAATCTTAGAACCTTGAGGGCGCATACGCACGCGGCTTATCGACCACAGCTCGCAGGCAGAAGACATTTGGTCAGAAATGACGGGCTATGCCACTACAACGAATCCGAACCAGCCTCTCGGCAAGAAGAACGCATCAAAATATGCCCCCGCTTGCATTGGGTTGCCTAGAGCTCGAGGATATACTGGCCAGGCTTTCACTAGCCTGCTTGGTGGCTGCGCATACACGGCAAAGAACATGAACCTCGCACTTGGTTATGCGGAGTCTGAGGGCAATCCTACTATGTCAAAGCGACAGCTATACTAGATGGTTTTATTCTCCACCGGAGTTGGCACGGATATATTTCCTTGAAAGCTTTACGTAAAAGTTGGCTATTTTTTTGGGTCCTTGTTTAAATGGAACATTTTTTTTTTCGTATACCTCACGGTTTATCAATCCATATCATTAGTTGCTTGTCTCCGTGCTTCTTACTTGCATATGACCTCAACATGCATAAAACAGGAAGATGGAGGGCCTTATTGGAAGCAGGCCTCACAGACAGAACATTTGCTATTGGCGACTGTCGACTCGGTGAGTAGAGGTGCCTCGCAGCCGATATCTATGCATTTGCGATCCACAAATATCCGCTGGCCCTCTTCGTATCTCTTCATGGTTTCTTCGCACGGACGTAGCGGTCCAGCTAGGTTATGGTTGTGTGTCGAAGGCGCGACGACAACGTCGGCCTATCTGTGTGAGATGCAGATCCAAGTTGTCCGACCGTGTTGCGAGATAGTCTCCAAATGTTCAAGGTTTTGCGTTATATCAATGACAAACAACAAAGTCAGTTCCCTAATCACCAGCTGAAACACAAGGCCGATAAAAGGACCACTCATTCTACCCAGTAATTTTTTTTAAATTCGCTAATTCCTTGATCTAAATTTTATTCTAAGAAGTACCACCACGACCACCAACTCCCCACTGCGCCTGAGCCTCTGCAATACCGGCGGCGATGGCAGGCAGCTCGCGTCCTCGGCCAGTTGGCAGCGGCATGAACTTGATCTCCGCTAGGAAACGCAGGTATCTTCCGATGTCCTCGCGGGTAACGCCCTCGCCCGCGCTGTCGTCGATGCCAGTCCAGCGGTCAGCGTCGGCCTTGAGCACGGCGACTGCGTTTCTGTCATCCAGTTCAGGGGCGCGCGTCGTCGAAGGCAGGTCCGAAACGGCCATGTGGAAGAGCGGCATGAGCGCCATTTGTGATTCATCCTTCTCAACGGGTCCGGCCGATACGAACTCCTCAAGGCGCGTCTTCCACTCCTCGTAGTCCACCTCGGGAACTTCGTAGCCGTAGTAGCTCAGCGCTGAGAGGAATTCGTTCATGCGAAGTCTCGGGTGGGCTGTGACGTGGACGACATTGACGCCGGGGAGTGGGTTGAGGGCGGCGGCAACAACGACGTGAGCGACGTGCTCCACAATGACGGCGTTGATGGAGTTAATGATGCGTGGTCTTGCGCCCAGCTGCACACAACCCTTGCACAGTCTGATGAGGAAATCATCGGTATTTGAGACACCGTTTTCGCGGCTGCCGAGAATGTATCCGGGTCGGACAACGGAGCCCCGGAGACCGCGCTTGCCGGCTTCCCGGATGAGCTGCTCAGAAACCTATGAACGGTTAGCTTCATTCAATCCCCTTGGTATGACAAGTCAACGTACCCATTTAGTCTGACATAGCCAGTGCCAAGACCGACACGGCTGCCCTCCATATCGTCAGCCTCAAGGACTGCGCCGCGGCCAGTGGCGGTTTGATCGTCAGAAAGCTTGACGTAGTGGTCGGTGTCCAGAGCTGAAGTTGATGACACAAAAGACAACAGCTTGGGCTTTCCCTCGTTGCAAAGCTTCATTGCGTCAATGGTGGACAGCACGTTGCTGCGCTTCATTTGCTCATAGCCAGCAATCCAATGAACATATGCTCCGTTGTGGATGACAACATCCGCTGTTTCGGCGACATGCTTCCAGCTAGCATCGTCGAGGCCAAGGCGGGGCTTGGATAGGTCACCAAGGACGCAGGAAACCCTGTCGGCCCATTCATCCTGCCACAGACCATAGCCCTTGAGTGACCTCGTAAGGCGATCCTTGGCGAATTGAAGGTCCTTGGCTCCACGGATGTGTGCGATGAGTTTGGTGTTTTCTCTTTGCAGGATTTCCCTGACCAGGTATGCGCCCAAGAAACCGGTAGCACCAGTGAGGAAGAAAGTAGCACCGCTCGATGGGTTCAGGGCCTCCGGATCCGCACTCTGATACTTTTCATCTAGTGTGTTGACCAGCTCATCCAGAGACTTTCCGTAGGAGGTTCCCGCGGTCTCATCGACTGTGGCGGCCTGGCCGCTGAGCAAGCGGTCCACCTGAGTGCTCAGGGCCCTGAGAGTGGGGTTCGCGTAAAGAACACCGATGGTGACCTCTGCACCCAATTTCTTGCGGATGTTAAGGAGAAGCTGCTGGGCCAGAAGACTGTGTCCACCACAGTCAAAGAAATCGGATTCAGGTCTGTGCTTCGTTAGCTTGATTCGTGAAATTTTCTTCATCTAAGTCTATCCCATACTTAAGAGTTTTGGCGTTAAGACCCGCAATTAGAGTCGACCACTGCTCAGCAATGGCCTTTTCTGTCTCGGACAAAGCCTCCCAGCTTTTCAGATCCTCTTCCGAGGCATCCTCCATCATCTGGGCGGCATCGGGGAAGGGCAGGTTCGGTGAGTCAACCTTGCCATTCGGGTTAAGGGGCAGTTTTTGGAGGATAATGTAAACAGACGGCACCGCGTAAACCGGCAGGCGGGTTTTGAGATGGTCTCTCAGCACGGCTTGCAGGGGGCGGAATCTCTTGAGATAGACTAGGGTGGATCCCATCTTAACACCCTCATCCTCAACATCTTCTTGACCCTGGGCCTCCAACCAGCGCTTCCATTCAGAAATCTCGGGAACAATGTAGCTCACAAGCTTTGGCTCTTCATTGGCGTCCCTCCGAACCAGTGTTTTGCACCGTTAGGTGGTTAGCAACTGACGGTATTGATCAAAAGATAACTTACATCGCGAATAAGGGGGCTACCGCTGAGGTTGGCATCGATTTCGTTGAGCTCGATTCGGAAACCGCGGATCTTGACCTGAGAGTCGATGCGACCAGATACGCGCACAGCACCTGAGGGCAGATACTGGCCAAGATCACCCGTACGGTACAATCGATCGCGAGGGCCTTTGTAATATCGGCGCCATGGTTCGTTCTTGTTACTGACCTTGTCGGCTTCCACCCACTTGGCATTATCAACGAACCAGTTGTCGATGAACTTCTCCTTGTTCTTCTCAGGATCACCGAGGTAGCCCTAGGTTAAGTTAGCTGGACTGTCGAGGTGAATGCTCTTCTGCGTCTGGAGCGGGTTAATGGGTTACGCGCCTCGGCCAGTCCTGCGGCCCTTATGTAAACTTCACCAACTTCGCCAACGCCGCACATCTTTGTGCGATCCTCTTGGTTGATAACAAGGACTTGGACGTCCTTCATACCCCAACCGGCAGGAACAGTGTCACCGAGCGAGTCGAGAGCCGTTGGGTCGTCTGCGGCGGAAGGAACTTCAAAGTAAGACACTGCTCTGCCTATAATTGTAGTCAGTAGTCGTCCATCTTGCTCCGATACATGTTGGCTTACTTGTCTCGGTAGTGCCGTACATGTTGATAATGGAACAATTTTCGCCCAACTGACGAAGTGCCTTGCAGTCGCGGGTAGTAAGAACGTCACCGACAAAGAAAACACTGCGTAGAGAGGGGAACTTGGCGGTGGCGCCACCCACAAGGATCTGTCCCATGGCGGGAGTGAGGTGGGTGACAGTCGGTGACCATTCCCGCATCCACTCACTCAATTTCTCGTGCTGAATGTCTTCCTTGGCGGGAATTAACAGGTGGGCTCCGAGGAAGGCCGGGGCCATGATGTCTAGCCGCTTAGGTTAGCCTGATAGTAAATGTAAGGATGATGAATCTTACCTCGCTGGATGGGATCATGGGCGATACCCGAGAGACAGGCAAACACACTCTCAGAACTAAGTTGGAAACGCTCCGCCATCCAAGGAAAGTACCTTGCCAGACTGTAATGACGCCCCAGTACGCCCTTGGGCCTGCCTTCAGATCCCGAGGTGAAACTGAGGGTAGGGTTAGAGTCGGGGCCGACAAGAACGTCGGGTGGTGTTGAGGCCTTGGCGCGAACGCTCTCAAAAATATCGACGCCATCCTTCGCGCCACCGGTCAGCACACCGGCGTCACTAAGGCGAAGCTCTGGGATCTGGGTCTTGAGGGATAGTTCTTCGTCGATATACTTCTGTACCAAGGGGGCAAGGGGGCCATTCTCGTCCGTCGTCTTGCCAATCGAAACCATGGCCCTGGGCTGGGAGACTTCAAGATAGATCTGTTGCCTCTGCGGCGGGTACAGAGGGTCAAGCACTGTTACTGTCGCACCGGCAGCCAAAACTCCCATAAAGGCAATAACGAGCTCAACGGATCGGTGCGCAAAGATCATGACAACATCTCCATTGGTGATTCCGGCATCGTGCAGGTAGTTGGCGAAGATGTTGGACGCCTCGTCGATTTGGCGGTATGTGAATGTCCTCGTTGGCGACCTTGCGCAAGCGTCAGCAGCTTGACTTGGGGTTGATCTGGGTATCTTACGTAGAGCTCTTAGTCTCGGTCACGCAAGGCCTGTCGGGATGGGCCAGGGCATTCTTGTGGAAGATTTCGTGGATTGCGCCAAGGTAACCCGACCATTCTAAGTCGGCAGTAGGATCTGGAAGCTGGACCGCCATGGTTGAGGCTTTCACGACGGGTTAGCAATGCAGAAGGATGCAAGAAAGGGAAAATAGAGAGATTTACGATGTCAATTGGATGCCAATTGAACGTCAACAGGGAGGTGGTCGGGTTTACATGCGTCAGACAATTCCTGGACTCGAATTATTTTCTGGCTTTGACTCACTCCGACTTTCGGGAGGGGGAGGGGCAGTTAGCGGGTGGTCAAACGCGGCATATCCACACGTGGGCTTGCCAATTCTTTTTTCGCCCGAATACCTAGCGGTGGGCACTGTGGGGCATGACCCTCTGGCAAGGCTGCTGAAGTCGGGGACAGCACTAAGGATGCAGGCTTCTAAAGGCGGGGGGCGCAACGCTTCCGAGCGGAAGCAATTTCAGTGGCAATGTGGGCCCCATTGAGCAACTTCAGCCCAAAGCCAAAATATCATTGGTCTACTACTATCGTGCGGACTTACGGTCCTTCTCCTGGAAACGACAGGTCGGGCGAAAAAGAGCTCAGGAAAAAAAATCTCTTGCATGTACTTGGGCATTTTTGTGGCTGTCTCAGATTTTTGTTGCCGAGCTTGATAGCCAAGAGATGGTGGGCGCCCCACAGCGCCGATTAGGATTTACTGGCCCGGCCTTTACTGACCTTTCAGAGACTCATCTACGGAGTATCCCCGCCACCGTTGGACGCTGTGCGAGACCACAGTCCCTAACACCCCGCCGGCGGATTGTTGCTCCGACGCCCGAAACTCCCTTGTTCAACTTGAGCGACACTGTGAATGAGCTTGCTACTAGGGAATTGAATCGCTATCGGATGCAAACTGACGGCAGAACACGTTGAAAAGAGGTCCTGGGACAAGGGAATGAGGGATTTTTCAGCGAGCGCTTGTTGGGTATAAATATACTGCCGCTGAGCGTAGTTTTTCCTGTTCTGCCGATGACTGTCACTGTGCTTACCAAACAACACATGATGGATTCGTCCTCTCTCACCAACATCCCGGCTTGAAGATTCTGCCAACTTCTGTCAGAGCGATGCGACGATTCATTTGGGTATTTGGATGAGCTAAAATGCATCTCCTCCAAGAATATTCAGAGAAACTTGAAGAGGGTCAAAATGAGAAGCAGTCATTCGCTTCCTCTCGGTCTACTGGTATGAACTAGCGGGCAGGAGTCATCATGGTGCTATTGGCACCCAGCTGCTCTACAACCACCAGTTATCCGAATTTACAGCATTCTAACGACCCGAATGAGTCCAGTCATGTCCCATGACCATAGTAGTTCTTTATCCCTCGCTTGGAGCAATTGGGCCGGCAAAGATGCCCTCTCCTACGTCGTGATTCACCCTCAACAAAGTATCTGCGCAGCCCATAATTTAGCTACATCCCTCTCTTACATTGCTTCTCGATGAAACACAGACAACAATTGGAAATGCCTAGAAGGTAGTCATGCAGGGTAGGATCCTGCAACGAGAATCTTGCTACGTTCTCAAAGCGGATTCTCACCTGTTGCCAGCTGTCATGGGTGTCAAGTTAGCTTGTTGCGCTGCCAACATGCCCTCGCAAGCACTCGGCAGAAGCCCAACGTGTTTAAGGCAAACAACACAAATAGAGCGTCTTTCCTTCAAACGCGCGACCTACGCTCTTTGTCGACACAGTCATCTCTCTCGCGCTCCATTAGGACCTTTTCATTGCAGCAATCTGCCAAAGCCTCCAACTCGCGTGTCACCATGGATCCCTCTAATCCGGAAACACAAGACC
The DNA here is from genome assembly GCA_022837005.1 of Calonectria pteridis. Lineage (NCBI taxonomy): Eukaryota > Fungi > Ascomycota > Sordariomycetes > Hypocreales > Nectriaceae > Calonectria > Calonectria pteridis. Next base: position 80,979 of record JAKZGU010000058.1, read on the forward strand.
TGATGTGCATCATCCAGATGCACCGTCTGGACCTCGAAAATCTGGAGCAGGAAGCCGAGGCAGCCCGACAGGACGGACTCGCCACCGATGCCGATTTCGCCATTGAGATTTTCCGCGACGAGCTCAGAGATCTCGAGGCCCAGCTGCTCGATCTCACCCTCTCCCAGCGCGTCGGACGGGGCCTTGATGACGAGGACCAGGAGATTTCAGAAGCCGTCAGTAACATCAATACTGATGCCCAGGCTGCCCAAGTTCGTAAAGAAGCCCTACACCAAGCCATTACCACCGAACAATGCGTCATCTGCGAGGACAGATATGATCGGGCAGACTTGACCAAGGGTCTGTGTGAGCACGGCTATTGTACTGCCTGTCTTCAGAATCTGTTTGAGGCTTCGCTTCGAGATGAGTCCATCTTCCCGCCGCGCTGCTGCGGCGAACCTTTCCGGCTGGAGTAGGTCCGCCCCATTTTGCCAGACGCATTGATGGCCGAATTTGACGTCAAGCGAGTCGAGTTCGAGACCATTGACCGCACCTACTGCCATGTCCCAACGTGCTCGACTTTTATCACTTCTGACCGCATTGATGGTGAAGTCGCCAGTTGTTCCCAGTGCGACGAGAGAACGTGTACTCGCTGCAAGGGAAGAGCCCACGATGGGCTCTGTCCCGACGATGGTGCGTCCCAAGAAGTCTTGCGCCTTGCCAGAGGCGAGGGCTGGCAGCGGTGCAAGGCCTGCAAAACGGTTATCGAGCTCAACACCGGCTGCTACCACATCAGTAAGTACCCTGTTCATTGCATTCCAAGATGTCCAATCTGACTTTGAGGTCCTGTAGCCTGTCGCTGCAAGGCGCAGTTTTGCTACCTTTGCGCTGAGCCGTGGAAGACCTGTCGCTGTCGTCGTTGGGATGAGAATCGACTCCTTCAGAGGGCAACCGACGCCGTGGACCTGGCCATTGGCGAGGGACAGCTCGAGGCCGAAGAAAGAGAGGCCGAGGTCCGACGCGCAGCCATACACATTGCTCTAAACGACGGATGCGATAGGCACACTTGGGAGTTTGAACGCGGGTCCGCTCAGTGTGAGGAGTGTCAGATGGAGATGCTCAACTTCCATTTCCGATGCAGGAACTGCTATTCTGTCTCCTGCAAGCGCTGCAAGCTCAACCGTCTGTGAGGAGACTTGTCTGGATGTTGAGGATCTGGAGGTCGCTGGCTGGTTATCTGTGCTCCGCTTCACGGAATCCGCGGGTTTTCTTGACCATGGCCTTGTAACGGACGGTACCATTGATGTGTGGGAAGGGAACCGAAAATAACAGAGTGTATCGATCAATTCAATCGTACTCATTGAGATGTCTACCCTGATTCCTTTAGATAGGCGATGTTTATCGAAAGTGTTGATCAAAAATGGTCGCAGTTCGGACTTGATGTTGCATGTGGAGATGCATTTTCGGAGACTCGGCCGCAGAAGCCCGTTCAGTCCAGGCACCCCAGGGATCACATACTTGTTAGAGGTCAGAACAGACCCAAATCCCTGGGTCTAATCATGTGTCACGTCTTGGCTTTGTCCGAATTTCTCGCTGTTGATGGAAAGGCCGAAGCCGCGAGGTGAGTGGACCGGGCCAGAGGCTTCAAATACGGCACCCTCTCCGCAACTTTGCACTTCTTTTCCCTTTGATCTATTTTCGTCATATTACCAGTTACAGCAGAATTTTAACATGTCGCGCGCCCCATTCTTCACCAGACGAAGGCTCTTCGCCGTGGCTGGCACCGCGGCGGGGGTCGCAGCCGGAGTTTCGGCCACCGGAGCCACGGCCTTTTGGTTCTGGATGCGAAACTGCCAATTCGAAGAGTTCACCCCGGAGACGGATAATCTGTTCAAGCATCCGTTTCTTAAAAAGACGAACCCTAGAGATAACCCAGCCGTTCGCGACATGTGCGTGCGGAGGGTACCGTTTTCGCAGCTCAAGCCCGAGCTACTCGAGGACGCACGGCAGGGCGGAAGCAAGCTGGTCGAGGCCTTTTCGGGGGGAATGTGGGCACGATACGGTCGGTGTATGAGGCAACTAGCAGCAGAATTGGGCCTTGTGCTAATGACAAGTAGGATATGCGATCCAGCTAAGAATTATGCAACGATTCAAAGATGAGACGAACAAGGACGATCTATGGACAAAAGAGGAGATGCTTAGCAGCACGTATGAGCTAGGTGAGTGTAATTGATCTAACCCCAGAATACGCACATGCTAAGTCTCACAGATACATTTGTCACGAACCACTTTCACTTTTTAGAAAAGTCACCACAGGCCCTGACGCTGCGAATCTGCCTCAACCCGCGACAAGATCCGCCGGTACCGATTGAAATGGACTCGCTCTGCGAGCTGCGCGCCGAACTGAACCACGAGAAGCAAGAGGCAGAGTTCCGCATGAAGTGCATCACCTTCAACGGCACCGAGTCGTCCCCGGACAAGGTGGATCCATCAGGCGGGATTGGGGGATGGTTGCATCGGCAGTATGTCAAATTGCTGGTGGAGTCAGCAGCCGGGAACTGCATGAAGTAAACAAGGCCAAAGAAAGAGCTTTCATGGTGTTTATAGAAAGGATGTGGTATTATAATTCATCACTTTATGGATGTCAAAAAAAGCCCGTCTAATGAAATGGAACAACATGGATCATCTCTTCGCTTCAACATATCCACGATCCAAATTCTACAATGTGGGGGAATTCGCGATTCGGGTTACTCAGCTTATTCGCATTGTACTGATTACTCGCGAATGACTTAGCGCACTGTGAATTTTCCGTAGCGCCTTCATCATACGAAGTTTACGGATTTTTTGTGCCGTTCCCCTCACCGATTCGCCCGCAAGCGGCCGACTTGGAGATCGTTAATGGGGAATTCGCGAATCACATGGCAACAATAGCATATTCTGCGGGAAACGGCATCTTGCCAGAATCCCAAACACAAACTGACACGTGGGAGAAGAAAAAAAAGTGCCACGGCTTGGATATCGTATGATTTGACCTGCAGGGCGTTTGTGGCTGTTGTTTCCTGCCCGAGGCGGCACAAACGATTTGAGACATTCCTTGACGATCGCATGCGTGCCTCGAACGCGACGGATGCCAAGCTCGTCCTTTTTGGAGACTTAGTCGTCTGTTGGTCAAAGAGGCTGAGGCTGTGCTGGTTCAAGCGCGATCCGGTGGGCGGGTTAGAGTTAGAGTTCGATCGGCGTGGGGATTTGGTACCGGCTCCCTCATGGCAGGCTGTGTTTTTTTTTTTCGTATAAGTGGCACGACGTTGTGAGGGCCAAATTGAACGAGTGAACGAAAAATGACGATATAGCTCTGGGGGTGATGGAAAGCATCGACGAGCCCCCAGGGTTCATCGTCGGTCGCCGCAAGTCAGGAGGGAGGTAGCCGGTTGGGCTATAGTTCGGGAGGTGCCGCCACCTGGTCGGAGGGTATCCGTATAGCCGGCGCCCCTCTGCTAACGACAGATGGAATGGAGATTCGGAAACGCCGTTGGGACTAGAGAAGGGGAAAACTCGCAAGTGTGGCGCATGCAGCTCCTCGAGCTGTGATTTGTGCAGGAGATGGAGTCATCACGCACGCAGGTTGCGAAGGGGGGGGGGGGGGGGGGGACGCCATCGGCCGATGGGCCGCTGTGGGTTGGGGCTAGGAGAAAGGCTGCGAACCTCGATCTCGTCGTCTCTCGGGCTGAGTGCATTCTGACCGGGAGAGGCTTGAGCGATTGATGTCGCTGTGGTGATGAGCCGGGGACCTTGCCTCTCGATTTTCTCATCGTCCTTCCCCATGCCCATGCCATTGCTCACCACAACCACGGCAAGGCAAGGCAAGGTAAGGCAAACAAAGCATGGGGCCCGATTGCGAAGCGAGGGGACCACGACCCTTGCTGGCAGGGCTAGTTCAGCCTTTGCCAGGGGACAGGGGACGCTAGGGCCCAGATGGAGGGTGGATGTGCGGCGGATGATTGGAGCAGGGATGGTGCAAGCTACGGGGGAGAGAGATTGACGGCTGCCAAAAGGGAATTGCATGGTTGATGAGCGATAATTACGGTGGGCAATCGACGTCTCTCTCTCTGCTGGCCGAGGCCACGGTCGCAGCCCTGTCTTGGGAGCAAAAGGCGGTGGTTGGCATCAAAAGAAACAACGTGATGCGACGTGCAGCAACAAGACACGGCATGTACAAGGACCCTGGCGCCGCGTTTGTGACAGGTCTGTCAATCTATGTATCCAACGGCCCCCGCCCAGCAGTTTTTGGCTGAATGAAACCCTCCATCCTCCCCCGCGCCACGGGCATCTGGAACAGCCAGATACAGACACCCACTTGGGCGAATAAAAGCCTCGCCGTGTCTCGCCCGCCGGCGCCAGCAAACCTGTCGGGGGCGTTCCCAATCGCACGGCCGAGCCACAGGGGTCCCGGCACTAAAACAATTACCCCCCGGAAGCACTAGCGCGGGCCTGTTTGGATCTTTGGTCGGGCCAGGCCTCCGCCCAGCCCACTGAGAAAAAAGCCCACCCCACCCCTGCCGTCTCGCTCATACAACGACGTGCTCGCTCAAGCGACGCCCATCGTCAAACCCTCACTCAACATCAAAACTACCAAATCGCTCGCCCAATGTTCCTATAACCCGCCGAACCGATTCCCTCAGGCCACTCCTCCGCCTCTCGTCCAGCTTCAGATGCCAATTTGTCCCGACACGGCTCCCGTCGCACTCGTTTCCCCCGTCCCATTCGCGAGGTGACAATGCGGCGGTGGTCCTCTTGCCACTGAACGTGCTGTGCTGCTCACTCGCTCTTGGTCCTGTGTAACCTCGGCCCGCATTTCCATCCTCCAAAACTCCCGTTATCCTGTAGTCAACTGGAATGACTGATACCCTCCACCCTCTCTTCGTGAGGCTCAGCCTCGGTGGCCTTGTGCGCTCTATCTGGTTGTCACACTTTTTGTCTGGGGGCTAACTTGCACTTTACAGGACGATAGTGATCCTCGCGTTGGGTCAGGCCGCGATAATTCCACCGGGGGAACTCTCAGCACTTCATCCTCCGACAAATCCTCCTCTGGCGCATCCTTGGGTGCAACATTTATCCCCGTCGTCGTCTATTGCTCCGTGTGTATTATCCTGTTTACGATACTACGCCCAAAATGTCGTCGAGTTTACGCTCCGCGCACCATGGCTGGTCTGCGCGCTCCTCAGTAAGTCACATCCAACATCACCAATACTGTAATCTCTGACAGCCCATAGTCTGCCCAGCCCTGCTCTGCCTGATGGCTGGTTCAATTGGGTTGTGCCCTTCTTCAAGACCCCAGACACCTTTGTCCTGAACCATGGCTCTCTGGACGGCTTCTTCTTCCTACGCTACCTAAAGGTCCTGCGCAACATGTTTTTTGTCGGTATATGCATTTCCTGGCCCATTCTATTTCCCGTACATATTACTGGCGGCAACGGCAACAGCCAGCTTGATGCATTGACCATTGGAAATGTCAAGGAATCTAAGCGCATGTTTGCGCATGTTGCCGTTGCCTGGATGTATTTTGGTATGTTCGCTTCTGGCATCAACCTCCAAGTTGACCCTCTAACCTGACTTAGGGTTTGTGCTTTTTATGATTGCTCGAGAGTGCATCTACTATATCAATATCCGCCAAGCCTACCTCTCATCCCCCCACTACGCCACACGTCTTTCCTCAAAGACGGTACTCATCTCCTGCGTTCCCGAAAAATATTTAGACGAGGCCCGCCTTCGGAAGCTCTACGGTGACTCGGTCAGGCGCGTGTGGATCCCCAGGACATCGAAGGTCTTAGCAAAACTAGTGGAGGAAAGAGAGCAAACCGCTCTTCGCCTTGAAAAGGCTGAAATCGATCTAATCAAGAAAGCCAATATCGCGCGCAACAAGATACTCAAAAAGGCACCTCCACTGACAACTGACACGACAACATCGACGGCTTCGTCATCCACCTCCATCTGTGAACCTCCCTCGCCTGCTTCCTTTATCACCGCGCCCGATGGGGGCCTTCACAGTGAGCCTGAACTTGCTCGCCGTGTCGCAGCGGCGTTGAATGGCGATGAATTCAATTCGAGCGTGTCTGTCTATTCGCCTACATTCGAACAACCTCAGATCCTCCGCGAAAAATCCGAAGACTTTGAATATGTCCACCCCTACGGCCTTAACCCCGATTTGCCCGATGTTCGAGGCTCCGTCGCTGCACAGTGGATTTCGGTTACAGAGAGACCCCATCATCGTCCAATGGGCAACTATTTCCGCCGCGTTGATACGATTAGGTGGTGTCGTACTAGGCTCAAGGAGTTGAACCTCGAGATTTTCAAGATCCGTCGACAGCTGCGCAGGGGCGACGGTGCAGCTTTGCCGTCCGCCTTTATCGAGTTCGACACCCAGGAGAGCGCACAGGCTGCGCACCAGGTTGTTGCGCACCACCGTCCCCTTCAGCTGGCTCCCCGTATTCTCGGTATCCGTCCTGATGAGGTGGTCTGGAGTTCCCTGCGGATGAAGTGGTGGGAGCGCATTGTTCGTCGGTTTGCCATCATGGGCCTGGTCACGGCAGCCATCATTTTTTGGTCCATCCCGTCCGCCCTTATTGGTATCGTATCGAACATTTCCTTCTTGGCCAAAAACGTCTTTTTTCTCAAATGGATTGTCCAACTACCGAAGCCCATCCTGGGCTTCCTGCAGGGCTTCGTTCCAGCCATGGCCTTGTCTTTCTGGATGTCGCTTGTACCCTCCATGTTGAGAGTTTGTGCTGTACAGGCCGGTATTCCGTCGCTTGTCATGGTGGAGCTCTTTACTCAGAACGCCTATTTTGCTTTCCAAGTCGTCCAGGTTTTCCTCATCACCACACTGACGTCGGCGGCTTCGGCAGCATTGATGGATATTTTGAAGAACCCGGTCTCGGCAAAGGACCTCCTTGCCCAGAATCTACCGAAAGCATCTAACTTTTATCTATCCTACATCCTTATCCAGTGCTTAGCTGTTGGCGCTACCCGTCTTTTGCATGTTTTTGATGTGCTCCGACACTTTATCTTTTCCAAGATTGCCCAGTCACCAAGAGCGCGATTCAATGTTTGGTATAACTTGCGCCCACCTCGCTGGGGTGGCGTGTTTCCCGTGTTTTCTAACATGGCCGTCATTGGTACGTTTGAGAACAAATCTTGGTCGATGCCATAAATGTCCTAACCTCTCTCTAGGTCTTAGTTATACCTGCATCGCGCCATTTATCCTTTTATTTGCGTGCCTTGGAATGGCTTTTGTGCGCATGATCTACCGATACAATGTGCTTTACGTCTTCGATTCTGAATTGGATAGCAAAGGCCTCTTTTACCCTCGCGCCCTACTTCACATCATTGTCGGACTCTACATGGCAGAGATTTGCATGGTTGGTCTGTTTGCGCTAAAGCTTGCGTTTGGACCTATGCTTCTGATGCTCATCCTGTTCGTCTTTACTGGGTTGGTTCATTTCTCTCTGAGTGAAGCAATCGCGCCGTTGCTGCAGAATCTGCCTCAGACCCTATCCATGGAGGAACAGCTGCAAGAGGAGGAGCAGGCTGCGGCCGAAGCAAGGAAGCAGGCCGCAGCAGAGGCCGGAAACGGAGGTGGCGCTGCCGATTATTACGATACCGAGCTAGCATTTGGAGATGAGGAAGAGATGGAAATGCCTGACGACGAGGACGAGGTTGAGCACGCACCCCAGACGACGAATCGAGCCATAGAGGGTGCTGGCGGGGTTGGGTTGATGGTGAAGGACTTTCTCAAGTCATTTGCCAAGTCCAAGGTTGAATCCGAGGCCGAGAAGTCTGGCCTTACGAAAATTTTACAAAAGTTGGGGTTGGTGGGCACTGACGAGGACGGCAACACAGCTCCCGGATTCCTCAAGCAATGGATGCACCCTGAGATTTACGAGGATTTCGTTACCCTGCGCAAGATGATTCCCGAAGTCAACCCCCCTGATACTGCGTACCCAGAAAACCACAATCTGTCGAGTTATTTGCCGCCAGAGCTGTGGCAGCCCAAGCCCTCGCTATGGATTCCCAGGGACCTGGCGCGCGTCAGCCGGCAGGAGGTGGCACACACGAAGAAGCTCACGCCCATCACGGATTACGGAACATCACTAGATGAAAAGGGACTGGTGATAGTGGATGTTGAGGCTGCACCGTTCCCACGACAGCGACTGGTGCATTGATGAGAATTGGAAATTAATAGAATAGCCACGATACCCTCTTTGGCATATGAGCGTGTTATGCATTATTATGAGATATGAGGCAGTTTAGCGTATTGATTCATTCATCACTTCGTGGCGTATTCTCTTCTACATTTGCATGATCAAATCTAGCTACGACTGCGAGATGGCGTTGCCTATGATCTATGTGTTCCTCTTCCATTGTCGTTCATCATTTCTACATTCGTGTCTGCGTTGAAGTGGGCGGCGTTGAGACTTCAGAGTAGTACGCCTCGTCGCTGGGTTCTCTGCCCAAAAAGTTCCTGAGGCTCAGGCCCTCGGGCTGCCCTCCGCCGGGCTGGAGGACGTACTTCCGGTATCGCAGTCCGACCTGGCGGTCCATGGGGTTGGCCTTGAAGCAGCTCACCCACAGGTCCGTGGCGTAGACTTTGGATCTAGTGGTCTTGTCAGCATGTGCTTGTCCTTGGCTTGTCTTGTCAGTTTCGTATGACTTACAGTGCATAGGTAAAGTAAGAGGCGTCGTATGCTCGGAACGGATGGGCAAACGAGGCTTGGCCAAACCCCCCTGTAGACCCGAGACCGATGATGTCTGCCTTGTACTTGTTCCACAGGGCTGTCGTATCAGTGGCCTTGGCGGCCTCGGGGCTCGAGGCGCTGTGGATGGTCAGATCAAAGAGGGCCAGGAAGACCTGGTGCAACATGGCGTGGGCACCGCCAACGTGCTTGGTTCTTGCAAGGTCATGAGCTAGCTTGTCGGGCAGCGTCTCCGATGGCTGTGTCTCGTCGCCGCTGTTACGCTGCAGCCAAAAGGCCTTGTTTTCCTCGCTCAGGTAGCTGTAGTGGCGACCCAGACCACGCAGCACATCGGGCACCCAGATCCAGTTCTCAAGAAGGATGCTGGGAATCTCGACAAAGTCGCGGGCGCAGCCGTGGCTATACGAGGTACGGGTGACGAGCTTGTGGATGGCATGTCCCAGCTCGTGGAACATGGTCTTCAGCTCGGAATGCTGTAGCAGCGTGGGCTTACCAGGAGTGCGGATGACACTGCAGATGAGCGAGGACGAAGGATAGTGGCGCGAGCTGTCATCCTGTGTGAAACCCTACGAGTTGCGTGTTAGTGGGGGGTTGAAAATGAGGGAGTGGAAAGGGACATACGGGTTGGATCAGTGAACAGTGGGCACCGGAGTATTTGCCGTCTCGGGCATATAGGTCGAGATAGAGGTAGCCCAGGAAGCCTCCACCTTGGTCCTCGTCATCCCATGCGGCATACACAGTCACGTCTTTGTGCCAAGTCGGAGCATCATGGACAGGGATGAAAACCATGCCGAACAGCTTCTCAAATATCCCGAGCATACCCGCGATACTGTGCTGCACCTCAAAGTACTCGGATACGAGAAGCGAGTCTACGTCATACTTCTCCTTGTTCAGGATATGGGCGTAGAAGCCCCAGTCCCAAGGGTTCAGCTGAGCCCTGTCGGCGTCGTCCTCTTGAGCATCACTGTGCTTCTCCAAGTACGTCCTTTTAAGCTCAAACAGAGTCTCAATCTCCGTCTCGGCCAGGGGCCTCAACTCACGTGTCAACTTCTGCAAACGATCTATCACACTCTCGACGCTGGGCGCCATCTTGTCTTCTATCTTAAGGGCCGCATGGTTCTCAAAGCCCAGCATGCGGGCGATTTCGTCACGCAGCGCAACAGCCTGCTCAAGACGCTCTACGTTTTCAGGGAAGCGACGTTCCTTGGCCAGGTACAACGCCTTGCGAGTGCGGGCGCTGATGGCGTGCTTCATGACAGGGAAGAGATGGCCTTTTTTGAAGGTGACTTTTAGTTTGCCATCCTCTTCACGGTGCTCCATGGTATCGACAGCGCTTGCAGGGACGCCTTCGAGCTCCGCGCGGGTGAACCAGACACCGTCGTCAGACTCGCTGAGTGTCTTGCGGGCAGCAACTAGAACGGCGTTACGTTCCTCAATCTTGGCCATGTACTCATCCCTCAGGTTGTCAGGGATGCCAGCGCCAGCATTTTGGTAGGCACGGTGGGTTTTGAAGAGCATGTATGCCGACTCGTCGTCGAGCACCTCCTCGCCGGCCTTGTGCTTGGCGTAGACGGCCGCGACCAGGGCAGCCATGTCGCGGCGCATCAGGCTCTCGGCAGCGGCCTTTGCGCGCATCTGCTCGGCCTTGCGAGCGGCATCGCGCAGGTCCTTGCTCTCGGCGACGGAGCTGAAGATGCCAAAGATGCAGGTGCGACGGGCATCGGCGTGGTCTTGGCGCAGCATGGGCCGCAGCAGCGAGTCGAACGAGGCGGTGGTGGGAGTGAGGGCAGCGGCCAGGTCACGCTCCAGGTCACGCGACGCGGCGATGATGGCGTCGGTCTCTGCGAGCAGGTCGGCAGGGTCCACGGCAAAGGGCGGAGGAGATTGCGGTGGGGTGCCTTGGCGGGCTGAACCGGGCGCCGGCGTCATTGTGATCGTCGGAGCTTGAAGGACACAAGGTTTGGGGCGAGATGACGAGAGGGAGCGAGAGAGGAGGAGCTTGGGGGATGGAAAGAGTTTGGACAGCGTCATTCAACTAGATGAAGCTCGTTTTGCGAGGATGAGTGTGAAGATGCGTGCGAGAGTGTGACTGTGTCTGCGTCTGTCTGTCTGTGTGTTCCGCTGCTGCTCGCTTAATCAATAGACCGTTTTCATCTGGTCAGTCGCTCTACTCTCAGGATGAAACAATAAAACAGAGTGAAAATCAAATGCTGCCCAGGCCAAACCCCAAAAGCGCACAGATGCGTCTGTGGGTCACCCTGTTTAATCTTGACGGCGCCAGACAGATCAACGTGACTTGCGTTGACAGCGGCGACAAGTCAAGAAAAGAAAACGTAGAAGCTGTAAAAAAGAAAAAGAAAAACATTCGATCTTGGCACGCGCCGGCTCTGCGCCGCTCAGTCAATTTTATTTATGGTTTTCCCTACACGAACTCTTGGCCGCAATCGACAGGGATTGCCCACTATCGTTTCCTCGGCTTCCACCCGTAGACAAGACAAGACAGGGTCAGCCCCTGGCTTGTCTACGATCGAAGATCCGCCCAAGCATGCGCTTCCTCGAAATTGGGTGACAAAATGTTTATGCCCGCGTAGTTTGCTCGGAAGCCCGGCTGTCTAGCACCAACCAACACGAGAGAGGCTTAATTGCCGTGGTTGAAGGGCGGATTGCTATCTGCATCGACAAGCCATCGCACAAGGGCCGATTCAGGCCAACCGTGAAACGCCAGCGCAGTCAATGCTGCAGGATCAAGCCGTAGCGAATCACCCGTGTTAAGCGAACCGGCATCAATTTTTGTCGCCTCTGTGAGCCGGGGTTGGCGGCTCGCCCAGACCTTGGCCTCAGCCTCTGCGCATGGTCCAGGATGTAGCAGGTTGATAGAACGGGTCCCCTCGCCCATCAAACTCGCAAGAGAGTGACTGTCAAGGCGTCCAAGTGGGCTGCCGAGTGCCCAGGCGTCCGCTTAGCACATCGGACAGACATCATGGGCCTCCGGGGTGAAAAATAGTGTGCCGCTCTCGTATGTGTTGACCGGCATACTTTGTTTCACTCCCCCCCCAGATGGGCTGTTATGGCATATAAGTGCCCCAGACCCCACCATCGTCCTCGAGTTTGGATCCCTTGTCAAGCCTCTTCCACTCTTTTGCTTCGTCCCACCCGAATTCACTCTTTTTATATTATAGTCGGTTTGTAGAAAAAGGAAAAAACAATGGTTCGTCTGTCTCTCGCCGTCCTGGCCTCCGCGGCTGCCGGCGTGGCCCACGCCGCATCCTACTCCGACACCTGCGCCCAGATCGCCAACGCCACCAACATCGAAATCACCAGGCAATTCTCGGCCGAGTACACGATCGAGCAGGGCGAGTACTGGTCCGAGGCGTGCGGGGACCTCGAGCCCTCGTGCATCCTGTACCCCAAGACGGCCAGCGAGGTCGCCGCCATCATCAAGGTGCTGACCCAGAACGACGAGAACTTCGCCATGAAGTCGGGCGGCCACAACCCCAACCTCAACTTCTCCAGCATCCAGGACGGGCCTCTCATCTCCACCAAGAAGCTCAACGAGGTCTCGCTCGACAAGACCACCGGCCGCGTCCGCGTCGGGCCCGGCAACCGCTGGGACGAGGTCGCCACCAAGCTCGACGGCACCGGCTGGACCGTCGTCGGTGGCCGCATAGGCAACGTAGGTGTGGGCGGTTTGCTCCTCGGCGGTGGTCTCTCGTTCCTGTCCCAGCAGTACGGGTGGGCTGTTTCGTCTATTATCGAGTACGAGGTTGTCCTCGCAAACGGAACCATTGTCACCGCCTCCGGAACCCAGAACGAGGACCTCTTCAAGGCCCTCAAGGGCGGCGGCAACAACTTTGGCCTCGTCACCTCGTACCTCCTCCAGGGCTACCCTCAGGGCGATGTCTACGGAGGATACCTCATGTTTGCTTCCAACGAGGACAACGACGCCGCCCTGCTCAAGGCCCTCCGCGACTTTACCGAGTACAACACCGACGACAAGGCCGCCATCATCCTGACTGCCAACAAGGCCGTGTCTGGCGTTGTCGACATCTGGACCATGTTTGTCTTTTACGACGGCCCCTCCGCACCCGAGGGCACCTTTAACAACTTCACCGACGTTGGCGCCATTGTCGACACGCTCAAGACGCGCTCGTACGCCGACCTTCTCATTGGCAACAACGTCTTTGTGCTCGAGGGCTCCGTCTACTCCATGGGTACAGAGACGTTCCCTCTGCCGTCTGCCGAGAACGGCGCCGAGGTCATGGGCAAGATCCACAGCGACTGGCGCAAGATCTCCGACACCAAGGACACGACGGGCCTGCTGAACCTCGACGTCACTGCCGTGCAGGGCTACCAGCCGTTCCCCAAGCGCATCGCCGCCATTGCTCGCGCCAAGGGCGCCGACCTGATCGACTACGACGACGACGTCGACCGCATCATTGTCGAGATCAACTACTCGTACACGGGCATCGAGCTGCGCCCGGAGTTCGACACCCTCATGGCCAAGACGTACGACAGCCTGCGCTCCAAGGTCATCGGCTGGCAGGAGGACGGCAAGATGGAGAAGGACGTCTACCTGCCCCTCTTCCTCAACGACTGCTTCCACGCCCAGGACTACTTTTCCCGCCTGCGCCCCGAGAACCACCAGCTGGCCAAGACGGTCGCCAGCAAGTACGATCCCGCTGGCCTGTTCAAGACCCGCACTGGTGGATTCAAGCCTTAATTCTTTTCCTTTTGTTTCTTGGATATGAAAAAATCCCGGATCTAAAAAAAATATATATACCTTTTTTCTGGAGGCTCTCTTGTATTATAAATTATTTGTAGTATTGAAACGGGGAATATACGCAGTGCAGGAATACGATAATGATGTTTTAAAGATGTGCGCATGGGTGGTTAAAGTGATGCGATTGAGTTTGTAGTGACACATGAAACATGAAACAAAAAGTGGAAAGCCTGGTATCCTTTGGATACAGACGGCGGGCTTGGTGTAGAGTAGTGCATGCTCTACAAACATACCGTCGATATAGGTGTTATTAGTGGTCTTATGGTCTATCTAAAATAGAGTCTATTAGTATTGGTAATAAATATAACCATCATTGCTATAACAGCTACTATTAAGGTAGACTCCTAGCTAAAAGTAAACAATGCTTTTGCTAAGTCTAATAACATTGTGAACAATCTTAGACCAGGTGTGTGGGAATGATGCCATTGTGCTACACCGTTGTGCCCGCACTTGTGACAAGTGACGCGTAATTGAGTTTATGGAAAAACCCAAAACAAGAAGTGGAAAGCCAAGACGAAGATCTTTGATAGCCTCGATGCCGAGGCGGCGGAATAAACCGTTGCGGCCAATTGCCGTTGCACTAATACGAATACACTGATACAGCATGTGAATGTCGATACCGATATTATGAACTCCCCTTATTAGCATTTCTTCCTAAAGTAAATTTTAAAAAAAATACTTAAATAAGTAAACTTACCTAAATTTCATCTGTTAGGTTTTTATTTTGGATTGGTCTTATTTAGATATGTGTTTGGCGGAGAGAGGTGCTTTATTGTAGTCACTACGCAAGAATCCTCCAGGGCTGGATTGTACATCGGACCCTGGGTTGTACCCTTCCAACAATATCAATTCATCACATCAGCAAAGGGTTCAGTCAAGTGTTCCATAAATCATTTATTCTCAATCTCTCATTGTAGTATTCGCCGTACCAAAACGACCTAAACTGCAGCACGCCAAGTTTCCATTTTCAACGCCGCCTAGTCCCACATCCGCAAAGCTTACTCCATGACCAAAACGTTTCGGAATCGGGGCTTTCCGGCAATCAAGCTGTCAACGGCCTCCTTGGCCTTGTTGAAGGGGTACTTCTCAATCATGCACTTGACGTCATGCGTCATGGCGAATCGGATGGCTTCCTCGCTGTCGAGTGCGTGGCCGCTGGGCCAGCCATGGACGCTGGCGCCCTTGCCCACAAGAATGTTTGTGTCGATGGGGACTGGGCCGACCGGGGCAAGACTGAGGAGCTTGCCACCGGGCGCAAGACCGTTGACAAGAGGGCTAATGGCCTTGGGGTTGGGGGCCGTCTGTACAATGATGGCGGCTCCGCCGAGCTTCATGAGCTCCAGGCCGGTGTCGCTGGTCTTTGTGTTGATGTAGTGGTGTGCGCCCAGCTCCTTGGCGAACTGGGCCTTGTCGTCGCCGGACGAGAGCACGGCAACCTCGTAGCCCATCTTGTTGGCGTATTGCACGGCAAGATGACCCAGGCCACCCAGGCCCTGGACGGCAACCACGGCGCCCTGCTCGACGCCAAGCTTGCGGATGCCGTTGAAGACGGTGACTCCAGCGCACAAAAGTGGGGCCGCGTCAGCGGAGTCAATGCCCTCCGGGATGCGGACGGCTGCCTCGGCGCGGAGCAGGGCGTACTCTGCGAACCCACCATCTTTGCTCACACCGTTGACGGCCTTGTTGTCGCACATCTGGAACTGGCTCCTTTGACACTGGCGACAAGTACCATCATGACCACCATGCCATGGGCCCCCTAATCTATCTCCAAGCTGGAAGCGGGTGACGCCTTCGCCAACTTCGACGACATTGCCGACGATTTCGTGACCAGGCACTCGAGGGAACACATCGCCCATGTGGCCTTCAATGGTTCCAACATCAGAGAAGCAGACGCCACAGGCTGAAACTTTGATAAGCACCTCGCCTTTTCCGGGGTGCTTGAGCTCGACGTCGCTGAGGGCGACAGCACCGCCGACCTTGTCAATGACGACGGCCTTGTAAGTCTTGGGGAGGGAAGACATGGCGATTATGGTGTCTTGGATTGTGATGGGCAGTAATTGATGTATAGAGGAATGTGAATTGGAGTGAATTGAGAAATTTAATTTTGGGCGACGCCATCAGGCTTTTTAAAACAAAGGGCTTCCTCTTCCCATTTGGCAGTGGCTCCTCATGGCCGCTCCTCCAGGCCACCAAGTTCGGCCATGGGCACAAATCACAAGCGTCATTGTTGCGCCAACCCTGCTTATCGGAGCAAGAGATTGGGCCGTTGACATAATTCCGCCGGCTCCTCCTTCGGTTTTAGCACCCAGCCATGACAAAGCCTGCGTATTGCAGTAGTCGCCGAAGGAAGCGAGACAGTGCGGGGTCGGTAGCAATGATCCTGCTAGAGGCCATCGAATCAGTCCATACACGAGGTCTGGAACAGCGGAGTCGAGACGCCCACTTACAAAGCCCACATTGCCTCTCGGAGATGCTATGGCACGGTGCGCAAAGCCGCGATTTGACTGTCGGAGATGCCCACCCTCAATATTCCGAACCCGACCTTATCGGAGCTAGGATGCTGAACCGTTATTGGTCCAGACCCGTGACTTAATCCGACAGTTAATCCGATCGCGCCCGCAGCCAGTTCCAAAATGCGGGCCATTGGCCACCACAGCCACACAAGGCTCGCAATTTTTTAAAGCTCCAGCCACATGAGGCAGCCTCATCGCAGCCAGGTCTTTTTTTCCCACCCCCACTATCCAGCATCGTCGAATTGCTTGTGAACCCAACCCATAGCTCCGGCACCGACTCGTCCTGCCAGCCCCCAACATGCCTCTCGACACGTCAACATACTCATTGGCGCTGCTGCGCGTTGATGGCCGCCGCTGGAACGAACTGCGCCGTCTGCACGCCCAGATCCGCACCCAGGATGCCGCCGATGGATCGTCATACCTCGAGATGGGCCACACAAAGGTCATGTGCATCGTGACGGGACCTTCAGAGCAGCAGCAGCAACGGCGCGCGCAAGCGTCTCAGAGGGACGTCGCAGCTATCAACGTCAATGTTGTCATTGCGGGCTTCTCAAGCGTGGATCGCAAGAAGCGCGCGCGCAACGACAAGTATGTCTCCCGTGTCATGACCGGGACCTCCAAGCTGACAAGTTGTACAGGCGAACCCAGGAAATCGAAGTCACCATTGCCAATGCATTCTCCTCCACCTTACACACCCACCTCTTCCCCCACTCGTCCATCACCATCTCGCTGCACGTCCTGTCCCAGGATGGCTCTCTCCTCGCCGCGCTCCTCAATGCCACAACTCTCGCCCTCATCGACGCCGGTATTCCCATGACCGACTACATTGCCGCCTGCACGGCCGGCTCGACATCCACCTACGCCGCCGGCGACGACTCGGCAGATCCCTTACTCGACCTTAACAACCAAGAGGAGCAGGAGCTGCCCTTCCTGACCGTTGCGACGCTGGGCGACAGTGATAGGGTTGCCGTGCTCGTGTGCGAGAGCAGAGTGCAGGTCAGCAGATTAGAAGGAATGCTGGTCGTTGGTGTAGACGGATGTAAACAGGTGAAGCAGTTCCTGGACCAGGTCGTGAGGGACAAGGGTGCCGAGGTGGTCAGGGAGGGCGCTGTCGAGAAGAGCGATGCCATGGGCATGGTGCTTGACGAATAGATGTATGCATGTTTGACACAACGGGCTCTGGGTTAAAAAATCTGTCGGAGTTGGGCATTGATCAAGATACCACATTTTTGTTCCATGGATCAAAATCTGTGCATTTTTCGTCTGTGTGCATGTTTTATTCATCAGGGTTGCAAAGGTTGTAACATATTTTCCATCAGACAAACTATGGTGTCATGACAAGAGTAATGGGTAGCATTTAAAACGTTGTCGATGTAGCAACCTACCCTATGCCATGAAATACCCTGATTTGTAGACTGAAGAGAACATGATGGTTCAGCCGATAAATTGTGAAATTTGGACATGGTTGAAATATGCTTAAACTTTTAAATCATTTACACGGCTGACTATAATACTGTAATAATATGATTACTATATCTCCCTATCGTCTCTATGTCATGTCATGATGTTTATCCAATTTACTGGCTCAACCCCTAACTGCCAGCGCGGGGCCCACTTTAATCTACCGCCAGATGAACTCATGTCGGTACTTTTTCCACTTGACATTCCATTCCCGCATCAAACCGAGTTTCTGGCGCTGTTAGCTGACATACTGTTGAATTATCACAAACACTGTCTCAACTGACTTGTACGTGGACGCCCTGAGCTATTTAATCTATTGTGCCGACCGACATCGGATCGGCGAATAACTGACCAATGGAGCAGGGAACTAGGCTATTTTTTCTCTCTTTAATCAACCCCCCTTTTTTCACTTTTGGACCCCGAAAGTTGCGGTGGGTTACAGCGTCCCAACGTCCCGAATTACAACACACTTTCCGCCCTGGTGTTATTGGGACGTCTCCCCCCGACCCTATTTTCCCCTTCAGTTGCTGGCCACCGCCGCGCAAACAACACCAACAAAGATGAGCCGTCAGGCGCCGCCGCTAACAGATGGTTCACCTCTCAATGTATCCCAAACCGAGCTAGCTAAATTGGACGCTGCCAACACGCGCTTGGGCATTGATGTATGAGTTTCGTCCGCCCCCCTGCTCATTGGCCGCTGCTGACCCTGGCTCCCCCGATTGAAACAGATTGGTATATCGTCCATCAAGCTTGTTTGGCTTTCCGGCGGCTCCACCCCAGACGATGTCTTTCTGACCTTTTCGAGCTTTGATGCCGACCGCGCAGAGGAGTGCTTGACTTTTGTCAAGGGCTTTCTTCAGGGCAAGCTGTCGTCAAGACAAGCCAACTCGGTGCCCGTCACCGTCGTCCTCACGGGGAAGCGCTCTTTGGAGTTTCAGTCCACGCTCGGAGATACTCCAGGTGTGGAGCTGCGCATCGAGGACGAGTTCCATTGCCAAGCAAGTGGTCAGCAACCATCAACGCCTCTCATTCGCTGTCGCACCGCTAACCTTGAGCTGAACAGCTGTGGAATTCCTCATTACCAAAATTCCAAAGTCTACTTTTACCTACAGCGAAGAAGTTTTTAAGAACTACCTGTTGCCGCGGGACCCAGTTTTTCCTTACCTTTTAGTCAACATTGGGTCTGGTGTCTCGTTTCTAAGAGTATCCGGCAAAGATGCGTGCGAGCAGATAGGTGGAACTTCCCTAGGCGGTGGAACCCTGTCCGGCTTGCTGGCGATTCTCACTAAGAGCTTCAGCTTCGATGAGATGCTTGACCTTGCAGCCCAGGGCGACAATGCCCAGGTCGACAAGCTCATCGGAGACATTTACGGAACAGACTACAACGGCATCGGCATGAAGCGAACAGCAATTGCGTCCTCGTTTGGAAAGGTGTTTAGCATGCGCCGCCCGCTCGAGTCGGACGAGAACGGAGAGGCTGCCACCGCAGAAGCTGTGCCTGAAATGAGCGCTGACGCCTCTGTGTCGGACAGTTTTGGTCTCGCCGACGCACACGTGTGTCGCTCGCTGGTGTTTGCCATTTTCAACAACATCGGGCAGCTCGCCAACCTCCACTCGGAGCTGCACGACATCATGCACGTCTACTTCGGGGGCCCGTTTATTCGAGGCCACCACCAGACCATCAGCACGCTCAACATTGCTCTCAACTACTACTCCAAGGGGAAGAAGCGGGCGCACTTTCTCACCCACGAGGATTCGCTTGCCGCCATAGGCGCATTCCTCCAGTTTTAGTGCCGACCATCATCCTTGTAATTTGGTCGCTGTTGCGTTTTGAGAGGTCTTGTGGGTGGGATGCGCAATGTAGCACATGACGAGGTGGTGGTGAAATAAGACACATGGATGCTCGCTTGATTCAACATGTCAACTTGCGGGCGACTTACAAAACACGCTCTGGTAAAATAGATCTAGACATATCTATACATAGAGGTTTGACGAATTAGACAACCCAGTTCTTCGCACTGGGAATGCATACATATTTCAGCATTTGAGAAAAAAGAGTCCCGTTGGGTGCCTGAGATGACAGCGGGGTAGCGAACTGGTAGCATCTTGCCAGAGTGGGCTTGGCTTACAGCACGAAGTCGCACCGGTATCAGTGCACTCTGCTGATCAGCGCTGCATCTGCTGCTGTGGAGGCACCCAGCTTTATCGGATTCCCCCTCTATTGGCGAGTGCCGGCCCGTACCTAGACACGCGGGTCAACGGTTTGTTTTACGCGCTGGAAGCGATGGATGGGGGGTGCGCAGGGTGAATCTGTCTGAGTATTTAGGTTGGGCGATCAGACAAATGAAACCACGTGTCTCCAGAGTTGCCAAAGGACTGGCACTCAATTGCATAGAACATACATGAAGATCCCTGGATCGAGCGAAGTGAAAGCGCAGTTGTGCCGTGAAATATGCGTGATCGTTGTCTAGAGCCAGCAGAGTTTTTTTTAGTGCCCGTCGTTGCTTTTTTTTTTTTTTTGTCTGTTTCTGAGCTTCTCAGCTTGGACCCCTGCGGGACACGTCATGGTGATTTGCATGACAGCCTGAGATACGACGAAGGATGGCAGAAGCCGAGCATGATTGGCCTCGTAGGGGACAGTCGCATTCGGAGGATTTGAGTGCCAGGGCTTAGAAGGGGCGCACCGCATGACGGCCTCGGATAGAAGACAACCTGCAGCTCAATGCTGATATTGGTCTGGCCTAGACTGGTGTACACCATCAAACAATGCTTTTTATTCCATGGGCTGCCCCGGATAAGCCCAATCGGAACACCTCAGCACCCCCGGTTAACCCTATTAGAAAAAAGCTGCTTCAATACTTCCTGCCGTGCACCTTGTCGACCCCCCCTTGCCCTGCGGCCTGGATGCAGTGGCTGAACCCGTATGTCAATGGGCTGGGCCTGGACATGCGCGGTGGGCAGAGGATAAGATGCCCCATTGATCAGGCCAGCTTACTGTGGCGTCTGCAGCCAAGACGCATGCGTGATCTCGCCCGCACCTATGAAGGCGACTGCAGGTTTCCACAGTCCTGGAAAGAGGGATGGGATAGGCGCTGGGCTAGACACCGGGCTGTGCAATCATCGGCCCCTGCCCTCCTGCGCATCGACCCAAACGTGCTAGAAAAGGCGAGACCTTGTTTCAGCTTGGGTAGCGCGCAAAGTCATTGCGCTCTCGCCACCTGTTCCACCGTGGCCACAGGGTTTGCGTCAATGCAGACACCCGCATCCGAGGGCGGGACGATATGGTCAGATTTATCGGAGATTGACCTGGCCAGCCGGCAGCCGTTGTTTTCAGCTGCCTGTATTAGCCAATGAATCAATTGCCGTAAACTTTGAGGCGCCTGGTTGTGACTAGTGCATGTAAGAATGTTTCAGCAATCCAGTTGGTATTTAGGCCTTGGTTTAAGCTGGCGTTATCCCTTGCATCGGGGGGTCGTCGAGGAGCTCCATCTTCTATCCAATATGCTGGCCTCTTGCAACCTATCGACCCGCCTGGGTTTGACCTGGCCCGAGTCCCTCTGGTTCTACCCCATTGCCCTCCTTGTGGCATTTGCCCTGTACTATACATGTCTATGTATCTATCGAATCACATTTCATCCTCTTGCTCGGTTCCCGGGCCCTAAGCTTGCGGGGGCATCGTACCTGTACGAATTCTGGTTTGACGTTATTCGCTGGGGGCAGTACTCGAAGAAGATTGCCCAGCTACACTCGCAATATGGTTGAACACCTGACCCCCACGAGCAATCTGCTCGAGGCTAATAGACTATCCAGGCCCGCTGGTGCGAATCAATCCCGACGAACTCCACTGCAATGACTCCGATTTTGTGGACGAGATCTATGCCGTTGGACATCGTAAGCGGGACAAGTCCAGACATTTTATTTCCGCATTTCCTGTCATGTGAGTTTTAGCGTCGCGTCCAACCTCACTCGTCCTAACAAGTCCTCTAGATTCGAGACGGTAAGCGAGCGCTCTGCTGAGTTACGCCGACACATCTTATCCATCATTTTAGACCGCCTTCGCCACCATCGAGCATGCGCACCACCGTTTCCGTCGCGCAGCAATACAAAAGTACTTTTCTCGGAGCAGTGTCCTGAAACTAGAGGAAATGATACAGGAAAATGCCCAGAAACTCTGCAACAAGTTTTTGGGCTACAAAGGCCGCGGCCCCTTCAGCGCCATGTCGGCGTTTGCCAACTTTTCCACAGACACCGCCATGGAGTACTGCTTTGGGCACAACACCAACTTTCTCGGCCAGTCCGAATGGGAGCCGAATTACTCCTTTGCGGCCCAGGGAGTGGTAGGCGTGGTGCATTATTTCAGGCATCTGCCTCTGGTGCGCCACTTGGTAAACTGCGTGCCCTTGTATGTTCCCTCTACTGGTCGTCAATTCACATGAGCGAAGGCTGAGCAACATAGATCTGTGCTTGGATTGATTAGTGCCGAGGTGCCCTTCATGATGAAGGAATTCAAGGTTAGATGGCTCTGGGTGAAACAGGTCTTGACCCTGGTCCACTTACTTACATTCACTAGACTACCATTGAACGACTCAGACACACGCAACAATCTAAGATATCCAGCGGGAACGAAAGGAAAATTCTTTTTTCCGAGCTTCTGCATTCTGATCTTCCAGAGCACGAAAAAGGCGTCGACCGTCTCTCGGCTGAAGCATTTGCCATCTTGCTGGCCGGGACGGAAACCACTGCTTCAGTATTATCTATCTTGGCATTTCATCTGCTAAGGAGACCTGATGTGGCCGAGAAGCTTAGAGCCGAACTGATGACGGCTGTCACGGATGTGACTAAGCTCCCAAGTTGGTCCACACTGGAGCAGCTGCCGTACCTGAGTGCTGTGGTGCAGGAAGGACTGCGCCTGTCGTACGGCTCTGCGCAGCGGCTCCCGCGCATTGCCACTGATGAGGATTTAGTATACGAGGGATTTTGGAGTCCATCTGATGACTCACCTCCTCAATCTATCAGCTACACAATCCCGCGAGGTTATGCAGTGGCCATGTCGGCCTTCATCTCGCACAACGAAGAATCCATCTTCAAAAATGCAGCAGAGTTTATCCCAGAGCGGTGGCTGGATGACAAGGAAAACAGATCCAGCATGCACCGAGCCTTTCTGACCTTCTCAAAGGGAAGCAGACAGTGTGTAGGCATGCAGTAAGTTAAAACCCAAAACATACCAAGACCTTTGGCTAACATGGTTGCAGTCTGGCCTATTGCGAGATTTACATTTGCATCTCCGCTTTGACCTTGAGAGTGCTCCATTCTCTAAAGTTGTACGAAACGGACCTTTCGGATGTTCAGTATGATCATGATGAAGTTGTGTACAGACCAAGACTTGGTAGCGAGGGTGTTCGACTGATGATGGTTGATGAATGAAGTCTCAGGATGGGGTTTGAACTGAAATGGGCAAGCTGTTCTGGTACATAGTGTTACTTTTTGGTCTGAGTGGCCAGGATATAATGTGGAAGCAGGTGAAAAGGCCGTGTCTTTGCTTTGGGGTTTGCGACAGACGGAGGGATTTGTCTGGACATGATTCTACTTAAATATTGTGTCAATGGTCGTGTGCAGGGATGAGGGTGAGGGAAAGAGGCTAGGCTGGTCTTGGTAAGACAGGCAGGCATTTTATATTGGTGGTCATATTGAAGGTTTTTTCTAGAAGGTTATCTCCGATGTGTTGTATGAGGCTATTGGAGATACTGTGTGTGAAAAAGGCTATTGGGTATTGCAGCCTAACTGTGTGAACCTTGCTGTGTAAAGCTTGTTGTGTTGACTTGGGCCATATTGGACCTCAAGGATGATAATAATAATAATAAAATATTGTGTCAAAGGTACAAAATTTAATTGTGTAGAAAGGAAAAAGATTGATCATTAATTTTGGCTAGATGAATCGCAGTCCATTTATACAACAATTTTACTTCTAGGTTAAAAAACAAGCGGTTGGCTCAACCGGGTGATCCAGGAGCCGGCCACAAAGGTGGCATACAAATAGTGTTCAGCAATAGGTTTGGTCGTGAAAATCTTGTCGCCCTGACCAAAATAACAAATAGCTTAATCCAATAAAATTTATACAACAAACTCCTTTTTACCTTCCTCAGTTTTCACTTCTTCTCCACTGCTGACTTGATACACCCACTTCATGACCACCCATGACCTATACCAAATCCAGGGATGTATTCTTCATGGGATAATATTTACCCTGGGAAGCAAGAAGCTGGTATCTCTGAAAGAAGACAGGTCAATGCCCTCTTTAAACCGCCGTGGCAGGAGGACTAGTAGCAATTCACCCTCGGCCCGCCGTCGCTCGACTTTGAGATTGATAAAATAAAATTCCAGTGCACTTTCACAATTAGTGGAAACGTTGCTTTCTCTCCAACTGGGCGCTTTCTTTGTATTATTTTCCGATCATGTCGCAAGACGAATGTCCAGTGTATGAACACGCCCACGTAACATTGAAGCAAACTCCGCTGGCGCTGTAAGAGTACATTTGCCATAGGCTTCTTCTAAAAAGTCATCAAATATCTTGGCATATTCGTAGATCTTGATGGTTCGCGCGTCCCAATCAAACAGCCTGCTCAATTGGAACTGCTTGCGTGATGGCTCGCTGGTCTCAGCACCAACGAGCTCGAGTTCAATAATATCCTGCTTCATATCGAGCATAGTAGCGGCAGAAAATGGGCCGCGGTGAACTGGCAGTGCTAATTTTATTCTCTGCAGCGTCGGAGGCTCACAGTAAAATAGCACTAGAAGGGTGTCCGCGTCAAGGTATCGTTGCAGCACTGGTATCCTGCGTTTTATGTCGAACTCATCTCGAGCATAGAACTGCCTCTCAAACTCGGCCTTCACATCCAAGTCGGGAAACCCATCAAGTATTCCGCTTCTCAGGATGAAGCCGTAGACAGGCGGCTTTTGAAGATATTTTGGGTTCTCAATCGGACGAGACAAGTCCTCGTTCAGCTTGAGTTTCAATGCAGTGCGGCATTGATCCCCGCTGGGATCGAGAACCTGGTAATTTGCTAAACTCAATGCCCCGTCAACAAGCGAATCTATCCAGTTTTGATCGATGTAAAAGAACCTCATAGATTCTTTTGGCACAGCCGAAGAATCTGATATGAGGTATTGGCTCGGGATGCCAGAGAGGTGTGCCTTGTCCAATACCCATCCCTTTATGACGGCATAGTCAGAATTCTCTGGGACTGTGTGGTGTCCACTGGCCAGCGCAGAATTGCGAATAGCTTGACGCAAGCGAGCTAGTGCTATTGTGAATGCTCGATCCGCCAGCGCCATGGTTTTGCCACGATTCCAAGCAGCATCATACGAAATGTCCTTGATTCCCAGTATGGGGTCCAGGAGCTGGAGCTCAAAACGAGAATTTGATTGCGGAGAAAATTCCATCCCTAACGGATGAAGCACTTGCACAGGTGCAAGAGCTCCTCGCAAGAAAGCCGCCGTCTTTTCGCCGGTTTGCGTGATGTATCGCACCATTGAGTGCCCTTGTTCCAATCTACGCACCGTCTGTTGCTGACCATCAGTCAAGAATTTATCGGTGCTTATTGATTCATTTTTGTAATTGACCCGAAGCATGGGGAGGCCATCCGTACTTTTTGGATCGATTGAGAACTTGCCCAATTGTTCGAGGGTGGCAGCGCGAGTATCAGGCGACCCCGGCGCTGCCGTGTACGACCAACTATACAAGCTAGTGAGCAGTATGCGCTCCTTAATATCGGTGGATTTGATGCCATCTATTCCCTCGAGCGAAACCAGATGCACGTATACGCGTGTTGGCGTGACAGTATCAAGAGGCCCAGTGCGGTGAGAAATGACGATACTGCATGTGCTGGAATTTCCCTTGTCGCCCTGGACTGACTTGATATCGCATACATGAGCGAGGAATCGATACTTGGAAATGCTGCAATTTGTTCCATTTGGCGTCTCTTGAGCGAAGAGAGCGGTGAATAATGCGCGCCCAATCGCGATGACACTTGTTTGAGCTGTCGAACTTTCATCCTCGGCTCTCGGAACAAGGTTTGTAAGCCTATTGGTGCCAAGGCTAGGCGGGATGCTGTCATGGATCTTACCAGCAGCTTTAGCTTCAAAATCCCATCCCATGTTGCTGTTGGGTTTCGCGTTCGGGCCTCCGAGCCCAGGTGGAAAAAAGGTGTTGCTTTCTTCTTCGGTGAGTGCAAGCTCATCTGCTGTGAAAGCAACCAGGGCAAACCATGGAATTGCATCTGTTCCTGCTTCATCAATGGCTTTTGTAGAAGCGTTCCTGGCCCATGGGAGATGTGGGTCTCGGAAAATCATGTGCGGCAATGTATAAAGGCCCGCTGTTTCCCCTGGTGTTGGGGATACAGACAGAATCGGCTTTGTTCCGTCGCTACTGAGCTCTTCATTGTTGTGATTGGCGCCGATGCTCCATTGAAGCTCAGGGCTAGATACATGTAACATATGGCGTGGGTCCTGGGTTGGACGAACGCTAGAAGAAGAGACTGGGATGGTATATGTTCCCGAGCTGAGAAAAGGAATATCGCGAGAGTGAAGATTGTCTTCGCCCATGTCGGGCCTGGAGTCCCCATCATAAAGAACACCTATCCCGTCGTCAAAGGTGAGGGGAGCATGCGGACCGGCTTGAGACATATTGTGTGTAGACCACTTTGGTGGCTCAGTGATGACTCGAAGCAGCGTAAGAATTAGTTTGGCGCCACTTAGACCAAAGCCCGTATGAATGATGGGTCTGGGGAAGAATGTGCAAAGCTTTGACAATCAGCAGAGATGTTTTCGAAAGACAGCTGAAATTTAAGTACCCAGATGTGCCAAAATTGATGGAGAGACAAGTTCAGCTGTTCCGCTCTGGACTGTTTGGCTCGATTGAGTATAGTGAAGGCAAAGTGGCTCCCTGGATCAATAGTGCCATCAATAGCGTCGGCATGAGCGACTAATGGTTGCACCACATGTTTGAACCAATCATATTCAAATATCCTCTGCGCTTAAATACATGGGGCTTCACACCCAGGATGATTACCCAAAGGAGTAACATAGATGAAGAGGAAATAAGCAATGCGCTCGGTTGAATGCACAAGCACAAGCACAGGCAAGTGAGCAGTGAGCAGTGAGCAGTGAGCAAGCCGCATCGCTCGTTTTTATTCTCAAGCTGAAGTACTTCAGTTATTTGGGTGTTATCGACTGGATGAAACTGTTTTGAGGATGCAGCCAATTACTATCTATTTAATCGTGACCCGCACCGAAGTCGGCCCATTCTTTGCCCAAATGACGGCTGCATCATGATCATAGGCGATATCCTCTTGAGTGGTGTGGTATAGTTGCGCCCTGGGAATAACGTGAAACGCCAACAAGGCCGTCAAAATGTAGAGTTCACAATATGCCAGACTGTGACTCGTGTGAGTATTTCTGGACACAGATGGATAGGTTGGTGAACTTACTTCTCGCCGACACATGAGCGACTGCCTTTGGAAAAGGTCAACAATGTCTTGGAAAGCTTGTGATTTGGCTGACCATCTATCAGCCATCGCTCCGGGTCGAACTTTTCAGGATCAGGAAACAATCGTTTGTCCTGATGAGCAATGTAGGCCATGGTGCTGACGGGGGTGTTCTTCGGAATGGACCATTCATAGGCACCGTCATGACTTCGGTATTGCATCTCCTCTGTTGGAGCGATTCTTCCAGACCTTTGCGAAATGGAGGGCATAATACGCAGTGCTTCGTGAATGGTGGCCCATAGGTAAGGCCTGCGTTCAAGCTCAAGCCACTTTATGTTCGATGTATCGACACTCTGCAGATCCCCCATCAAACGTGCGTAATTGTCGGGCTGGGAGAGAAGATAGTACGTTAGAACAGTGAGGACTCCCTATAAAGCTGTTAACAGGCGCTGCTTCATTTTTTTGTCTTTGGAGGAGAGAGACGGTTGGCTTACAGCTGTGGTTTCTGACCCGGCAATCATCAGAGAGATTCCTTCACCAGAAATGCGTTCAATGGACTTTTCTGAGTCTGGCAGCTTTTTGGAGCTCATCATATCTGCAAAAAGCCTGCCCTTTTCGGGGTTGTCCAATGCTGCTCGTACATATCCAGGCACAGTGGAGGTCATCCACTGCACTACCATCTTCATGTCTCGACCTAAGTAATCTGCTGTCCAAGGGAGAAGATAGGACATGAGTCTTGCTGGTGCAATGTATCTGAGTATATGGGTGTTCTCAAAGAATGGCTTGGACCAGTTGGAAAAGTTAGATTGCCAGCCATCCTGGGCGAGGAACCCCATAGAATTGCCAAAAGAATATTGCGAGATGACATCTGCTGTAAAGCAATTAAATGCATCTCGTAATTCGACCGGTTCGTTCGCTGGTGTATCCAAAATTCTTGCAACAAACATGTGTGCGAATTCCAACACCTCGTGTTCCAATTTCAGCATTTGTTGGCGTGAGAAGAATTTTTAGGATGGCCCCTCTTCGAACATGATGCAGGCTGTGAGGGATAGTAGAGAATGCACTCAGTGTGAGAGGTCCACCACCAAAACCGTTGATATGGTGCTGCCACTTGTGACGGACGTGTCCAGGAGCACCGTACAATTGGTCGGCGAATTGCGGATCTGAACAATGAAGCTCATCGGGGTTAATCCTGACAATCGGGCCTGGTGTTGTCTTGTGAGCGAGGTATATAAGCCATCACTACCAGGACTACGCACCATAGATCTCATGCATCGCAAGGATTTTGCAACCATACTTTCCTCCTAGCCATAGGTCAAAGTAAGCCTCATAGAGATAGCTAGCGGCAGCCAATTTTGGTCCGGGGAATCCGGAGAGTTTATGGAATGGTGAGACATTGTATGGGATAAGTAGAATGCGCCACACAAACCATAGGGCGACTAAGTAAAGAATCATGCTTGCATCCATTGCTATTCAAGTTATTTTGGGCTAACAACCCTAAGAGGCTAGCCTGTATTAGCCGCGTCGGGATGTGAATCGGCAAGATCGGAAGGATGTTTTTTGAACAGGGACTATTCTTGGCTTTTATTGTTATCTTGTGGCGGGTTTGTGGACCATTGCGTTGTCTATCTTGCAAAGGGAAATAATTGCCGAAGGCAAGATAGCTCAATGACCCCTCAATCCCATTCGAGATCCTATCAACGCCACATTCATGCATGAATATCCTAAACAAATCTGCTCTGATTTATTGGCCATGAAAGCGGAGATAAATATCGATAAGCGGCTTGAAACGTAATCATTAAATGAAATTGCCAGGGTTGGGTACCAGTGCATGGTGGCAGTCATATTTTGCTGGGTGATTGGGGTCTTGAGACGGGAAAAGAATATCCATGCCACCCTTGCACTTATGCTTTCGCTCATTGGCATTCCTTCTAATACAACCATTCACACACTGCTTATCGTCGTCCGTAGATGAGCGAAGATCATTGGCTACCAGCAAACAGAGGTGTTCCCTCATTTTTTCGGCTGCCCGTCGACGTGGGATGTTGTAATTGGGAGCCTGGGTTTATGCATATGTAATCAACTCACATCGGGATTTATTGATCAGTAATATCGAAAATAGTAATATTTAGTAATTTCATCATAAGCACTCTATATTGCAAATACTACGTCTTGTGCAGGAACGACTGGGATGTAATGCGCAAATTGTTCACATATCCCGAATTAGCGCCGGATGTGACACTGCTCTTACTTCGGACCATGTCCTCAAGAGTCCGAGTCCTGAGACGTCTCGACTTAGGTTTCTACCCGCTGCAAAAGTTAATATATTTCCTACCTCACTAGTCCCAGATTTGTGTGTATCGGGCTTCAACAACCTCAACTCCTCTTACCCACTCGCAATACCGCGCAAGGCATGCATCCGCAGTTTCTTCCCTTTACATCTGGCCGTAACCGTTTCTGCTATCGTCTTTTAACTTACTGCGAATCAAGCCATGTCAAAAAGCGACTTGGGTTTTGCCTTTCTCGTCGATGCCAACATCGACATTGACTGGGACATTTCGGACGCCGCCTCCATGAAACCCGTCCCCGCCACCGCCGCCCGCGCCAACGTAGCTGCAAATTCAAAAGTCTCCCTCAGATATAATTATCAATATGATGGTTGTAGGGTTTGTTTGACGGATTTGTATCCATGTTACCAGTGGGATGAGTGGACCGACCTCAAAGTTACTCACCTCGAGGAGATGGCGCGAAGGAACTGATGGGAGCATTTCTTGACGCATTTGCCGCATTCCGATGTCGACTGGACTGTATCAATTAAAGATTTCATCGCTGGGGTACGTCCAATAGTAATACTGGTTTACACTGTAGTCCGGTTTGGGTTTCCCGACAACAGGACCATAATGCAGCACTTGAGAACGCAAAGCATCGGGTATGTTAGCCATCGAAGCCTTTCTGAACCTCGGTAGCATTGAAAGTACCTAGTCTAGTATTGTTGA
The DNA here is from genome assembly GCA_022837005.1 of Calonectria pteridis. Lineage (NCBI taxonomy): Eukaryota > Fungi > Ascomycota > Sordariomycetes > Hypocreales > Nectriaceae > Calonectria > Calonectria pteridis. Next base: position 110,940 of record JAKZGU010000058.1, read on the forward strand.
ATCAAGAAGACAGCAGAAGCTACACTGGAACCACATTCTCCTCCAATAACGCCGAGAATCGACCTCAGCCCAACCACGTGCATCACCTTCTCGATCCTAGCCGCCGTCCAGCCACCTGCTTCCATTTTAGTTCCTCCCGCGGCATCTGTTAAAGCCACCTGCATGTCAAGTTCCAGTGATACCGCAAACTCGAACTTTGATTCTGAAGCCGAGTGTAAGAGTATCCCAACCATGCCAACTCATTCTGCCCAATGTAAACCTCTGTATGTCCTAGAAATACTTCATCGCAGAAGAGAGCCTTTATCGACTATCCCATTCTGGTCCCCAAGTGCCTCTGGTCCAACGAAGCAATCACGATTCTTCCACCTCAGCAGGTACAACTAACTGATACAGAAGTTGCTCCATGTCATCAACCATTTTGGCCTGTGCCTACAACATTGGTCCCGATTCGGACCCAATCATACCTTTTAAGCCATTATCAGGTACTGACTGCGGTACGAGCAGGTCCGTTGCAAGCCAGATGCGCACTGTCAACCGCCTTCCGAACATCTTTTCCAGCTTTCTTCTCGACTCGAAGGATCTGGTCTCCGTTCAAGGAACTCGAAAAGAAGGAGACACAACGCGTCACCTGCAATGCAGAAACACCAAATGCAAGCAGGTGGGTACCTGGGAGCGAACGTCGGAATTGGTGGACTTCGTACAAAACAAGGCCCTCAACAATAGGCCCAGTGAGCATGCGGACCCTAGGATCATAAACTAAGGATAATACTAATGACTAAACTAATATATGTTAGCTTTAGGCAAAGATGAGCAGTTTAGGATCAGTCTTACCTTTTTTTTCCATCCCTGACAGATCTTAATCGTCGTTATCGCCCTTGAGGTCCAATACGGCCCAAGTCAACACAGTAAGCTTTATACAGCAGGGTTCGAACAGTTAAGCTGCAAAAAGGTCTTGATGAGGGATACTTCCGGATGCTTTATTTCGGAGTACCAGAAAAGTTCGGTGGCATCCAAGAGGCACACATTGTCGAGGTACTGGCTTTTTGCCATGAATTTCGCCATATTTTGCTGGGTTCCGACTTGCTTCATAGTCTCAGGCCCAAGGCCGTACGATGGTAATCTGGCAAATGAATGTCGGATAGTGGGCATAGTGCTGCAAGTATAACCCGTAGCGGAGCAGTTTGGGCTTGGTCTGCAAGTTCAATGAGTTCGTCGCACGTGTTAGGACGTTCACGTACACTGCACGCCTGTTGAAATTCCGGACAGCATCGAATTGGACGTCATCGTCGTGACAGGTGATGTGGGGGCCTGGACGCCATATTCGGAGGGCAAACGTTTGGCAAATCTGGGAAGTGAGGAGCTTCCCATCACTGTCGAGGACAGGGTCCCCGTCGAGCTGCACGTCTATGCTGTGATCTGTATCCGTATTTGCGATCAGCTCTTCTCCAGATATCAAGAAGTTGCCTGAGCCATCTTGCTTCATTTCAAAGTCCCCGGCTACAGCCAGGTGTTGCCATTGGGTAGGCGTGCCTTCCCAACGGGCCCCAGGGAACCCTAGGACCCGTAGGTCTGTTCGTGGCTGTGGCAGAGAGCCATACCGGGCCTCGCGGTCACTTCGCTCCAGGCTCAGCTGCCGGACCCTGCGAACGTGTGACCCAGCTTCGAGTGTTGTCTCCTCGAATGTTGCAGCTGGGCGAACCTCTCTGAGCATGGCCTCCCGATCATCACGTTCGATCGCCTGCTCTCCGACCTCTTCAGGCTTCTCGTGTTCGGAGTCGCTCTCTTCATCGCTTTGTGGCCGCTGTTCGCTGGCCGCTCCGCTGAGGCGGGCGCGCTTTCTCGGGTGGGGGGTCGACATGGTGGTGGAGAATCGGCAAGTTGACTCTGAACTGTGAAACTATTTTCGATCAGTCAAGGCCCTCGGACGAGCAGAATATCTTGAAAACATGATACAATGGTTCCACGTAAAGGATAGAATTGGATACTCACGATGTGCAATGACACGGCGGTCGGCGTGGCGTATTGAATCGCTTTCAGTTGATAGTTTGGTGCGAGGACAATCGCACCGATGGACTGAAAAGTTTATCTGTTCCACGCGCAACCGTGTTGGGCTGTTCCTATTCTTAAAAGAACTCAAAAGATTGATCTCAAGTATTGAATCGCTTTCGAGTACCAGCAGCGGAGAAGGCAGAGGCAGAGGCAGTAGCTTTGAGAAGAACCAGGTGAGAGCCAATAAGACCGGCAGCTTTGCCTATCCCTAGATACTCACGATATGAAGGGGCGTGGAGGTCGGTGTGCTGCATTTAACCGCCTTCAAGTATCGATGAGGGGAGAGATGTCGTTTGCGACGAAAAAGGTGGAGTTGAGAACAGTTGAAAAAAAGCTGGAGTTGGAGAGGTGAGGCGAGAACTCACTGCCTATACCCTGCCCAACGACGTTGGATTGTTTGGACCTAGCTGGGTTCCTGTGTAGGGGTGGATGGATGGACGCGCGCTCAAACCAAGCCAGGTGGTCCTGGGGGATCTTGTCATGTGAGTCTGGGTAGTAACGGAGGGTGACAGATTGATGGGCCAGTAGTTTGCCCATCTTTCCGAGGTTGCCAGGAACTGTGCAATCATCGTTATCGTCCTTGGGACCCAACACGGCTCAAGTCAACCCAATATGTTTCACACAATAGCCTTTTGCACACACAGCATCTCCAATAGCCTCACACAGCATGGGAACCGTGCAATATTCGTGGAGAATAATCGCACTCCCGCCCAGCTGGGTGCCTTGTTCTGATTTGACCGTGAACTGGTTGATGTTATCGTTTGTGATAGGGGCCTTATGATAGGCAAAGAGATCCTGCATGGCAGAAGCAGAGATCCCAACAAAGACCATGGGGACGGGAAGGTCGCGGAGCCAGTCATTATCATGGCCCAGCCGGGCTCGTAGCGGGGCTGTGTTGGGCTTGGTCTGCAGGTTCAACGAATTTGTCGCACGGGCTAGGACGTTGACGTAGAGCGCACTTCGGTTGAAATGCCTTTTTGAAAGAACAGCAATGCCATCATCGCCCCGAGTAGAGATGCTGGGGCCCGGGCGATATATGCGGATGGCGAAGTTGATGGTCTTGTATGAGGAAAATCGCACTGATAGATTGAAAAGCGTATCTATTCAGCGGATAACCGTGTTGAACTGTTCCCATTCTCAAAGAAACTCGAAATATGATCTCAGTATTCGAATGGCGAAGTTCTGTGAGATTCGAGCCGCAATTCACTTTGCATCATTGTCGAGAACCAATGTCTTGTTGTCCTCTACCACAACGTCATGGTCAGAATCGGTGTTGGCTAGCAGCTTATCAAGGTGTCATGAAGTCGCCATCATGTTCTTGCTTAAATATGAAGTTGTCGGGGTCGTCCAGTCTCTTCCGCTCCTCATCAAGAGCCCTACCACCCGTAGATCAGTTCTGGGGTGTGGCAGGGACCCATAACGAGTCTTTCGGTCGTTTCTCTCAAGGCTCAACTGTCAGATCCCTTGAATGTGGGATGCTGCTTCGAGAGTTGCCTCTGTCCGGTTCGAGCGCGCTTGGTTGGTCGTGGTATGATGGGCAGATGTATTCCGACTAACGCAAGTACTTTTGGATTAGTCAAGTCTCCTAAAATAGCGTTATGTTCAAAAAATAAAATCACGATTCCGCAAAAGGACAAAACTGGAGACTCACGATATGCGGGGCTCGGAGGTCGGCGTGGTGGATTCAACCGCGTTCAAGTATCGAGGCGGAGAGGGATGTCGCCTTTGAGCGTTAAAACGAAGGTGAAAAAAGTCGAGATGAAGCTTTTGAGTTCCTATTCTCACAGGAACAGTTCAACACGGTTACCCGCAGAACAAAGTCGGGCTTTTCAGCTCGCACCAAACTATCAACGAGATGGAAGAAGTTGGAAACAATTGGAAGTGAGGGGACGAGAGGACAGGGGGAGAGATGTGAGGTGACACCGCGGAGCAAGCAACTTTTTGTGATTCCCTTTTCAGTGAATCACTGTTGACCATACCATCCATAATTTCATAGCCCTCAGGTGAAGTACCGGCTTCTAGGTATCACAAACGGCATCAGGCACCGTTTGGTCGGCCGTTTCATGCATGCGTCCCACTGTTAGGCCCTTTTCGGTGGGGAACACTTCGAGTTGGAGATTTATTTTGAGTCAGTGAATTACAGCTCCATTCCAACAAAAATGGAATAAGTTCTGCCAGTGCTTCGCAAGTGTCTGCTCGCTTATTGTTCATTGCGTCACCCACGATCCGACCAGCACCAAAACTCGCTTACAGTAGAGTAAACGCCGGAAGTCTCGTGATATGTAACTCTGCATAATTGACTAACTCTAATCACGATTGCGTCACTCATGGGGGGAGCCGATTAGTGATTCCCAAGTAGTTCATCCAGATCGTTGATTACGTAAAAAGTGCCACAAATCGTTAAGCCACGGCAAGCAATATTATCCAGTCAAGTCTCGCATCTTACCGCCACGAGAGAGATGACAGACGAACTCCCAGGCGAGATCCACCACTTGTGGGCTCTGGCGCCATCTAATCTTATCAGATGCGGCGATTGATAATTTAAACCAAGCCACCGGGCCTCGTCGTGCCCACTGAGTGGCTCCCCAGTTCTCACACTGCTTTTGGGTGGCCCAGCTTGTTCGTAGCGCCGAGCAGCACGGCCTGATGCAAGATGCGTGGGATAAATATCGCTCATCGCCTCGTACTTTCCCGGAACACCACCATCCGAGCCCATCACCGCCAATTCAGAGCCATGACGCAAGTCGCCAATACGCTTGAGCACGGCCGGCTTCCCAACATGTGCCAATACACGGCGCAGACAGACAGAGGCGACTACCTGGTCCAGGTCGCTTGGCCTCTGTGCTGGGGCGAGGACCGGAAGCAGCCGGATGACGATGCTTATCCAGTCTCCACCTTGTGAGTCTTGGCAGAGAATGGCCATTTTGCTTCGAGACTGAGCAGTTGCGTCCAGCTATTTGGTTGACGGCAATGCCTTCTTCTTCTCTGCTGTCGACATAGCCCGACGTCTGGAGTTCACCAACAATGCCAGGACCATTGTGGTGGGTGTCGGCTATCCGCCATCCAAATACATCTTTGACTGGCGACGGGGCACCGACATGACTCCGCCTTCCGAGGACGGCACCTACGAGCCTCCAATCGGAGGCGACGGGAAACCATTCACTGGCATGAAATTTGGTGATGCTACCAAGTTCCTCCACGTCATCCAAAGCGACATCATGACATACGTAAACACCACCCTCTTTCCCACTTTGAGACCCAGCCGCAGCGCCCTTTTCGGCCACTCTTTCGGCGGGCTCTTCACGCTCAATGCCTTATTCACGCAGCCCAAGCAATTCGACACATTCATCGCTGCTAGCCCTTCCATCTCATTCAACAATAATGCCATCGTCAGGGAACAGGAGGCAGACTTTCGCGGCCTTGAGCACCCCGTTGACCCTGCTCCGTCGGTCATCATCACATGGGGGTCGGATGAGCAGGACCTGGAGAGGCGCCCTGATGAATCCGATGAAGATTTCGAGAGGAGAAAAAAGACGACAAAGGACACGAGAATGAGGGATGATTCGCTCGCTATGGCGGGACGTCTGGAAAAATGCCCCAGCATTCGGAGCGTCTACACGGCTGAGTTTGGGGAGGAGGATCATGGCTCTGCTGGCGTCGTGGCTTTGGGGCGAGGGTTGAAGAAGTTCTTGGTGGATAAAGTGTAAAAGTTGCAATAATAAAACTCGCCTCTATTTGTCAACCAATTCTCTGCGGGCCACTGTTCAAAAATCACACAAGGGCTGCTCATCACTCGTTTGTCTTCTCGCATGAGAACGACTTTTCGTGATTCGGAACTGTTCCCGGTGAAATGTTCACCTGTTCCAAAAAGTAGACCTCAGGGCCATAAAAATTATAAATGGTATTGTTGGAACGTGGAATTGACCAAAGGGATTACGGTCATTGAGGCCTAAAGGCGCCGGCTAGGTGCCTGGTGTGAACACGGCAGGAAGCGAGATTGAGGGTATCACGTGACCCTCTTCCAAACACCAAAAGGGGCCTCATTCAGCTAGAATAGATAGAACAACGATCATTATTACAACAACAAGACCCCTAGCAGCTGCTACCCTTACTGTGACCTTAACTGCGTCATCAAGTGACCCCGGGACTTACCCACAGGTATGGTTAATAGTAATTTACTTAAAAAGGGCCTATAAATAATTACTTATTTTACTATAAAAATCTTTTTTTTTATTTTTTATTTTTTTTTTACTTTTGCTACGAAAAGGTCCCTATTAGGGCTCTGAAATTCGCTATAAAGCTGAGAATTAGCTGCGTTTTAGGTAACTAAGACACAGCGGACCTTTTGGCGCAGCCGGCTAAGGGCTGCAGCTTTCCTTTTGCTGTGTAAAGCTTATTGTTGACGTGATTACGAGGGCTGTTCATCGTTCGTGCTCTTTGTTCGCATTAGAAATTCTCATTGTTCATGATTCACAGATATAATCACCAAGATGGATGTACAGTTAAGATTATATTAATTCACATGCAACCTGTCTCAAGCAGTCTTTCTTTACCTTTTCTTCTTTCTGGCTCTTTTTCCTTTCTTGTTTCGGCAAGCCCGCCCAACAAGATGGATAGCAACGCCGAAGCCGACTTTATCTCCAAACTCTCCATGGAGATAAAGAGTATTATATGCTAGTTTCTTTGCGACCATTGCTGCGAGGGATGGGATTACGAAGTGTCGAGAGAAGACCCCGAACCCTCTAGTGTGTCTCCGTCGCGATTTCCCGAGCCTGCTCCCGGAACACCGAAGCCATATCGAAGAAGGGTTGTCGACGAACCCATCACTTCCGAGCCTTTGAGAAATCTTTGTCTGGTCTCAAAATCTATGAGAGATGCTGCACTGCCTGTGCTGTTCCACTTCTTTGTTGGGGGCGGTCGTGATGCTCAAAGAATTATCCGCCTTGAACGACTTGCATTGGCTGTGGCGGTAAATCCCTCTCTTGCCAGCAAAATGGGGAGCATTTCCATTGATTATATTGACGAGTACTCGGCGTGGCGTTCGCCATCGTCTTTATGGCACTCACATCGAGATCAAGACAACGCTCCCTTCGACTCGTACAAACACAGGGTGCATGAACTCTACGAAAGCAATCGGAGGCATTCCAGTACCATTCTTGAACACGCCAGTCGAGTCAGCCAGCTTGAAATAACATTGAGCGGCAAAAGCTGGGTCACAACGTCGACTGTTTTCTCTTGCCTCACCGAACTGAGCATTCACAATACATGGCCATCCTCCACCTTGGGAAGGAAGCAGGTTGCCACTTTCCTTCCGCCCGGAAACAATATACAGACGCTGGCCTTGTCCAACTTTTGCGAGTTTGATAGAGACATTTTGGGCTCAGTTTCCAACGTCAGGAGTTTTACCATGGTGAACTTCCGTGACGGCTGGACCCCCAGGATCAAGGCTCTTGTGAACGCAATGCCGCGATTGCAACACTTTCGATTTTGTCATCGATCCGACGCGGATCGCGTACAGCACCAAACGAGCGCGACTCAGATTATTGACCAGCTCATCTCTCACAAAGATTCTCTAAATTTTTTGATTTTGGACCGATGCTCATGCCGGGGTGCTCTTCGCCGACTGGAACAGTTCACACAGCTGGAGGACTTGGACATGGGGCTGGATAGGGATTGGGCTGCGGCGCCCAATGATTTGGAAAATGCACGGCTTCTCAGGTCACCCAAGACGGTTGTCTTTCGTCACTTTTTTTCGGCACAAGAAAGCATGGCGAGGCGCTTTTCCCGGCTTAAGAAACAGACACACTTGCACCCGAACCTGGAAGGCGTCCACGGCATTATAGAGATCCCAATTAATTGAACTTTCTAAACAGGGCACAAAATTGTTGCGGCTTGTGAATTAACAACCGTTGCATCTTGATAACCAAGAGGCTTTTTGGTCAGCCCACGGCTGTAAAAAGTACGAAGTCGTATGTTAATTTGTATCATAATAACAATACTAAAAAAACTAATACTAATACTAATGCTAAATCTTTTTAGTATTAGTATTAGTATTAGTATTAGTACCCAAAATTAGTATCAGCATTTCCTAAAACCCTGGGTGGGCCATATTGAGTTGAGTTGAAGCATTGCACAGGCTACTATTCATGAACACAGTTACAGCCGCTGACTTGTACATACGACCATACCTACCAGAAAATACGGGATCCCGTCCGCTCTCCCATAGTCAAGCTGGTAAGGGGCGGATTAGTAGTTGGGTCGGTGACGACCAGCGAATCCCTGCTGTTGTATGTCTTATTTTTGTTCACAAGTTCATTTTTTGGACTGCTTTTATCTGTGGGTAGAGGATGCGAACAAAACGTGATCTGACAATACGCGAGGCGTACGTTTGTTGGTGGTGTGTCGAAGAACCAACCAATTAGCGTGGCGTCTGTCCAGATTAGGCATGGCTTTTTTTTTCCCTCTGCCCACCCACCCTCCGCTTCCACCACCCTTTGTTCATCTTGGCTGTTGCGAAGCCTGCCACTTACAACCTAGCGGAATTTCATTTTGGCCCGGACAATCTTGCCAGTAAGCAGCCATTTTTTTTCTTGGACTAGATATATGCAATCACACTCGGCAAGTTCCGTTTCTTGGCATTGTGGGAACTCTCCCCGTTAAATTAACAGACGGCTATTCACCCTCAGTTAGCCCTTCCTTCCTTGGTGCCTTCAGTTCCCTCAAGATCACTGTAAAGCCTCCACCGGTAATCCACACTAGGGTCGTTGAACCTAGCCTTGATATCCAGAGTTCCAATCCTTTCCATGTCCTCTGGGTCAAGGGCAAAATCTGCCTCGGCATTCTCCTGGATCTGCCAGTCAATCGTGCTCTTTGGTATGACAGAACGGCCGCTGGTAATACCCCAGGCCAGGACAACTTGCACTGGACTTTTGTGGTACTTGCGGGCGATTTCCTTCAAGAGCGGCTGGTCAATTAGTCGTTTCATGTGGGATACATCTTTGCTCCAAGCAATGTTTCTGTAGAAGTCATTCATGTTTCCGAGAGGACTAAATTGAATGACATGGATGCCATGCGACTTGAGCCACTCATTGAATGATTTTTGCTGCAAATATGGATGAACCTCCATTTGGTGGACAGCCGGAACCTGAGTATTTGTCAGTGTGGCGCTTGGTAAGTGCAGCCACAGTAACAGGGTTATCTTACCACGGTGCCCTCTTTCATCAGCGTCTCTATCTCGCCTTTGCTGAAATTTGAAACCCCTATCGCCTTTGTTTTACCGGTTTCCAAGAGCTTTTCCATTGCCTTCCAAGTATCAACATAGGTAGTCTCCCCCAGCACAATGTTGCCTTGGTCATCTCTTGGGAAGCGATCCTTGCCTCTTGCGAACGTACAAGGATAGTGCATCATGAGTAGATCAACATATGGTGTACTGAGGTCCGCGAGAGAATTATCGAGCCCCTGCTCCACATCATCCGGGTGAAAGTCATTACACCACAGCTTGGTGGCGAGAAAAATTTCATCCCTAGGCACACCGCTCTTTTTTATGCCGCTGCCCACTTCCTTCTCCACGTCGTAAACACTCGCGGTATCAACAAGCCGCAGACCAGACTTGAGGGCGCGCGAGACGGCGTTCTCTTGAGCTGCTGCGTCCTGGAAAGTACCGACCCCGATTGCCGGGATGGTGGCACCCGTGTTCAGTTCGAAAATCGATGGAGGTGTGGCAGGTTTTTGTTGACGGTAGAAACCGATGGAAGCGGCAGCCACCCGTCTTTGAACAAGTTGCGCTCGCCTTGGTCGAACACGAAGTCTCAATGCGTTCATCATTTTGGTTTATTTTCTTCTTTACTTTTGATTTCAAGGTCGATGGATTGAGGTGAAAACGTTACCCCGCAAGGAACATCACAATGGCACCTTGATGCAGATGCAGTTGCAGTCACCATGAGCATGAGTGGTAAGGATTCGGCACGTGATGCCTTTACCATCATTCCATACGTAGCTCGTATCGTAGGATTGCATCTGACTACGGGTAACCATAGCCGTAAGGAGGTGAGAATGGGTTCACCACTGGCACACAGCTACCCTAGAAGAGATGCAACTTTTACAATGGAGCTAATATATCTCAACAAAGCATTTTTGGTGAAGATTTCACAATGTCTTGTTTCGCTCGCCACCTGGTGTTACTTATTATAGTAATGATGACGTAGCGAAGATGCATCGAATTTTCGGACTGCCATTGTCCAAATTTCAGTCATGACTAGCCGCAATTGGTTTTATTCCAGAGGCTGATCTTGTCTCTAGACGAATCTCGGCCGAAGGATCATTGACAGCCTCAAAATAAATTCCAATATCGCTAACACACATCTCTTGCAAGCGCAAGCGATGTTTCAGGCTGCGCGGTGACAGTGAAGCCTGGCGATGGACCATATTGGGCTAAGACACTTCCTCAGAGGGACCTGGTTTGCGAACTGGGCTGGAGCACATGGGGCAGCCACAGACCAAATGCGGTGACGCGGCGGTTCCACATCTGCCAAGCAGCATTGAAACAAAAAAGAAGCTAAAGAGGGAATATGGTGCCTGGTAGGGCGGGAACAGTTGCCCAGATAAGGCATGGCGCGGGAATCGGCAAGATATCGTATTAGATGTCAGGGTGATGGGAGCTTTGACGCGGGTCAGCGCACGGAGATTTCCGTCGCGGGGTGGGCGGGTGGGCCAACTGACTCCTGCATGCGGCCCCAGTTCGATCTGGGCCATGCCGAGGCTAGCGACTAGCTTTGCAACGACAGTTCGTAAGAAATTGGGTGGCGTTGTGGCCGTGGTCTGGACGCTTGGCGCCTGGCTGCCCTACATGAGACGATGGCGTCCAAAAGCCATACCGTCACCATCCCGGTAGCTGCAAGACCAGTAAGTGCAAACTTCTTTTTAAGTGCAATCATCTTTTTGATGCCTAGGGTGTTTCTAGACCAAGCAAGTGCACATCTGGAAGGTTGCCCAGCTAGAAAGAAATTGCCTTAGGAGAGAGAGCCGGGGGTTGCTGCTTGCTTCACACAGAGCGGGCATTTTTGGAATGGAAGATAGGGAATGTATATCGGCCTTTTTGCCTCTTAAAGACAGCAGATAGGTATCAAGGAAAAGAAGAGGCCCATTTTTTTTTTTTTTTTTTTGGAAAGTTACGCGCTAAAAAAATGACGGTGCTCGGTTTCGCATAAGGCTGCATCGTATTCCCTTCACAGCATTGGAAGTTAATTAACTCTCAGCCTCGGCATGGCGTAATGCATCAACAACGCACACCGATTTTGTTCCAGCTGCCAGGTTGAAAAATACAAGAAAAAGAAAGAAGAAAAGAAAAGAAAAAGAAAAAAAAACATACAGAACAGCTCTGTTAGTATCGTTTGATAGCATTGCAGCACATATTTTGCACGATTTTCCTTATTGACTATGAGGCTTTCAATCTGAAGCAACCACTAGGTTTTTTTTCGCCATGTAGATAATTCTTCATTGTGGCTAGTCGCTCCTGCTAACTGTACAAGGTAAAGATCTGTGCCAAGGCGGCATTTCGAACTGTGCAAAAGAACATGGAATTTTGCCAAGTCGCTCGGCCCAGGCCCCTGTTGCTGCAACTTTCGCCTATGTACAAGACTGAGCTGGAGCAAGTTGGCTGTGATGGAGCATGGGCCCCCCCTATTCCACCACATAAAGCTACCACGATTCCCGTCTTGAGTAGTGCCTTTTCCTGCTTTTTGACCCCAATGAAGCGTTGAGCTCGAAAACCGCTGGAGCAATGCAGCTGCACGCCCCCGTTTTACTTTTTGTTCTCTATCTGGAGTCGTGGTGCACGGCCCAGGGCCTGCTGGGCGGTCTCGGCAGTTCCATTTTGAGCCCAGTCACCACGAGCTTGACGAGCTTGCTCAGCGGCTATGGATTGGTCCAAACCAGCCTGGGCATCCTTGGAGGAATGCTGGGCAGCCAGCAGAAATTTGACTACATCGTCGCGGGCGGTGGTACTGCAGGAAACGCCATTGGTGTTCGTTTGGCCGAGGCCGGCTTCCAAGTCGCCATTGTGGAGGCGGGTGGGTTTTACGAGATCTCCAAGCCTGTTCTGAGCACCACCCCTACTGGCGACATCATTGGAGTGGGCGCAAACATGGGCGACTCCATCTCGACTATCGATTGGGTTTTTCAGACGGAGGCTCAGGCAGGGGCCAACAACCGAAAGTTCCACTACGCCCGCGGCAAGTGTCTTGGTGGATCTTCGGCTCTTAACTTTATGCTCTACCACCGAGGCACAACAGGGACTTACGATCGATGGGCCGACCTTGTGGGCGACGATAGCTACCGGTCGGTTCTATTTTTACGCGCAAAAAAAGCTTCCGACAGGCTAACTGATTTTTAGACTTACCAACCTTCAGCCCTACTTCATGAAGAGCGTCTCCTTTACACCACCAAACACTGACAAGCGCCTTGCCAACGCAAGCACCCAGTACAACGCCCAGGACTTTGCATCCGGATCCAATGGCGGCCCCGTTCAAGTCAGCTACACGAACTGGGTCTCGGCGTGGTCAACATGGTTGGAGCAGGGATTGATCTCCGCGGGCTTGAAGAGGACCACGGGATTCAACGACGGTCAACTTCTCGGCTTCCACTACGCGCAAACGACGATCGACCCAGACACGGCGACCAGGAGCTCTTCGGCTGAGTACATCAACAGTGCGAAATACAAGGGCTTGACCAACCTCAAGGTCTTCACCGGCACGCAGGTCACCAAGATTCTCTTCGACAAGAACAAGAACGCAACCGGCGTGACCGTCAACTCGCTGGGAGTCACGTACACGTTGAAGGCAACAAAGGAGGTCATCATCAGCGCCGGTGCGTTCCAGTCGCCGCAGCTCCTGATGGTTTCCGGCATTGGACCAGCCGCGACACTGGCCAAGTTCAACATCCCGATCCTGTCGGCCCTGGAGGGCGTTGGGCAGAACATGTGGGATCACATCTTCTTCGGCCCAAGCTACCGAGTCGGGTTCCCCACGCTCAACACGATCCTCACCAACGCCGTCGACTTGGCCGCGAGCCTCGCGCAATACATCGCCACGCAGGACGGCCCGTTCAGCTCCAACATCATCGAGTTCCTCGGGTGGGAGAAGCTCCCCGCGCAGTACCGCGCCAACTTCTCCGCCTCCACGAGCGCCGCGCTGGCCACCTTCCCCGACGACTGGCCCGAGGTCGAGTACCTGGCCGCCAACGCCTTCGCGGGCAACCTCAACTGGCCCATCAACCAGCAGCCCGCCGACGGATTCCAGTACGCCACCATCCTGGGCGCCATGGTGGCGCCCCTGTCCCGCGGCAACGTCACCATCAAGTCGGCGTCGGCGCTTGACGCGCCCGTCATCAACCCCAACTGGCTCACGGACAAGGCTGACCAGGAGGCCGCCGTCGCGTGGTACCGACGCATGCGCGACGTCTGGCAGAACCCGGCGCTGCAGAACGTTACCATCGGTAGCGAGTACTGGCCCGGAGCGGGCAACGCCACCGACGCGCAGCTCCTCGGCCTCATTCGGAACACGCTCATGACGGTCTGGCACGCCTCGTGCACCTGCAAGATGGGCAAGAGCAGCGACAAGATGGCCGTCGTGGACAACCGCGCCCGCGTCTTTGGCGTCCAGCGTCTGAGGGTCGTGGACGCGAGCGCTTTCGCGCTGCTCCCGCCGGGTCACCCGCAGAGCACTGTCTATGCGCTGGCCGAGAAGATTGCCGATGACATTGTCAACAACAGGTCATGAGAAACGGGGTCATGGATAGATGTAGTAATCTTTTTCTTCTTCTTTTTATATCTTTTCGTGTTAATATACCTGTGGCTCTGACCTGCCACTGCAATTACGAGCAAAACCTTGAAGTCGTGCGGTCACAGCGCTTGCTTGTATCCCCACTACTCAAACCTAACGTGGGACGCGATGTACATAGGAAATAAAAAGTAAGACCTCAATTATTTATTTTATACACATAAATTTAGCCAAAGAGAAAAAAAAAGTTATCTTTCTTCAAGAGTAAATGAAATGAGTGCATGATCGATCCAAGGTCGTTTGCGACCAGGCGAGTCTAAAACTTGGGCCTGGTAGGAAAGTGGCGCGCATGGCTAACCAGGGCAAGAGAGTGCAGGCAAAATACGAGCTAGTCACGATTTGATACAGAGAAAGGCAAGACAAAGACATCAAGCAAATGACTTTTATTGTAGAGCGGACTTGTTTTGGTTAGGTAAAAGGATCGAGACTAACAAGGTTACTGCTCAATCACCGCCAATCTACCACCCTTGTGGCCTGGGTCTTGTTGCACATACGCAAGACCAAGATACTCAGAAGCGGGATCTTCAGACGAGTTACCACTAGAGCCCGTATCCTATCCTGAGCTCTGGTACAACCCATGAACGATGAGAAGTCGCTTGTGTCCTCCAGAGCTCACGGCATTCTGGATGTCATTGGGAATGATCATCACACTGGGGCGCTGCTGAGATCCCTTGCCCTTGACAGTACATTTCTTTGCCATGGTGAGAGGCTGTCGATCTTGGAAAAGGATTTCAAAGTCGATCTGGGCACCCTCCCTCAGATGGTCGAGCTTATCCGCAATCTTGGCCATGAAAAACTGGGTATTGCAGCTTGGGTACAGGCACCGGATGTCGGGGAGCTCAACGTTTCGGCGGTCCCTCGATTCGATCTCTTCCGCAAGGGGACCGCTGTCGGCCTTGTTTCGAGTGCGCCAGTAGTTGAAGATGACAAAAACCTCACCGGTAGGATGGCCGGCATCGTCTAGGCGAACCACAACGCCATACCCAGTATCTTTCCACTCCGCATCAGCAAGGACGTCAAAGTTCTCGCGGACGCGCGACCAGTTGGAACCCGTGCACGCCACCAAAGCTCCAATTTGAAAAACGCAGAAAGGGCTCTTGTCGGCAAAGTCGTCGTCGGTTGCGGGTCTCAGCGAGTTACTCAAAGCAGACGAGACACCTGAGCTTGTCGAATCATACTCCGACGAGTATGAGCTGAGGTCCTCTCGGAGACGCTTGTTGGAAGACAGAGAGGATAGCAGTGCTGAGAGAGACGGTTTGTGGGTGGCATCAACTGCCAAAACAACGCGGTCAAGGAGATCGGGATTCCCTGGGTTGCTCATCTTCTCGGTGGGGATGTCAGGATACAGGATGTGAGGTCGGGTCACAACCGCATAGCCAGTCAAACTTCCTCCAAATGTGCTCTCGCCGAGAAGAAGGTCAGGAGTGTCGTACATCCTATACATCCAGAGACGGTTTGCAAGCGTCTTTGCGTCTTTGCATGAAGTTGATCTGACTATTTCAAGAAACTCCTCCCGAGACATCTCATATTCCTCTCTTCGATCGCTGCGACCCAGCCACTTGATACAAAATTCGCCCCATTTTTCGAGGATCTGGGTTTCTTCGGGATACTGCTCTTCGAGGATTTCGCGTAGGTGGTAGGGTCTGGCGTCATTTTTGGCCCGAAAGTCATCCGACTCGTACCACTTGTGAAATTTACGTTCAAGAGGAGTGAAAGTGTCGATTATTTGCTCATCAGTGAGACAGGCGTCGATGTGTTCCTACGAAGGTGGCGGTCAGATTGTATTCAGTCGGGTAGAAAGCAAGAAAAAAGCATACTGATCGCAGTGTACCTGGTGGTCGCATGGTTGCCGATGAAGTGGGGTCAAGAGGATTGCAAACGAAAAAAAAGGCTGGCGCAGAATGAAGAAAGACGTAGCGCAGAACTTGTATGACAGAGAACCCTGACGAGCTTGAGGGGGTGGAGATGTGATGCGCTGAGAGAACAACAGTGAATCACTGAACTGAGGTGAAGGGGAAGAAGAGCTCTGTCGGGCTTAGGGGAGGATGCTGTGTCTGTTTGTTCGTTTGTTTGTACAACAAATGTCACCTGATTGAAGAACACTACAGCATCCGCCGGAGAATCAGTGAATCACCAGCGGAATTTCTGGCCAAAATCCAATTACACAGCTGGAGGCTGCCATCCGTGCATTAGGAAATACATCAGGAACGAAGGCGTTTTCGCCTACTGGCGACGTGCCTAAGCGCGACACAACTTTCCCCCCCCTGACCTCCGTTCAGTGATTCACTGTTCTCCCGACCCATCAGGCATCCAGCCCCACCCGACTCACGTCTGTTTCTTCTTTAAAAGGCTTGTCTGCCCGCAGGATCTCACTTATCTTCCTTTTCCATCTCCATGAAAACTGGCATCAACATCGTACCATGGTACCGCTTCTTGCACCTCGCCCTGAACCTCTTGACCCCTATAACAAAGACTGACAAAAACGATGTGGCTACAGGTGAACGCCTTACCGAATCGTTCTCTCGCTGAAGGGATTCCACGAGCGCTCGTCATGAGGCAACGCATTTCCTTGCATCAAATGCTTTTTGCATTTGATGTCGGAAGAAAAGCAGCCGCACTCAGTATGACCGACCGAACGACCGACTGATTTACCACACATGGCGCATTGCCTGATCAACGGCGTCTGCCACGGGGCTTTGTGGTGGGATCAGAAAAGCCGACAAGCCGTCGCTTGGTCTCCCCAGCAGTCTATCATCAGTCTCTCTCCCGCTCTTGGAGTTGAGATTGTGGTCTACGCTGAAAACCAAGACTTCTTACTGTCTGCTCAATTGTCCACGGGATATTGATTGAGAGAATCATGAGTATGTGTCTATCTCAATTCTTAAGTGTTGATGTTCATCTGATGGAAGTTACTAACTATTCCCTTAGGCGGGGGCATATTTCCTCTCATGAAGATGAGTTCAGAGCAGCCCATCGCGAAGGCCAATGGCCTTCAGAGCTCTCAAGTACCTATGGTGGTGCCCTGAGTCGTATACGTCTGTTCAGGCTGGTCGGCTCGTGGCTAGCGCTACCGGCTTGTGCATCTTGGGGCCATAAAAGAACGGCTCGATTGTTGGCCGAAACTACAACAAGCTCGAGAAAACACACGAAACAATCTGGTCGGCTCGCGGCCAGTGGCATCCGCTCGTGCATTTCGACGCTACAAAGGAGCGATTCGACTGGTGGCTCCAATTGCAGAGGAGCAGAACAGACACCCGCAACGAGCTAATTGGGGGGCCAGCTCGGGATGCCTGGAAGAGGCATGTCGATGAGCTTCTTCGGGCGGAGCTTTGTCGTGTCACCGACCATGAGCTTATGACTGACCCTGAACCTACTCCCGGTCACGTTCCTGCCTCTGCTGCCGGCTCTGTCCGCCCTTCTGACGCGTCACGAGCAGAGTTTCGGAGCAAAATCTTGGAGAAAAATCTAGAAGGGCTGGTTGGGGAACAATTGGAGTTGGCACGGAAGATCCTGAACACGCGCCTTCGGAGTTGTTGTGGTGACCACATTGGCCAGGCGTTTCGCCAGGACAGCTGGCAGAGAGTTGTGGCTTTCCCATGCTGCTATCTATGCAAAACCGCTATCCGGTACCATGAGATTGGAGACGAGAGTCTCAAAGATACGGCTGAAAGGATGGACTGGGACAAGCGCAGGAGGGTCCCCCACTCCTGCGCCGAAGTCCCGGCGAGTGCATGGTGTGACTTTGTCGTGCGGATGAATGAGCCGTGGACGTGGTAGGGCGCGAGTGGGTATGGGACTTGGACAAGGTTTGAGAGAAAGGTGGGAAGGCTGCTGTGAATGGATGGACCAGTAGCTTGTTGTGAAGTCGTGTGCAGGGATGATGGGAGGGGGGGGGGGGGGGGGGGAAAAGGCTAGGTCGGTNCCCCCCCCCCCCCCCCCCCCCCCCCCCCCCCCCCCCCCCCCCCCCCCCCCCCCCCCCCAAGAGGCTAGGTCGGTCTTAGCAGGCATTTTATATTGGCGGTCATATTGAAGCTTTTTTCTAGAAGGTTGTCTCTGACATGTTGAGTGAGGCTATCGGAGATACTGCGTGTGCAAAAAGGCCATTGGGTATTGCAGCCTAACTATTCGAACCCTACTGTGTAAAGCTTATTGTGTTGACTTGGGCCGTATTGGACCTGAAAGACGATAGCGATAGTAGTTTTGATCGTCAAGGTCCAACACAGTCCAAGTCAAGAGGATAAGAAATAAAATTTAAAAAAAGAATGCTTTTATGATTGGCCTACATTTACATAAACAATTTTATTTAGTATTAGGCTTAGGCTAGGTATTCATCTAGGGTTGATCTGAAAGGAAAACAACTCTGTATTTTCTTTCTTCCTGGTTAATCTAGCTTCCACTGTGGTTGGCTGGCATCTGGTGGATGATCAGGCGTTGGAACGCGGGGACAGGGTTCGCAGCAATTTTGTTATGATGCGTTGTGTGTATGTGTGTGTGTGTGTGTGTGTGCAATGGTATTTGAACGAGTCGATCGATCATCAGTAGCTTGTTTTGCTGACGATTGTTTCTAAAGCCGTGTGTGTGCAGGGATCGCTTTTGCACTTCGACCAGAATCTGACAGCATCTTTAGCTGTCAAAACTGAGCCAAGGGCCAGCTTGGGCCAGTGGGGGTGCTCCTGGCCATTTGGTGGCGCAAGCAACACCTGTAGGGCCACCAAACAACCCCAGGCAAATTGCGGGGTGCTGGGAGCAACAAGGAGACCCGTTGTCATGCTTCTTCCATGGCAAAGGCCTAAATTGCACGTGGTTGGGCTTAACAACGGGCGTTTTGTGACGAAGCTTCCCTGGCCTCCGGAGCACAAACAGATAGCATCGGAGCTGTGCTCTGTCCCGTTCCCTGTGGCGCATTTAGTGCATGGGGGCTGCGGCCAGCTTGTACTGTACGTCAACATCAGATGGCCCAGATCCGCCCGACTTTGGACATTTCTAGTTTGGACTGGCTGGGTAGTCACTGCTTTGAAGTTTTCTGTGAGGCCATCCGGGGCGCTGGGGCGCCAGTGCCCACGTCATCCTTCACATCGACCCTCCTCCGCGTTGTATACCTGTGTGCAGGTCTCAATAAAGCTAAGGCTTTTTTCTTCTTCTTCTTTTTCGGCTTGATGCCAAGAGCGCCCATGAGTGAGCGAGACGCGGTACCTGGACGCTGGCAAGAGCTGGACATCATCTTCGCCAATCGGGTGGGTGGCGACCAGCCTTTTGGGACCCTGGCCAAGGCGCACTATGGCTGCAAATGGCAAGGCGGGGCCGGATCCTGTAGGCGGTTGATCATCACCCGAGCTAGTGGAGAGAGCTTATTTCGGGCTCCGCCATCAACATCAATGAAATATCCCCAACCACAAGTCCTGCGCCAATCCATACCGTTCTGGGGCGCTGAATATTTTGCGTCTGGCGCACTGTGGTGGTTTGTTTCAGTATGGGGGGCTGCTCGCTGCACAAGGAGCTGTTTAGCCGGGGCTCCGCTGCCCCTCGTGCTCATCCCGTTGCTCATTTCACTGTCTGCAGGAAGCCGACAGGACCTCTTTCCTTCTGTTTGCTAATCCGAGGATCAACATGTCACATGTAGCTTTGGATTAAAATAGGCTAGTTTTGTGGCGCCTTCGTGAAACCAACTGTCCTTGACATCCACGTTTTGGTTGAGATGAGTGTGAGCAGTGAGTCCTTGGCTGGTTGCTTGAAACGCCGCCCTAAGCATCGCAGGCGCACGAAGGAGGGTACGCCTTGATCCCCATGGACTTACTAGACAAAGAGATGAATTCTAGACCTTTGAAGCTTAGTGGTTGAGTCACCCGCATTAAGCACGAAATATTTCTGTCATTTTTTTTTTTTTTTTTTGCCAAAGCTACCCAGCGTCTAACGCACAGATCCTGTTTGGGACCTTGAGCCTGGTAATTTGCATGGTGCTGGCGATGGCATTGAAGACATCAAAGTGGTAACCTTTTGAAGTCACCTCTTGGCGCAGATTGAATCGTCAGAATTCTGGATTGTTCGACGTTTACTCTCAATTTAGTTTTGTTGCTATTTATGAATGGCTCTGGCCGGGCTGCCACTCCGATGTTGGTTTATTCCCCGACAGCCTGGCCTTTGGACTAACTCCGCCCCAAAGTCCCTGGCTCTCTGCCCTGCTTTGCTTCCATCCTTGATGCGAAGCGCTATTGGATCATGGCAATTTGTTGGAAAGCCACACTTCGATATTCTGGAACAACGGGGCGCTTTGGCATGGTCCCCCTGGACCGCGCCGTGGTTGGAGGCTCGCCCTAAGCAGGACACATGCTTGCCCTGGCTTGCAGAATCCTGCATGCAGGCCAGGGACTGACCCTCTGGCGTATCAGGGGCTACAACTCCTTGTATTCTTCTCTTTCATGTGAGAAGCTTGTTGCTACCACAGCCCGCTAATCACTAGCCTCTAAATCAATAGAGATGAATAGACAAAGAAGAACAGGCCAACTGGATATAGCCCCGCTTCTTCATTCCTGACTTCGACAGGTGTGCGTCCCAAATCGGCTATCCGGATGAACCACTACATATTGAGAAACGCACAGTTGCGTAGCTAGTCCTAGTGACTATGTATTCACAAAGAAATCCATGCAATTAGTAAACGCTTCTTGGTGACCCCAAGTAGAACTAAATAGCCAGTACCCCTCTTGTGGCGCTCATTGTTATTGTGTTTGCACTAGACCAAGCTCTCCCTTGCATTGGATTGCCTTCTAAAATTGCACAACTGACAGACTAGATCTTCAGCAATCAATCTAAAAATGGAATAGTTATCCAATAGTGCTGATGTCTAAATTCAATATTTGAGTGGTCTACTCGGGTCGTTTCACTATTTAACTCACCCTCAATTGCAGATCAACTTCGTACAAGATATCCAATTCTACAACCATCCGTCTACGACTCTTTCAAAAGTCATCATGCCTTCTCCGCTCTACGCCGATGAGTATCAAGCTGCCGAGGTTAGATTTGAGCCAAATCCGCAATGGCAGGAGACCCTGAATTCCTTTTTGGACCTACCGCTCGACTATGAATCACCGTGGGTGAAATGGTTCAAGGACAAGTCCCCACGTATTCTCCAGCCAGATTTTACTTGGCCCCATCAGAAATTGTGCTCTTCAGAGATACCTCCGTCGGAAATGTCTCCATCAGACATGCCAGGTCGTGAGCCTCTTCTTTTGGAATGGTCTCCTTGGTTCAGGAGCCTGCTACACTGGTGCCTGATGTGGGTTTCTCTTTGGTACAGCAAATGGAACCGAATTGGAAAATGGTCTCCGGATAATAGTTCCAGAATCAGTATTGAGGAGAAATGGATATACCCTCCACCATTTGGATTAGAGCTCAAAATAGCACCTAAAACGAGCATCAAGCAGGATTCAATGCCTGCCGAGTCACATACCTTGCGCATTGTCTACGCAGCCGGTATTCCTACGCAGAGTTATCAGCTATGCACAGCATTGCAACGAATTTGGAGACTACTCTTCTTCTATCTTAATGACACGACTACCGGGTGATAATCTTATGGTTGTCTACGATGATCTAACTGCTGAGGAGAAAGAGGGTATTTTGAAGGATATGAAGATAATTTTCGCAAAGATGCGTTCATGGAAGAGTCCTTGGGGGACCAGAATATGCAATACAAACGGCGACGGTATCATGGGCACCCGATTCCCATGGAGATACATACCCGACGGAGGGTTTGAATCTGAGAGAGAATTCATCGCCAATTTTCTTACTTTTCTTTTTTTCCCTGACCCTCTCCGAGAGATTACTCCTCAAGATTATAACAGCATGGCCGACGACGTTAGAGAATCTGTGAAGTATGTCGAGAGGATGCGGGACCGCGCCGAGTTATCCAAGGTGGTGTTTAGCCACGGGGACCTTGGTTTGCATCGCATCAGGGTTCATAAAGGTCGTGTTTCGGGGGTAGTGGGATGGGAGTATGCTGGCTGG
Organism: Calonectria pteridis; assembly: GCA_022837005.1. Classification (NCBI taxonomy): domain Eukaryota; kingdom Fungi; phylum Ascomycota; class Sordariomycetes; order Hypocreales; family Nectriaceae; genus Calonectria; species Calonectria pteridis. The sequence continues at coordinate 132,821 of JAKZGU010000058.1, forward strand.
TTTCCCGAATACTGGGACTTTCAGAGAGGACTTCCATGGCTGGTGCAAGGAACTGAAGAGCGTCGAGGGTTTTTCTATCAAATAAGGGAATGCAACGACGAGGAAGTGAAATTTGAACTGTCGTGCTCTACCATCGCCGGTGGGAGTTACCTGACATCTTGATGCTTAGGGAAAAAATGATGAAACAGGGAACCGCGCGTCGGCAATAACCATCTATCTCAGAAGTTGCCAGCAACGGCTCAAGGTTCATTGCTTAGAGACTGCTAGGAGGAGAATTCGCTGCGTAATAAGAAGATATTGGATCATATCTGGAAACTACAACTCTCTGGCTAGGTCCCAGTTCAACCTGGGGGCATTTTTAATGCTTTGCTGAGTGATGCATCAAGTTCATTGAAAGGACAATTATAAACCACTCAACAAAGGTGCCCAAAGATAATACTTGCCAATGTTATCAATAACCTTGCGCGGTTTTGCGCCTGTCAGCTCCCCAGTTTTTGACTCGACCTTTTTACTTGCCCAACCCAGCTTGGCCAACCCAAGTGATGTCCACAGGTCAGCCGCGTCTTTGGACGCATCTTTTCCTGCAAGTGGCTCATCCCACCTCTTTTGCACATCTGCCCATTGCTGCTTCTCAGTTGACTTGATGGGATCAAACGCTGGTGTAGGGTCTGCCTGCTCTGGGACAGGCTTCCCGGGGGGAAGAGTCTGAATCTGGAACAGCTTGACGCCAAAGGGAACCGTCCTATCTTCGGATTGTAGAGGGAGAGGGCGAGTAAGGTGCACGCCTGTCATGAGGTTGACCGATTTGCCACTTGTGCCATTCAGCATTGAAGATGGGTTCTTGTTGTAAGATGGGTCGGACGAGGAGTCATCTATTTCAATTTGTCAGATTCGATGGCTACGGATGATGTAGAACGGCACTGACATTTCCCCCACAGCGCAAGTGGAACATCCTTGGTGAGGCGTTCATTTATATTCCAAATCGGCTCAGTCGGCAACGTTATCAATGCAGGCTTCTCCGGTTTGATGGTGATGGTTAGATGGGATGTGATAGGACTAGTGGTATACATAGGCTTTGCGTAAATATTCTCGCCTGTTCCAGGAACATCGTCCTTGTGGATGAGGGTGTCATTGGGGGATTTTGTCACGACGGTTGCATCGTTAATGACAAATTTGCAATTGACGGAGAACTCGAATGTCGTGGCTCTCACCACCCAGGGCTGTCCGCTTGGCGTAAACTCCACCTTGTCCTTGGGAACAAGTCCCTCCTCTACGGCAAAAACATGTGCCTCCGGATCGGCTGTGGCGTCGACGTCGTCTTTGATGGCAGCCACAGCAGGTCCAAGGAGAGAAGTGGGACCGGATGTGTGGGCTTGGCAAACAACCTCGACAAATTCTTCAATGGGCAACGTGGCGGGCTTGTCGACATCCTTGGCGCCAAAGTTGATGTCGAAACCAAAGACCCAAAAGTCAACGTGGACCAGCCCTTGGATGGGTGAGCCCTGAAGACGCAGACGAGCACCGATTTCGATGTTGATGTTGATGCATACGAACCACAGATCGAGAGTCAACTTGACTCCGACTGTAAGACCTCCTTCTGCGACGAAGTAAAATGGTTTGAAGTTGATAAGGAAGTTGATGAAGGCGTTGAAGCAAGCAAATAAAGGATTCAAAGACAAGGCCACGTCCAAGCGGCCGCCTCCCATGCACACCTTTGGAGTGATGGCGAAGTAAGCCTGGCCTGAGATGCTGATTGCGCTACCAAACTGCCAGCTGATTCACATACGAGGCGGGTTGGGATACTGCGGCGGTCTCTGATACGAAGGATGGTAGCCGCCAATAGTGAAGACCCAGTCGCGTCTGAGACTCGGATCCTTGCTGTTAAACCAGCTATACAAGCCAAATCCACCAGTCAAATGGCAGTTGGGATCCAGAATAAACGAGGCGGGAGTCAGCTCGCCTTCAATCTTTAAGACGCCTGTCTCATAGCTGATCGAGGCAGCAATACCCAACTCGACGTTGGCAAATCTTATTTTAGATTTGCCCCCCTGAATGCTAGCCCTTGCCAAGCCGAAAATGCCCAACTCAATGATGGGTTTCATTGGATCGCGATGACTGCCTGTACTTCAAATCGGTAATCTTTTCCGCGGGAGTGCGGAACCTACTGGCAGTCGACTGCAATAGGTGAGTGATGCCCTGAAAGTGGTCGTCGTCCCAGTGCGTGACGATGATGGAATTGAACTTCAGCTTCATCTCCGCCCCAAACGTGTACTCATCGTTTATCCAATCTATCGCCTTGTAAAGCGGTGGCTCCTTCACAAATATGTCCGGATTGTTCGACGTATCAGCGATGAAGACGCCGCCGTCAATCAAGACGGCAGACAGAACCACATCTCTGTGTCCTGATTTCCCCTTCTCAACTAGAAGATGGATAGCACGGTCACCTTTGCTCACAGAAATATGAAACGAGTCGACGCGATATTGCGACGACGCCATGGTTGCGGAATCTCTCTTTAGTCACGGGTAATTTGCGCGTACAGTCGATTAACAAGTTAGGTCTTTGTGTAGAAGCGTGAATAGTCTCTTCTCATTTTTTTTGATAGTTTCACGATAGACTGTAAGCAATTCCTAGGTAGCCGCACTGAGAGTACAATTCATGTCGCCCATTGCCATGTATTGACAAGTATTGGTACAAGGGAGCTACCTCGCGACATTTGCCACATCGCGGTGTGTCAATTCTCAGATTGTGATACATCAAGTCTGGCCTCACTTTAGCGTCCGAGGGACATGCAAAACAGAGATTTCATCACACACGCATGTCTTTCTGCCCGCTCCAATCGCGGTAACGATCTCTGTCGGTTGCGAATTCGCATTTGAGCCAGCTACAATCTCACCCTGCAGCAGTCCTGGCCCTATTGTTAAACGAGACTTCATAGTCTATTCAGCAGCGGACGGCTAGACGATCATTCTAAATAAACGGCGAACCAGGACGCGACTAAATACGGCCCGGCCCCGCTGTAGCTCCATACACATGGCGCTAGGGTTGGAAAGCGATAAAAGTGGTCTTCTTGCATGTATCACCACCAACCAAGTTCCTCCAAAGCCTGGCTCTGCACGCATCATGGGCGCCAAGTGGGTATTTGGATCAGAATCCAATACACCTTTCCTCATAGAATATTAGGAGCATTCTTTTGTACTTTGACAACATAACGGGCTCCTCTTGCATGAGGTACAGCGCGATCGGTATTCAACCCCTGTAGCCTGTACGCAAGAACCATTCAGCAAGGGGGCGTATGATCTTGAAGCGGCAAAGATAGTCTACTATATGCCACGCTGGACATTTATTTCTCGTTATCATATCGTAAGTGGAGATTGAAAAGTGAACAGAGCTCTAGAACACATAGTTAAATCATGCCCCATCCATGCATGTCTCCAAGTTGGTGCATCGCTCCTCTACATGCTGCCCTATCACATCAATTCCCAGCACTCCCTTCTGCAGGTGCCGTGATGGGCCGCTTCGTCTGCAGGAAGCCCTCCACGGCTGTCAATGGCCCCGCGGCAAATTCCGGCATGGGATCGACCTTGCCCAGCTGCAGCGCTATGTACACCTTATCGAGTGCCGGATCTTCCTCTCCGTCGCCCTGCAAAGGATCGGGATGCGGTTGCAGCCGGCTCCACTCTGCTACAGCAAGCGAGGGCAGCTTTATGGCGGTCGCCACCGTCTGCTTCTCCAAGTCGTAATCCTGCGTCAGTTGGCGGCTTTTCTCAAAGACGGGCACGTTGTCCTCGACCAGGAGCGGCCCAAAGTGGAAGAATGCAGTCATCTTTTTGAGGGCCGACTCCCACGTCCACGAAGGGAGACCGAGCGGCTCAACGGGGAGGATGCTGGAGTAGGCATTCACGGGGGTGAATGGATCCATGAGCAGCCCGCAGACGGTGAGCTTTTTGTTCGCGTACACAGTGAACCTCTCGGCCGCTCCGGGGCCGGTATACTCTTTCAGGTCGAGCCAGTACGCCGCAGCTTGAACATGGTGTCCTTGTTAATGGGATGCACCTTGTCCGAATGGTACTGCTTGTCGGCATCCGAGTCAAACGGGAGCCAGTACGACTGAAGCTTGAACATGGTGTTCTTGTTGATGGAATGCCCCCTGTCTGAATCATAGTGCTTGTTGAGATCCAAGTCAAACGGCGTGTACATATCCCCCAGCTTCAGCTCATTTTCTGGCTCGGGATTCTCTTCAGCGTTGAAGTAGCCGACCAGGCCATCGTGAGGCCGGACCGTGTCTCCCAGCTTGATGGGAAATTCATACTGAATGCTCCGCGTTTCGGATGAGCTCTTATCCGGCAAGAGTGAGTACGGGGGCTTCAGATCCTGCTGGTCGCCCACCGTGGACTGGTTCTTCCGCTCGTCGGTGGCGAGCTCCAGTGAAAATCCAGCATTTGTCAGAGCCAAGGGCCGCCCTATGAGCGAGTTGAAGCACTGGATGTACGGGCTGGGGACGGAGCGAGACCTCTGCATGGCAATATTGATGGTGTCCATGAAGGCGAGAAGGTACTTGCGCCCCTCAGAACCACCGAACTGGTCAATCAGGCGGTCAAGCTGGCTCTTAGTTTCATCTTGACTTTTTTTGGGAGGCTTGAATGGTAGCCATTTGTCCATGGCCTCAGTGCCTTCATTTGGGTTGTTTGGATCAGCAATACGGACCTCGCGGTAAAAGGTGCCGTCCTGGAGGAAGAACTGGACGCCGTAGTTGACGTAGTTGACCATGACCCACCCCCAGATGGGATTTTCCCACTCCGTGATGGGACGCCAGTGGTATTCATCGTGTTTGTCCAGCTTCACAAAGTTCATGTGCAGACGAGCCGGCTGGCTGATGCTGGGAGGAACCTGCATGAACTGGCACTCCCCAGGCCTCTCGGGTTTCTCCACCACATTGGGGAAGCCCGTGTCCCGATATGCCTGGGGCTCGTAGTACTCGCCAATGCAAGGGAAGATGGGCTTTGGCCCGCCCAACTGGCGCGTCGGGTCGATGGCGGGCGCGGCTTGGCCGAACTTGTCAATGATGTTTAGCTTGGTCAGCTTGAACTGTCCGTGGGCGACGGGTTCGAAGGCAGGATGATCGAGATCGCCAAGACGCACGAGTGACGCGTAGGTTGTGTGATCAGTCTCAGGCCCAATGCGCTCCAGCTCTCTTTCTGCTAATCCGACCCTTTGGGATTCTTCATATGCTTCTTTCATAGGCTGGGGTTTCTGTCTGGGGTAGCGCACATTGGGCTTGAGATGGTTGCCGTCGGCAAGAGTCAGGAGATGATTGGCAAATGCGTCCAGTGGCGCGGAGACAAATGGGAGCTTGCGAATGTCATCGAGGACCTGCTGTCGCTCTTCGGGTTTTAGAATGGGGGCCAGATCTGCCTCTGGCGTATTAGAGAAAAGCTGGTCTACTTGCGAATCGAGAGAGAAGACGGGCTGTGGCAGAAGAAGGATGCGGCCCGAAATGGTCCGTCGATCTGTGTTCTCGGTTTCCCAAATTGCAGGGCCATTTTGCTTGACAGCGTATCGAAATTTCTTGTTCTGGTCTGCCCGCGTTGCCTTCTCGTCCATATTCCACTCGGCATAGGGAATGTGGTAGTATTCGGCCTGCCATTCTAGGAATAGCGGAAACCACGGCTGCGAGTTGTTCCAGGCATCCCGGCCATCGTGATACAGGGGTGGGAAGACTTCAACATCTGCCATGGCGTGTTCCTCGCTGGGCGTGGCGGCGGCACTGTCTTTCGACCCGTAGTGCAGAAACTCAGACACTAGCGTCTCAGCCATGCCCTGCAGCTGTGTGGGGAGACATCGAATGCCGTACGTGGTGGCGTCTGGTGGTGGGCCCTGGCGTTTCTCGATCTGCGGCTCTAGACGAACCAACAGCTTGTCGAGATAATCAAGAGGCCAACCAGCTTGCACGCCACTAACAAAGATGGTGGGGTTCCGTTGCTGGTTGAAATTGGGCGCTATGGTCTCTTTGAGCGTCATAGACATGGCCTCAATGCTCCTTTTGGCATCCTCCACGACCTGTTGCTCTCGGACAAAGGCCTGCTCTAAATCGCCATAGCGCTCGTTCAATTCCACCACCTCCTCCGAGTACGCTCTCTTGACTGGGTCGCTGTCCCGGCCCACGTCCGTCACGTAGCGCCACCAGACAGAAAAGAGCTCCCACTGGAGCTTCTGAAGCTGCCTCGTAGACGCGTCAAACAGGGCTTGGCTCTCGTTAAGCAGCTTTAGCGCATTGGCGGCCTTGTCTGACGGTGGAGTGGCGGGCTTCTCTGGATCCATGTGGAACAGGTAGTGAGTGCCACCCGCGAAGCGAGCAAAGTTGTAGTTCTGCATCTCATCCACGCCGGCGCGACGGTCCTCGATGCTGTCGCTCTGGGCCTGCAGGAGGTCGCTCAATTGGGCGAGAATTGCTTCGACGGGCCCGCTCTGGTGCACCGACACCCAAGACAAGAGCGCATCCAGAGGCGTAGTGCCCACGGAGATAGGCGTCCGTTCGGCAAGTGCCTTAGCGGCATCATCCGCCAGGACGTGAGGTCGATTCGAGCTGTCCCACTGCGCGTGCCATTGCACGTCGTACATGGCGCCGTGGCAGAGCACGCGTGCATGCGTGGTGGAGTTGAGCCACTCGGCCACTTCTGCAGGCACTTCTTTGTCGTCCGAACCGTTTAGAGCCATTGAAAGCGCGCTAATGCGAGCCTCTCGCGTCTTGGAGTTCTTATCCAGGTGCATAAGATCATCTTCTGCATCGTCGTGCCAGCCGAGCACGTAATAGTCAGCTATGGCACTCGTTGCGTATCGCGTCACACCGCTCCCGTCCTTGTACTCAAAGCTGTCGAGCATCGAGTAGACATTGCTGTTGTGGGGCTGGTAGTCAGGAAAGAGCTGGTTGGACGAGTTGAGCACGCCCAGAGAGACGCGATTCTTGGCCTTGCTGGACTCGCTATCCCAGTCCTTCACATTGACCCGCCCGCCGATGAAGATCTTAGCTTGCTGATCTACACTGGGTTCACTCTCTTTGACGGCTTGTGCTTTGGACCCTGCTGTGGACAAATAAGGGGATACTTCCACCTGCAGATCCATCTTCTTACTCCCTGTGTCGACCAGCTCGTCCATGGTGCGCATCCAGTCGCTCTCGACGACCCAAGCGGTTACGGGCTCCAGCTTGGCCTCAGGCGGCTGCACGCTCCCTGATAGTTTCCGAATCACTAGCCAACGATTAGGAGTCTCGGGAAACACGGGGGCACTTGCGTCAACCGTGTCGCCAGCGAAGGAGGCGGTGGACATGCCTCGTTGAGCACGAGCGGCATCTGCCCCCTGAGTCTGCGCGGCACCTGACCGGTAAGGTCGTGGGATAATCCAATGAAGGTAGACACCCATGCGCTCAGCTCGAGTTTCTCCTGTTGCCAGGTCCGCAATACGCGAGTTGCGGGATGCCGGCTCAGAGCTGTGCAGTTCATGCTCCAGAATGACGTGCTGCGGCCTCCTGAAGTCCTTGATGCGCAAGTAGCTGTAGTTGGGTTGCCTGATGGGCGCAATCTCGGCTTGGTCTTTTTCTGTCCCATTGCAGGTGTCCGGGTTGAAGACGAAGGCGTCGAGTTTGATGGGAATAGCCAACGGGGAGGACGCCATGATTGTCCCCGGGGAGTCAAATGAGGTGTTGGAATTCGGTGTTGAAATGGTGCAAAGTGACAAAGATGATGTTATTTCAAGCATTCAAACTTTTCCCTTTCTCAACATTGATTATATAGTCGATGCCAGAATAAAGTGTGAAATAAAACTTGGCCCCTGAAGCCCTAGCCGTCTTCCGGACGGATTGGGCCGTTGTTCCCGCACATTTGACAACACGGACACTATTACAAGTTGCCACGCTAGTCTATCGATGCACATTTATGCATGAAATGTGACAGGCCAAGCGGTAGTTCCACTCTGTGACGCGCAATCTAGCTTTTCCGACCTAACACATGGCGTCGATCACTCAGTCGCATTCCTAGTTCCAACTAGAACAAGATGCAGTCTCCGCATTGGACTTGCAGAAGGCCCCTATTTACAAGTAACATGCAATCATATTTTTTTTTGTTTCCTTTTCGCCTTCTCACCTTCTTTCCTTTTCAAAGTCATCACAGTCAATTACACTGATAGCTTGAATGAGCCAAGGCTTTAGATTTACACTATCAACGTAATTAGATCATCTAATGTTGTGGCTCGGAAAATCCTGTCTAAACTAACTCGACCGGAACCAAAACTGCAGCCAGGGCCGCGTTACTGGGAAGTTCGTCGGTCTCATTATCATTCCAGAAAAACACGTGAACGGTTTCACCCACAGCCACAACCGCAATGGCCGAATCCTCATCGATGGCGTGTTCGGAAACCACTTCCCCCGTCGACCACTCGCCCTTGATCCTAAAGACTCTGGCTATGTTCTTATTCTAGTTGTGATAGTAGACGAAAAGCACGTCTGGCCGGGCAACACCCAGCGTGACAGCAATGTGGGTTCCACTCTCGGCCAAGCCCGTGGTCTTGACTTTCTCGGCTGGTTGGTTGTTAGCGTAAATAGTGGGCAAATCGTAGGGGTAGTCGACTAACTGCCTTCATTCTTCAGGTCATAGTAGTAAATGTACTGCTCGCCCTTCTTCCGGTAAAACACCAATGGGTTGCCATCGACGATGCGGGAGGAAAGTTTGGAATAATCAGCCGACTTAATATTTACAACTTTACCGCTGCTCTTGCTCTTGTTTATGGTGTAATAAACAAGATTGGGAGTGCCGCCAACCTCTCCGCGAACCATTGTTAGCCTTGCTCGCGGCCAGAAGCCTGTTTCGTACGTGAAGTAGGATACAAAACCTTCGGTACCGGTTCCACACACGGTGACAACAGAGTGGTCATCAGGCTGCGCGTTGGTCTCGGCAGGCTTGGCGACGGGGTTGACTGTTGGGCTGAGCTGCGTAACCACCGAGTACAGTTCCTCGGGATCGGTGGCCACCTTTGGAATTTTGGTAATACCATACACGCGGATGTGTTTATTCTCAAGTTTATGCAAGGAAATGCCAGAAGTAACTCGTAAGGCATACCCGACCAAGGAAATTCGTCACGGCCATGTCCGACAATGGTGGCTTGACGCGACCATCGGTGGTGTTGCGATCAGCGTAGTAGGTGTTTAGCTTCTCCAGTGATGGAGTACTGATTAGCAGCCAGGTTGTGTCTGTCGTCCGTCTGAGACAGGTAGAAGACACGCGTCTCCCTGCTGTCGAGGGGGTTCAGGATTGCTGCGAGAGACATGTTTGCAAGGTATTATTGGAAAAGGCGATGTGAATGATGCTGAGTTTGATGAAAGTGGGAAGATATCGTAGTAGGCGCGAGTGGTATTTATAAAAAGATTTCAGCTTTATAAGATCTGTGTTTCGTTTTCTAAGGTCAATAGCATCGTACAAGGGTGGTTATTGATAGCTAACTTAAGTGCCGAAGCGGCACGGAACAGTTCAATACCCTATGGCCTCATATGCATGACGAAACCAATTTGGTCATACTAATGGCACCCCTCCAGGCTTGGCTGAATTCCCGACTGAATACATTGTTTTAACTAAGCTCCTTGTGATGAGACATGCAGTTCTAGTTCAATGACACGAGAGTGATCCTGCGTAGCATAATTGTCAAATATCAGAAATTCGTATGCTCCGCAATACATGTTGTTAACCTATTGGCGTTTTTCAAAATTGAGCCTGCCGAAGCGGCTAAAATTCACCGTGAATTCGGGGTATCTCCTGCTCCTTCAGGTTCCATACTATTCTCAGCTTTTTTCCCAATACTCCTGAGTCCCCCGAACCCAGACGAAAATCCGAGTTCCTTGACTGTCCCTCTTCTGCTTTACCTCCCTTCCGTCTTTGGTCCATCAGTTGATTGAGAAATCGACAAGATGCCTCTCAACACGAGAAAAAGAATCTCACTGCGATGTCTCGTCTTTCGTCATGCCCGGCGTCTCTAAATTCTTCGCGCTGGAACGCTGGAAAATAGCCTCCTCAAGCCAGGGGAGCAACACCTGCATTCCTTTTCTGTCCCAGGGCTACAAGGAGGAATGTACACGGTGGATTTCGAGCAAGATATCGATGCTGCATCTCAGAAGAGGCGCTTGACCAACAAGCAAGAGTTTTACGTGGACACTCCCAAATTCAGCATCCCAGAGGAGGAAATCCATTCTGTGTGCCCACCTTCGGGACATGAAGAGAGGCACTTCTCCCGTCGTTCCCAACACACCTAGCTTTCCATGGGAGTGACGAGCCAGCTGCATTGAGGATGAACCCATTACCAGAACAACAGAAACCGCGTTCCTTGGCTAGCGGTGTTGGTTTTCGCCCATGAGCTCAAGTTGTCTCCCGAGGACCCAGAGTCCATTCAACAGAAGGGTCAAATTATGGAAGATCCAGAAGAGCCACAAGATGGCTTAAAACAGACAAATACATTTGCCATCAATCTGCCCGTCAAAGCAGTGAAGGACCTACGACACACGGCGTCACCAATAACGGTACCTGCATTAGACCCTGATGTGAAAACAGACTTTATTCTTCTAAAGGCAGGCCTCTTCACTTCTCTTTTCTCGAAATATGACAGCAAGGGTCATCCGGAAAAGACAGCTAAAAATGCTGATATTCGGCCTTTTCGATCCTTGGTTCATCAAAGAGACATCAACACGGAAGACATAGCTGTCGCTACCTTGACTGCCACCGAAGTTGATCAGTCTTCATTTGGAGTCGTTATTTCCCACAGAACTGGACCTGTCTCATTCAAGGAACCGACCCAACGCATCGCCCATCTGGTCTCAATTCGAGGTGTCGAGACAATGCAGTGGCCACTTTCTTCCGACACTTGTTTTGTTGCCCTTTCCACTCTGCATAGCTGGACTTACACTTGTCTGCCTGCCGAGACCCCGAGTTTCAAGGACCAGCTTGTAACGCTAGGACAATCCAGTGCGATGCTGCGAACAAATGTGACGTCGGTGATGTACTCCCAGACGCGGCGGGTGTTCCAACCGCGGTGCGTGACCGAGTCTCCAGTCGCCTGAATGACGGGTACACCTTGGCAAGATGACGCATAAAGACGGGCGAGTCAATTGCATGCCTCATGCGCAGTCCATTTATACCCGTCAAGATTCCCTCTCATATCCCTCGCCCGTGGCACACGCCGCCCACAACCGGACACGACCTGCAAATCCTCGATCAGCAACTAGGTATGATGGACATCACATACTCGGCAGCTTGGCAACTTGGACGAACCATTGCCATTGTAGACAAGGACTTTTGTTCCGCATCGGCCAGGTGCGCAAGCAGATCTACGACCGGGGCATGCGGTACTCTCAGCTTGGCGCGCTCCATGGCCACGGGAACTGATCTCGGGTTTGGCTCATTGCGCAGCTACCGTCTCTAGTTGCGTCACTCCACGAGCTGCCCAATAGTCTGCAACTCGCCAGCATCGACACCGCTGCATGGTCGCGTCGCTGGCTTCGGCCGGCCGTAGAGCCTGTTGATATCTCATATCACGGTCATCAGACAGCCTCTATCCAAGCATTTGCCCAAGGAAAAAAAGACACTCAAGGATTACTTCATAAAGACCGCCAAGGAACTTGCAAGAGCCGTTGGTCAAAATGAAGCAGAGCCATCAGATGTCCCATACAATGAGTTTAATACTCCATTCTCTGCCGATTGGATGGCACTGCTGAAATGGGTGAACGGTCGCCTGTTTTTTGAGGGCATCCCTCCGTGGTATCTTGTCCCTGATAGCAGTGCCCTCCCGTTAGAGACGATCCGGTGACTCAAGATTAACTGGCGATGGATGTATTCTCTGCTCGGCGGGGCCCTCAGTATATCAAACTACACGGACCAGGACCACGACGAGATTCGCAAGGCCATTGTCACGACTCTTGACTGATATCGCGAAGCCAGGATTACAGATCTTGAAAACCATCCTCCTCCTTTTCCAAAGTACGGATGCTATGTGCGCTCTGCTCTGGTCACAAAGTTTGTGGATCTCAAAGTCGAGGTGATTTCCTCCAACCCATCCGCAGACTCGGTGCCCGTCTTGCTCCGCCACAAAATCATGGGTCCAGAGACTATGTTGTGTCTGTTTTCCCAGGAGCCGTCATCGCCCAACTTTGAGGGGCTGTCTTTCACACAGCCTCCTCATCAGCAGTCATTTGTGGCTGCCAGCGATCTCGACGAGGAGAAGATCGAGAGAAATTTAAGAATGCATACACCGTCGACCATGCAAAAGACGACGTCACGATCCCTATTGACACTGTTACTTGGAAGCGCAACGACCCTGCCTCTGGAGACAAGGTGTATCTCCGGGACTCTGTCTCCTCGTCCAATGTCCAAGCTTGCCAACTCTTGATGGAAAGCCTCTCTTCCAGATACCTCAAGACAGTTCAGGAAAATATGAACAAGAGCAAGGAAAAGCATGATGATGAAGATAAAATATGCTTTGATGGCGACACAGCCACCTCGGTACTCATGGCGTCGCAGTTGGACTCAGTCTGCTGGCGTTTAGTCATCATGCTCGATGGTCACACATAAGGCGTGCCATAAGTCAAGGTTTCGCGTTCGGGTGTTCAAAAGTCGGAGCTGGTCGAAAATATCCTGAATGCCAGGTCTCTGGCTAGACAGATCCCCAAGTAATCAAGCTTGTTGCGTCTCGGTCATCCTTCGTCTATCGAGTGTCTTCGACAGATACTCCAAAAAGCACAACCATCACCGCAACTCAGCTTGAGCAAGATCTTATTTTTCGCATTAACCTACATTATGTCATGCTTGATACGCTTACCAAGGACGGCAAGGCAACAGGGCTTAACCTGCGGATGGTGCCTTGTAGCAGACGCGGTTATGTGCCGGCGACTAGCTGCAGCGAGCTCAGCTTTACCCTGAGCGGCGTTTTATTGAGCCAGGTGAAGAAAAGGACAGAAGTGAAACTTTCCATCAAGGAGCAGTATCGCAAGGAGAATGGGGTCCAGCCACTGCCCCAGACACCGTAGTCTTAGGACCACCGCCGGATAGCGCAAGCAAGGTAACAAGAGGAATTCGCTTATTTACAAATAGAAAGTTTTAGTAAGATTTGCGGAACTCAATAAATATGTTTCATAAAATACTGTGATCCACAGAATTTTATGCTATATGATGCAGTCAGGGTTGTAAAAAGTACAAATTCAAAGTACTGATTAGTGTGAATATTTTTTACAACTCTGGGTGCAGTAAGCATGGTTTACTAATGTTTCTTCCGGAAGGTTCATAGTGAACTTTCTTAAATGGGTATTCTGGAGGAGACATTGCATCCACTTGTAGAATGAAGCCAAAGATGTCGATAATATTCTGTCCAAATACGACGATCCAGAGACACGAGTTTGACGCGAACACCTTACTCTTGGCTGATGCACAGGTAGACCTTTTGGTATGGCGTGCCTACCTACATCCTTTATTTCATCATGTTCACAACATTTTCAGGCAAAGTTATAAAGAATCAACTTGTTAGATTATAATCTAAAGTCGCCGTCTTGCTTTCGCTCTAACGCTGCTTGAACTTATTCGTCGCCAGTGCTGCCGCTCGCCTTTCCGCCCTTTCGGCCGGCCTCACGTGGATCGACTTTACCATGAGCGAACTCACCCTTGGCGCTGCCTCCACTGTTACCAGTCTCCTCGCTGCTTTCATCGTGACTTTTACCAACGCCGCCGCTGGCCTTGCCGCCTTCGTGGCCGGCCTTGTGCGGGTCGACCTTGCCGTGGGCGAACTCGCCGGTGCCAACACGTCGGTCGGGCTGTCCGTCCTCTCGGAGGCCGTCGTGCTCTGTGCGTGTTTGTCAGATAAACTGCATCAAAGTTGGGGAGATTGCGCTTTGTGTGCGTACCAGTGGGCTTGTATGTGCCAGACATGGTTAAATGTAAGGTTGGTTTGATTGGAGATTGAGTTCTGAAATTGGAAGTGTTGTGTTGATGAAAAGAAGTTGTGTTTGACGGGACTCAAGGTGCTGATTTATAGACTTCAAAGCCGCTCATATTACGGCTCATTGACGCGCACATCGAAATGGTTGATGTCACGATTGTACGTATGACGGGTTGATTTTCCCGTACATGTGTGCTAGCCAACTGCCGGCGTCATTGACTTTGAGTTTGTGCCAGTCAAATTCCTGCGGTGTCAGAACCCCTTGCATAAGCCCACGTGGATAAATATTTGTGCAAGCAATTGTCGACTGCTTACTTTTTTGACTATAACATCTTTTTGAAAGCTTCTTATCATAATTATTGTCCTTGAGGTCCAGCATGACCCAATTCAACGCAGTAGTAACCACCAGTGCTACTATTTCCACCTTCATTCAACAGCCAACAATCAGCCCAATCCATAACAGCTACCAAGCTCCAGGTTAGAACCTTTCATTATAGATTTTATTTTACTAATATATTTTAATTTATTTGCATTATTTCTGGTGAAAAAAAGAAAAGAAAAAGAAAAGAAAAAAGTTGCGGGCCTAACTATGTAGTCCAGCAATCATACCACAATGGTGATGTACAAGTAGTCTATAAATAGAACCTGGTTTTATAAATATTTCTCCTGACCAAAAAGCAACTGCTGTGGTGACCTCATTCCCAACGAGCTCAGACACTCTTTCGATTAGACGTATCCAGATACCTTACTTTTCCAACGTATCAGTCCCTGAAGGGTGCCTTTGCATCACATCCCATTTGTCCTCCTGCCCAGGCCGCCAAGTCCACCCCACTGTGCGGAATCCCAGGTTGAGATACAACGGCTTTCCAGCTGGGGTTGCTGATAAAAACACTGGAACTTGCTCTTTATCTGCCTTTTCGATGCCCCAGTTCATGAGCAACCTGGCGACGCCTTGCCGCCCAAATCGAGGATCAACACCTATCTCTTAAATTCCATATTAGGACTCTAGTTGAATGTAGCCTTCCTCGAATCCGGGTCACTGCATACCTCTGCCATGGCTCTGGAGTGCCTTGCGCTCCTTATTGGATTGGCTAAGTTGCGCACAAATTCAACAGCATCTGACTCCAAAACTCGATCCTTGAGCCCTTCAGAAGCCTTTCTCAGTCCAGCTCAGACAGGTAGTTATTGGGAGAAGACCCACTCTTGATGATAGGTACTTCGCCTTTCTTTGGCTGATTCTCATCAGTTTCGGCCTCAGGTCGCTCGCGATACCACATACTGTAACCCATGATGTGATGGGTTCCTTTCCAGTCTTGTCATTCTCATCCAGGACGACCAAAATAGGGATGACGCTGAGTCTTCGAAGCTGCTTTTCATTATACTCAACTTGGCTTTGACAAAGAGGTCTGGGTATTTGTGGCGACGGGGGTACAGTATGCATCTCGGGGATCATCTGCGTAGGCGGCAGCGGCAACTGAGGCCATGTACTTGATGTCGCCTTGGGTAGCTAAACGGACAATGATGAATGATTAAAACTGATGCGCTTTTCGAGATATAAAGAGGTTTTATGATTCAAAAGAGTAGCAAGAGGAGCTTAAGGCACAGTATTTATGTGCCAGTGTAAAAGAGTGCATGATGTGGCCGTAGCTCAGGTTGGGTCCGCGATGTGGAGATGGAGGCGTGAACACGGCGTCAGCCTTGCAACGAAAGAGCAGGATTTGTTTTACTTGACTCATTTGTGAGTCACTTGGTCGCTGTATCCCTGCTAAAGAAAGGCATTTGTAACCTTCCCCCGCCAAACTTATGGCCGCTCGTAATTATTCCAGAGGCGGTGGCTACCATGACCACTCAAGGATGCCCCAGAGCAGGAACGCAACGACCAGGTAAACCTGTGTTTAATTAGCGGAGCAGCTTATTGGCCAGGGCGCTCTCCCCTTCCAATTCCAGTATAGCGGTTTTGGTCCAGGACTCCCCACATCACTAGCCCCAGGCGGTGCCCCTGTCAAACTCCATCAATCATGTAAGAGCCGGTGGAGTGTTTCTTTCTCTGCGCTGCCTCCTCATTCACTTTTTCCTATTCTCAAGCAGGGCTATATTAGAAGATGTTTTTTCTTCGGTTTCTTATTTGTTGTTTTATTTCTCGCGCTGCTTTCAGTGTAAGAATAACAATATTACAATGACCAAAGCCAAAAAGAGGCACGGTCCAAAGTGGACTAGAGCAAAAGGGCCCAAAGTCAGGACCGGTTGCATTACTTGGTAGGCCTTCTCCCATGAGTTTACGCAAGAATGAATCTATTGTTTTTCTTAAGTCTAATACTTGTACTTTAGCAAGTAAGTCGTTTCGCGCGCAATCTTTGAGTCGCTTCGATCGGCAGGCGAGAGAGAAGAGTGCTGACCAATGAACAGAATCCGCCATCTGAAATGCGACGAGCTCAAGCCAATATGTATTAGATGCACTCAGGATGGTCATAAATGTGATGGCTACGAAAAGCCTAAGATTTCCATTAGACAGCAGAATTCCAGAGCTACGCAAAAACAACCTCCCCAACAAGCAACCATTTTTGACACGGATTCCTTAAATCCGTTTCTGCCGTTCGATAAGTGTACGCACATCTATCATGGGGTCTGGTCTGAGGAATATTGGATTGATAGCATCGCAACGACATCTCTCTGGCTCGATTTCTGGTATAACCATGCACTTCCATTGTCGAAAACGGTCAAAGCGGTTGAGCATGCTCTTGCAGGCCTGACTCATATGTACTCTAATGGATGGCAAAAAGGGTGGAATGATTTCCGATCGGCCGTAACCACGGACGTGACGACAGAAGCAGTGTTGACTCAGGAATACAACAATGCGATAACCAATCTCCTCGGAATCATGTCGGAGAGCCCGGAAGCAAACGTGCAGGCGACCCTCATATGCTGCGTTCTATTTGCATGCATCGAGGATTCTGTTGGGCGCCACGCTGAAGCCGCCTGCCATTTGAACGCCGGGTTCAAAATCGTGCAGCTATACAAAGACTCTTCGTGCAGGATTTCCAGCGATTATATAAATACAAAAGCCAAGGAGGATACTGCAGTCAACAGCGATCATGAATTTTTACATATGATGGATAACATACTCTCGACGTTAGCGAAGAATATTCCTAGATTATAGAATAGTTGGGCTTACGATTAAACCGGTTCCCCGGCCCCATCCACTTCTACCAGATCCCTAAAAAGTCCTCTTTGATCACGTCCGATGATTGCCATTTTAGCACCCCAACTAGGGCTCATATAAAAAATCAGTTCGTCCGTTATCACAATATCCCGATCGCACAGAAAAGGTAAACGGCCTGCTCGAATTTGAGAGCCAATTGCAGCCAGGATGTGGCACACTTCCAGAACGGAAAGCATCAGTGGTCCGCAATGAACAAGGCGTTGGAATCGCGGCATCACCGCCTTCAGGAGATGATTGACAACTCTCAAGTCAGGGGCGCAAACAGCCAGCGTTTCAAAGGCCCATAGAGGGCCATTGTCGTAAACATCATGGGAGATGGACTTTCCTGGGTCCAAGACCTCGATGATCGAAAGGGTATCGATTATGAGAGGGTGCAGGGGCGCTGACGAGCATGGCATCTGCTCGCTAAGTAGGTAGAGACCCATTATTTCCTTGGAAGCGATGACTCGGCCCATCGCGTATCTGAGATACTGTAGAGCTATTTCATTGGTCAAAAATTCCCAGCGAGGGATTTGGGCCATCAAGTCTTCTTGGCCAGCGATATTTTTGATGTGGTGGGCTTTTTGGGACGGTGTCGGCAATTCTGACTTCGGAAGTAAACCCCTCCAGTCCTCGAGAAGCCGGTATATGTGTTGAAGACCATCCAAGAGCTCAGACAAGCTAAGTTCCCTTGATACAGCAAAGCCAGAATCAGCTTCATATTGGAAGTCAAACACCTTAGAATACCACTCTCTCCAAAACTGAGACGTGGATGTATTTACAAGTCCTTTAGAGTCAATATACGTCTGCAGGACAAGGCGGTTCCGTAGCGAAAAGGCTTCGGCCAAAAGCGCCGCGAGATTAATAGGACCAGCCAAGGTTTGATCTGAAACCATCTCGAGCTTAAATTGCGATGCACTAGGCTTCTCCCTCTCTAAAGCCCGAAAAGGAAGCTTCCGCGTGATCCTAGTGTGGTGCATTCTAGCCCAGCCTCTCAGAATTTGCGATCCCCACGGCACCTTGGAGATGTCGTGAAAAGTAGAGCGCACAATTGCATCAGCACCGTCCAGATGAGAAAAGTAGGATTTGACGCTTCCAGACTCCCACTCGAAAAGAGATAGCAGGAGACTCCCGGCCAAGCAAAGCGCCGCAGATTCGGCACTGGTGAAATTGGCTTTGCTGAGCTTGTTAAGAGCATCTCCGTACACGGTCAGAGCTTTCTTCATCCAGGTAGTCGCGGTGGGATCTTGGACTCCTCCAAATACAGCGGCCAAGTTGGGCCGATGTTGCCGTTGAAATGAATAGAGCTGATACAAATTTGACATTGAGAGAGAGGAAATGGCGGGCTGGAGAAAAGGATGTCGCCACACATTTTCGAGGCCATCGCCGAAGAATGGCGTGAGGCAGTTCGATACGTGGGTAACAAAGTGGTGTAGAAGAAAGGAACACTGCCCATTCAATGCGGGTGGTATTGAAGCATTAATTTGCAAGGTTTGCGAGGGCGTCGCTCCTGCTGTGGAATACCCATCTGACTGGCGGTTTAGAGGAGTAAGTGTAGTATTGGGTATGATAGGTCGATAGCTCCCCCGCGCTTGAGGCAAATTGGTTGCATGTGGTGGCTGAGGCCTTCTGGATGAGCTTTCAACTTTTGCGTCCGACCTTGATGAACCATTGAGCCAAGTCAGTCTAAGATCGTAGCCTTCGCATCGAAAACCAAGCCCGACGCAATTACCACACTCTGGTTTGGCCTCATCGTACTGAGAATGCGTAAGTCCATGCTGAGCCTAGTGCTATCATAGGTTAGAAATGAACATACCTTACGGTGTCTGTGGCGACAGGTGTGGCAGCCAGAACGCGTTCGAGAAATGGGTGTTTTCTTTGGCCGAGGCATTGTGGAGCGCGCCTTGGCTGGGGAGCGGAAATGCAGGGGCCAAAGTCGGTCACCGGAAGGCAAGGTTGGGGGAATGAAGATCTCGGAAAGCCTCCCGAGCAAACTCACAGTGTAAGAATCACAGGTGAGTAATTGTTGACCGGTGCGCCCCAAAAGAGATGACCTCGCTCAATGTGTCTGGGCGTGGACTTGTGCTTTGCGGCAAGTCGGTGGCTGCTTTAACCAAACTTTATCATGGTTTAGGATACACCGAAGTGACTGTGCATCCCTGCATCATGGTCAAGGTCAAACCCCAAAATAGCCAGTACCGCAGAGAACCTGCAGAGCACCCACTGCGCTTGCCCAACCACGGTCAAATCTCTGTGCAACTCTGTATTTGGAAATGAAACTGGCATTCTCAATCCTGGAATGCCTTGTCTGGCCAAAGTTGCATTTGACCAAGTCTCAAGGGCGTTTCAGGCGGAAATCTCCATAGTAATGGATGAAATGGTAATCATAGCTATGCATTAAGAAGTTTTTATGAGTTTTTTCTATCCCCGAATGAATGCATTCAGTCAGTGGTGACGGTGAACAGCACGAATGCTGGATCAAGAGCCATCGACGCGGCGTCAGTCCGACTCCCCAGTGTAGGAGGTGTGCTAAAGCGCTGATGTGGGGATACCTACAATGCGACCCTTAAATGATTGTCAGTTCGATACTTTGCTGCATGAGGCCGTGCCAAAAGACCACAAGTCTTAGCATTTTGGGCTTAAAAAAATACCTAAATAAATTTATTCTTCTAAAGATAATCTCTTATGGGTTTCTTATGATTATTTTACTTTAGAAATTATAATTAGTTATTTTGATAAGCTCAACCTGTGTCCTGGCCGTAGTGAGAAAGTATAGCACTCTCCGCCCTGTACGATCGGCCAAGTCACCGACTCCAATCTTATTGTAAACAATCTCTCAAGAAAATATGGGTTGGAAGACATTTCCTCGCTCCCATTCCTCCCGGCAATTACGGCGCTATTAATGCTCCGGGTGACTTTAGAACCAGTTTTCGTCAGCGTTGTAGGCCTATTTCACGTTCGGCAACCCAAATTAAAGTCCAAAATCACGCCACCTTGAGACGCATCAACCTGCCGACCTGTTTACAGATCAATGTCGCGCAGAAAACTAGCCTGTAAAGTGGACTTTCTTGACTGGGCACAGGCGCAATGCACGTGCAGGTCTTCAGGCCAAATTCATGGTTTTGAAGCATTGGTGGCCAATCCATCTTGCACACGGTCGCAAATATGGCCGTTTGATGCATAGTACAGGGTAAGCTGCACACTCCAGTTTCGAAACAGATTTGCGCTTTCAAGATAAAGAACGAGGGCAACAATTACAAGGCCTGAGTCTTCCATTTTTATCCAATTGCTATTCGGTGCGTTTAATCTTGCATCACACTTTTCTAATTTGCACCCAGTAATTCAGATCAGCCCCACTGCCTAATGCACACAGTTATAGACAGGAAGGACCATTTTGGCGAGCAAATTCAATGACAATGATATCTTTAAAGCTGGTGACGATCTCAAGTACCCTAATTTGACGTATTTTATAAGCATACATATGCTTACAGCTCTTCATGGACAACCTCCTCTTCCTTTGCCTCCTCAGGCTCGTCCTTGACTTCGGGTTCAGCCTCGGTAGCTTCAGCAGCCTCGGTCTCAGTAGAGGTGCTTTCCTCGGCCTTCTTCTCTTCAGCCTTTTCGTTATGCTTGGGAACAACGCCCTCAGGCAGCTTCTTCTTGGAGCCTTCGCCCATACGGATGGTGTCAATCCAGTTCTCAACGCTCTGGACGGCAAAGTTACCGTTGTACTGCCGCCACCAGTTGCGACGAGCATTAATGGCAATCAAGTTCACCTCGCCGTCAAGCTCAAGAGCCTTAGGGAGAACGGATGCAGCCTCACTGTCGCTTGCGATGGAAAAGAATGGGAACAGGTTGCGGCCGCTGTGAACGTACTTGGTGTGGAGGTGAGAAAGAGAACTGATAGCCTTTTCTCCGGCAGCAGACTCCTCGGATGGGTGGAAGAGAAGGACACAAGTGTGAGATTTGCGGTCGAGGCATTCCTTGGCCAACTCCTCCTGGGTAGAAACCGATGGGACGTGAACAATGGTGGGGATGGCTGTAGGCGCGGTCTCAGTGGTAGAGGAAGACGAAGACTCCTCAGGCGTGTCCTCCTTCTCTTCCTTGGGGGCCTTCTTGGCCTTTTCAGTCTTCTCGCTCTTCTTGGCCTTGGAGCTCTTGCTCGACTTGTCGCTGCTTTTCGACTTGCTACCCTTCTTAAGAGGAGCGGGATCGGGGTTGGGTTCGCCAGCCTGGGAGAGGAATTTGACAATGGCCTTCTTCTCAATGGCTCCGTCGTAGCGGATAGGCTCCTGGTCCTTGCCAGGAATGAGTATCAAGGTGGGGAATGTCTCGATGCCGAACTTTTCGACAGCGGCCTTCTCCTTGTCACGGATCTGGGCGACGGAGATGACGTCGAGGAAGTCAATGGCGATGCTCCTCAAGAGGGGAGTAGTGGTACCCTTGGAGCTGAAAAAAATAGCCTTAGGCTTGTCGCTGTCCAAGAAGCTGTCGAGGTCCTTGGCCGTTACGCGGGTGACGTGGTTGTTGACTTTGCTGGCGACGGCGTTCACGATGGCGGGAGCGGCACGTTCACCCTGGTAATCCTCCACGACGGGGTTGCCATATTTTTTGCCGGGGCGGACAATCTTAAGAGTGGGAAAGCCCTTCACGCCCTGCATGCCGCAAAACTGCTTGTTCTTTTCCTCATCGCAGTTAATGGCAGCGACCTTGGCAATGCCCTCGAGCTTCCTGGCGGCCTGCTCATAAGCGGGCTTGAGGTTTTGGCAGTGGCCGCACCAGGGAGCATAAAACTCCACAATCTAATTGACAGGTTAGCCTTTTCCAGTGGCGACGTTAGCCCCGGGAGGGAAATACGCAAAGCATACCGACGTGTAGTTGGATTTGGCAATCAGCCTATCATAGTTTCCGGCATCGACCTGGAGCACGGGCGAGTTCTTTGTGTAGAAACCTTGGGCGGCGGGCAGGACGGCCAGCGCCGCCGTCAACGTCGCCAGGACGGTGGGGTTATACATGGTGCGAGCTGTGCAAAACTGAATTGGATCAAGACACGGAGAAACAGGATGGCAAGAGTGAGAGGGCTCAGAAATAAAAAAAGGCCCTCGTGGCTTATGGCCTCAGGCTTAGCAACCACGTACCAGTCGACTGTCGGGTCAACAAAAGGATGCAAACTGGCATCTTCGGAAAGGCTTCAAAGGGAAAAAGGAAGGCGAAACGCCACGGTACTAATTCGGTCGTGGACCAGGGAGCTGGAGCCACAGGTGGCGCGAGCTTGGGGTTCATGACGAGGTTGGGAGACTCGTGTGGCGCAGCAGGCCATCCAAGACTCGCCCGAGCGACTTACGTCAACAAGGCTGAGGTGGGGGACTTGATGCCAACTCTAGGCACTCTCTCATCGACTGCTTGACAGGCAACAATATTATCGCCTTGACCCTCAAAAACACCCTTCCCAAGTCTTTCGAAGATCATATTATCCCCTCCCGCTCCCAATCGCACCGCCAAACTCCCGCTGCGACCATGGCGCAGCCTCTCCCCGCCGCTCTCAAGATCCCTGAGGTCTCGCGCTTCATCAATCGCGCAAACCAGCTAAGGACCATCAAACCGGCCATTGCTTACTGGTGTCCGTACACACGCTGCTCGCGTCCCAGGCCCTTTCGCTGACCCGTTCTAACTCCTTTACTACAGGCGAGTACCACGCTGTCAACCAAATTGTAGGCAAGAACCTCCACACCACCGACGAGGACACCTTCAATTATACCAAGACGCTTCTCGAGCGCCTCGAGGAGACCAAGACTGAGCGCGCCGATGACGATGCAATTGTCGATAATACAGCTGGCCAGGCCTATGTGGAGCAGTTTGCGCAACAGACGTTTGAGCGCGCCGAGCGGACCCTACGAGCAAATAAGGTGACGAGGTAGGTTCTTGGACGCGACTCTGGTTCGTGGGTCATGATGCTAAGACGACTTGTAGGCAAACCGCCGACACATTTGACGCTGCAGCAACCTTTTTCGATCTCACTCGCGAATGGGGCACCCCCGAGCCTGATGTTCTCGCCAAGATCAAGTTCGCAAAGTGGAACGCCGCTCGCATCCTCAAGGCCATCCGCGAAGGCAAGGACCCCAACGAGTCGAACCCCCCCAACCCCGCCGAGCAGGAAGAGGAGGCCGCCCCGGTGCTGGACCCCAATGACCCGGATGTTCAGCAGCTTTCAGGCCTGGCCCCTAGAAGTGCCACCGTCGAAGATGCTCCCGATGCTAGCGAGCCCTCGGGCTTGCCCAATTTTATCGACCAGCCCCCGCAGCCTCCGGCTTCCAGCGAGGGATACTTTCCTCCTCCTCCTCCTGCGCACAAGTCCCCCGACCCCTTTGTGCCCTCGCCCCTGAGCCAGAGCCCTGTTCCATCCGGGCCTATCGCTCCCCCGCCAGTTCAACCCGCCAGCCAAACCTCGACTCCTGTGCCATCTGCCGGTCCTCCACCTTCACTTCCCCCTCAGGAGCCTATCCAGCCTGCGGGCTTCTCAATGCCACAGATCCCGCCTCAGCAATCGCCGCAAATTCCACACCACCCTCCCTCTCAGTTCAGCCTATCGTTGCCTGTACCTTCTTCGTTTGACCCCTCGGCTCCCCCTTCCTGGTCTACGACCCCAAGCGTCCCTCACCCTGCCATGTCAAACCCTCCTCCCGCTATACCACAACCTTCTGCCCTCAGCTTCCCGGCGCCTAGTCCCGCCCCTGCTCCTGCGCCAGTGAGCAACTTTAAGCCCGATCAAAAGTCCATCAACCAAGCCCAGAAGCATGCTAAATGGGCGATATCTGCGCTGAACTTTGACGACGTCCCAACTGCAATCAAGGAGTTGCGCAATGCCTTGGCCAACCTGGGTGCGCAGTGAGGAAATAACTGGCCTTATAGTAACAATGGCAACGGGGGCGAACTTTTGACCTTACAGCAACTAGACGATACCATGTGTGATGCGCTACAATGAATGGGCCTTTATTCTTTGAGAAAGGATTGAAACAGAGTTCTTGATAATGTTATATACCATACAGAGAAGCAATCATGCTCACAGTGCTACCATAAATCATTGAAGTGAATGAAAACGTCAAGTGTTGTCTCTATGCCATTGCTGAGACGTCTCCACCAGCCATTTGGAGGGCCTCTCGAAGTGCTGCAGCTGCAGCCTGCGGGTCTTCGTCATCCTCGTTCATATCATCCGTCCAACCTCTTTCAGGTCCCCATTCGATAGCTAGCTGATGCTCGGCTACGGTCTCCAGCAGGCCTCGCATCATGCCCCCATTCTTCTTAATACCAGGGTATGCATCAAACTCGACAGTGTGCACAGAGGACAAATCATTCAGTACGTCCGTAAGGAGATTCTGGCAGAATTCGGTGTAAAAATCAGGGCTGCGACGGAATCGACTAAAATATTCGGCGCTTGGGTCGCATTGAATGTAAACCTTGATCTTCTGTACATCGGCGCATTCCTTGAGACCCATCGCCGGGGTGACTGCCCATCCCTTGGGTGGATCGCTCCATCCTGGTCCAACACGCAGCTCAAGCGAGGTGATGGCCTGGCGTTGGTGCTGCTTCAGTCGCGCGAGCAGAGGTCTTTTCGTCTTGAAGTATTTGCTGCTGTGATAGGACGTGGAGAAGAGCCGGAACGGTCGGGTGCTGTAAAAGTAGTAACAGGCCTCCTCGTGAACCCGCTTGCACACGCGGAATAGCCCAAGCTTTTTGTGATAGCGCCTGTAGTTGGTTGGGTCGAGATCAATCACGCCGTCAACATCGTCGAAATAGTAGGCGTATATTTGCATGCGCAGCTCCGACGGCAGCGAGAGAAAGTGAAACGGGGATGCGGCGGTGGCGACTCGTCGCGGGCGCACCAAGGGTCTGAGAGGCGTGTCGAGGGTTAGAGAGGCAATCGAGAAATGGTTTGCATCCTCCTCAGCGGCGGCCTTCTTTGCAGCATCGTCAGGTGCGGCTGTCTTGGATGGAGCCGGAGTCGCAGAGGGCATGACGATGCGCAGCGACTTGACGCCCGTGCTCTTCGGCACTCCGGTGCCCTTCTTTGCGGGACGTCGAGGCATGTCGGAGATAGGTCCCGATATGGCGCGCGCGGGGTTATACTCGAGCGGTGACAAGCGCGATGGCGTCTATCGGTATCGAGGGAGGTGTGATCCTTGCGCTCTTGTTGCAGTTTGCAATCGTAGGTAAAACTAAAGTGATTTGGGCGGGTGGTCAAGGTCGAGAGAGAAGGCTTTTAGGATCAAGGTCTATCACCGAGGGTGGTGCCATGGTAAGGACAAAGAGAACCGAACAAGGACCACCCTCTAGAACGCAGCGCAAGTGGTCATCATGGGTCTATTCAGTCGCGAGTTTGTGTATAGAGGAGTTGTAGGAGTAAGTGCCGGAATAGTTTAGAAGAAAGTCTAGAATGTTGCTGACTGATACAGATCCCCATATATTCCGGAGATCGGTCAAGTAAAGCGGGAAGGCAATCGGAACATGGGGTCAAACGGTGAGTGAGTGAGGGGAAGGCAACGAAGATGACAAATTTGCATGCCAAAGACTGCCGAGGCCTCTGCTACAAGGTATTTTACCCAGTAAGCTCAAGGTCCAATTCCAGAACCCCAAGACTTTTGGAAGCGTGCAAGTGATTATGCGTACGATTAGCAAGAATCATGGGTTCTGTTGTGGCCGTGACGCCGGGATGGAGGGGCAACAGATGGAGATGAATGGAGAATTGGGTCAAAGCACGTGAAGTTCGTTACCCCACAAATGACAGACTCGCCACTGTTCAACCCGCCACTGTGGCACGGGCTTAGAGGAAGCGAAAACCAGGACATGACGACATCGGCCAATCAGAAAATCTAGTATGGAAGTTTGAGGTGGGGCGCTGCGGAAAGTGGCCTGTCCGGCTAAACCCCGGTGGAAAGGAATTCGCGCCTCCCCAAGGTCTATGGCCGTTCGATTTTTTTCGACGACTTACGGTGCGATGCGATGGCGGAGCATCAGATTAAACCACCAACAACTTTTCTAAAAGCTCGCAGCAGCTGATCCATTGAGCCGAGTCCTCACCACCACACGACTCCAGCTCTGACAGACTCAACCTCTGCGTTCCATTCCTTTATTTTTCTCTACTTTTAATATCAATATCTGCAATGCTGTCCAGATCAGTGGCCCAGGCTGCGCGCCTGGGCTTGACGGCTTCTCGCCTCGCCCGCCCTGTTGCCACTCCCGCTCTCCGGGCTCGTCCTGCGCCTGCTCCCATCTCCCTGTCCTCGTGGCTCCGATCGTATTCCAGTGAAAAGGGACCCTCGGAACCTCCTCAGTCATCAAAACCCAAGAACCCCGAACCCGATAATGTGCGCCCGTCAGAAGAGAAGGCTCCTGAGGCGGATAAGGAACCTGAGCAGATTCCTTTCGACAAGCTTCCCGATTTAACCCAAGGTATTCCCTCGACGATTGAGTACGAATTGAAGGGCAAGGACGAAAAGTCGCAATCAATTCTCGAAGAGGCCGAGGCCGCCGAAGAATCTTCCAAAGGCGACCGTGGCGGACGAGAACGACCTGAATACGTTTCGACCACCGAGCAGAACCGCAAGTGGTGGACCCGATTCACTCTTATTGCTACCGCTGCTGGTGCCACTGCTGGCCTGTTGTATATGGGCCGCAGCTTCGACCCCATCGAGACCGAGCGATACCCCGAAGCTGCTAAGAGCTCCGGTCCCGTTGGCTTCTGGGACCGCGCTAAGGCTCGCTGGACCGACAGTGTATCTTACTACCAGGAGCCCTCGTTCGAGAAGCTGCTACCCAACGTCGACCCCAGCTTCGAGCGACCCTACACTCTATGCCTGAGCCTGGACGATCTCCTCCTCCACAGCGAGTGGAGCCGTGACCACGGTTGGAGAATCGCCAAGCGCCCTGGTGTCGACTACTTTATCCGCTATCTCAGTCAATACTACGAGCTGGTTCTCTTTACCACTGTGCCTTTCGCTACTGGCGAGCCCGTGGTGCGAAAGCTGGATCCTTTCCGATTTATCATGTGGCCGCTCTACCGAGAGGCTACCAAGTTCCAGGATGGCGAGATTGTTAAGGTGAGCAATTTCTGTCATTTTTTTTTTTAAGTAACTGCTAATTTTGCAATAGGATCTCTCCTACCTGAACCGCGACCTCTCCAAGGTTATCATCATTGATACCAACGCCAAGCACGTCCGCAACCAGCCCGAAAACGCCATCGTTCTCAAGCCCTGGAAGGGCGATCCTACTGACAAGGAACTCGTCGGTCTTATTCCCTTCCTCGAGTATATCCACACTATGCAATACTCGGACGTTCGCAAGGTCCTCAAGTCATTTGAGGGCAAGCACATCCCCACCGAATTCGCCCGCCGTGAGGCCATCGCCCGTAAGGAGTTCGAAGCCCGCAGACTGGCCGAGAAGTCTAAGCACAGTTCCGGTGTTGGCGCCCTGGGCAGCCTGCTTGGTCTTAAGCCCAGCAACATGAGCATGATGGTGTCCCCCGACGGCGAGCCCACTCCCAGCGAGGCTTTCGCCCAGGGCAAGATGTTGCAAGACATTGCCCGAGAGCGTGGTCAGCGCAACTACGAGCTTCTAGAGAAGGAGATTCGGGAGAATGGTGAGAAGTGGCTGAAGGAAGAGCAGGAGATGATGGAGAAGATGCAGAAGGAAGCCATGAACAGCATGATGGGTTCCTTCTCGGGCGTTTTTGGCGGCTCGGAAAAGAAGCCTTAACATGGTGACAGGGAGCAACGACATCTCCACTAATTAATGCTTTGTAATTGTACCAAGAAGGCTTCAAATGACGGGCGTCATGATCAATTTGAGGGGAGGAAGGCTCCGCGCATAGACTCTGCATTGTAACGGGGGTTTTGGGGGGCTAGGCTTCTTTTTTTTTTTGGGCATATAAAGCTGTATGAGAAGAGGGCTTGTATATTAGGTGTAACTATGGCCTGAAGGTGTAAAACAAAACTAAAAGTCATGAATCAATCTGATGTTATCAATGAATTCCACTTGGCGCAACCACGTGAGGGTGGCCATTTCTCAAACTGATCCTCAATGAAAGAATCATGCTCCCGCCTAAACAAGTCCTCAGTCAGCCCTTTGTCTCAAACCCGGTCTGAGTCGGGACCAACCGGCTTGCAGAATCGACAATTGGGATTCGTGATGCACTGGAAGTACCTATTTCACTATTAGTCATGGAATCCCACGCCACGGACCACTCGCTGCTTACTGTTCACTCTGTTTGTCTACAATGCTGGAGCAATCGCACTCAGGGGGGCACGTCGGCAGGGGAGTTGAAGAGGTAGACGTGCTGGAGGGCAGGGTCAGCGTCGACGAAGGGGTGGGCGTCGCCACGATGATGATGATAACGGAGCCGTCCGGGTTCGTCACGGTGTATGTCCCTGGCGACATGGTGCGGAAGTCGGTTGAGGCGGGCGGGCTAGAGCCGGTGACCATTGACGTGATGACGGGGTCGCTGAGGAGCCACTTCTTGGGGTGTTGGTGGACCATGCCCGGGGCTGGAAAAGGAGGGACGGCGTGGGCGAGCGTTGAAAAGGCGATGAGAGGGATGAGCTGGAGGTAGCAATGCATGTTGACAAGACAACGTTGGAGTTTGGGATGTAATTCGTCTAATGCGATGGTAATGTCCAAGATGGATTCTAAACACATATTGAGCACTCACCATCCCCCGTCTATCTTTATATATCTCGCCCTGCGCCATGAAGCTGCCGTCATCGAGGCCTTCAAACGGTCACGGTGCAACTCAACCGCTTTCCAACATAAAGTTCTCCAGGCAACCAGTCCCACCCTTCGCGACCATTACCACGCCAAGTTCTGGTTGCGGCGATTGCGAGCTCGGCAGATACAATCGGGACGACGCCACCAAAAAAAACGGTCCGGATGGAAAACAACCTTTGAACCTGTGCCACCGGGGATGACGAGGCAACCGTGATACAAGAGATCCGGCAGGCGAGGCTGTGTTTTCCTCATGCCGAGGTGTATCCCGAAAAAGAAAATAGTGTCTCGGGTCAACGATAAGCAACAAGGGAATTAAAAAAAAGCTCGTGAAGATGACGTTCGCTCTATGATCGGACCGTCGTATACTCCATGATGTACCCCCTTCTAGCCCTGTACTTGTCTGCCGGTGGATTCTCGGGCACATGCTCCCCGTTGATGGTCAGAGCCTCCTCCAGCGTGCATCTACCGGAGTCGACAAACCCTAGCGACTGATACAGCCTGATTGTAACAGTGTTTTGCGGCTTGACCATGATTCTCACGCGCACCCTGTTGGGGTGCGTGGCTGCGGAGGTCAGCGCCTTGAAGGACTTCCTGCAGAGCTCCTTGCCCAGTCCCTTTCCTCTGTAGTCGGGCAACGTGTAGAGCCCAATCATCTGCCACCTCTCCTCCTCGTCATCGCTCAATGTCTCCGGCTGGCCTGACTCGTCAGGAAGGCGGAACGTGTCGGCGGGGATGGGGCCGACCACAGAGACTTGCCCGGCCCATTTCCCAGTGTGCTTGTCTATGCAGATGAAGGTCTTTTTGGAAGGAGTGAAGAGGCGCGAAACCCACTCGTCAACCGAGTACTGCGACTCCTGCTCGTAGGTGGACGAGAAGGCGTCTGGCGATTTCTGCAGGGCGGTGAGGCGAAGGTCGCGGTACTTCGCCGCCAGCTCTTCCTTCGAAGGACTGGACTGGTCGATTTTGATGTACTCAAATTCAGAAGTCATGATGAATGCAGTGTTTTGAGAATATTTACAAGTCAAAAATGGTATTGACGGAAGGGCGTGCAAGTCATTCCTCAAGTGGGGCGCGCCTTATGCTCCTTTTAAACTTGAGCATGCTGAGCTATACGGTCTGCCATGAATAATAATCAGCTCGGCTGTTATATAAAGCGCCGCTAATGCGTTAAAGAGGGGACTGCTTCGTATTATCGAGCTAGACTGCTCCAGTGCCCAATCAAGGGCCTGCAAAACATACGTTGGTGTGGTGATTATTAAACATTGCTGATGCACTGTGTGATGCAAATGTATGAAACCAAAGAAACCGTCGATTAACTTTTCTGGATGCCTAACGCCGATTTGACTGCCGAACCGGACCAAACCAAACCGAACCCTCCAAAAAGCCCTTTTAACCTTTTCCAATCTGACAGTTGGCTGGCTGCTGTAGTCGTGTGCAGGGATGAGGGTGAGGGAAAGAGGCTAGGCTGGTCTTGGCAGGCATTTTATGTGTGTGAAAAAGGCCATTGGGTATTTAGCCTAACTGTGTGAACCTTGCTGTGTAAAGCTTCTTGTGTTGACTTGGGCCGTATTGAACCTCAAGGATCATAATGATAATAATAAATATTGCTGATGAAGCAGTAGCATGGAATTGAAGAAGGAGGAAAAACCAAAACTCTTCATGAAATAATGTTACTTCGAAGAGAGTTCAATGCTCATAAATATTGTAACGAATGTGGTTCGCTTATCGAAGTGTGAGCTTGACTCTAAGACAATGCCTTGAGTTCTTCCAGATGTCGGTTATGTACAGCCACTCGAGTCTATATGTTCATAATATTAAGCCTAATTACTTCCTCACACCCATTATCGTTTCTATTCTATACGCCTAGGGCGGTTCGGAACGCTTAGAATGTCCTTGAAATGGTTCGACTGGTAGTTCATGTGCGTCGCTAGGGCCTTCTCTGGGTTCACTGTACAACTCACAGACTGGTTTTCCATCAGCCTCAGCGCGGTCTTTCCCGTCATCGGTAGATGAAGTGGTGTTCTTCCTAATCGTCTTGTGGCGCGAAGAGCTTGATCTGGTAATGTTGATGCCCAAAACAGAGAGCATACCGCTCGTGCGAGACAGCAGGCACATGAATAGTGTGAAACTAGTGACCAGAAGCTCATCCTTTGCAGCCTGCGTGGTTGCTGCCGGATGCAATAATTCGAGTCTCCCCCACTTGCTAAGTACCCAAGGATCCCCTATGAACCGGGCCACTATGTTTTCATTTTCGTCCATGCACACCAGATCCCAGGTTTTGGCACTAATGGCGTTTTTCCAGCTCATTTTGATGGGTGTCCCATTACCCGAGAGATTATAAGAAACATGGCTGTACTCTGTGCGGAGGCGATTGAGGGCATTCAGACTTCTTTGCTGGCCGTGTAACTCGTAGCTGGCATCAATAGAAAAAAGCGGAAGAGTGGCCGTCCCGAATGTCAGGTCGTATTGGCGATTCTTGAAAATGATTTGCGGGCGTCACAAAGCTCTTGATATCGATGGTATAGATGGGTTCAGAAGGGTTCGCCTCGTCCGTGACATTGGCTCTGTATCTCGACCATGAGAATTCAATTTGTAAGGCGCCGACTGGTGAAGTCATGTTGGTGCAAAGGTTTTGGTTGGCGGTAGAAAATATGTATAAGCAGCGCGACAGAGCACTTCCCGGCGCGATGATAGCCAAAAACAAAACATGGGATAAGAAAAAAAAGGAGAAAAAAGCCCTTTTTTAGAGATGAATAAAAGGCTCATGAATCCGACTAAATTTAGGATCACCTCGCTCACTGGCGATCGCCATTTATCCGTGGTTTAGCGACAGGGCTGATGAGCCTCGCAATTGACGTCGCTTTGATGCGACAAATCCTCCAATGTAACATGGCGGCCAAACGAGATACTCACGGAGGTTACTGTGTACGGGCTAGCTTACTTTATGCAACAAGTATCAACACTACCAGAAGCGACAGTAAAAGATCTCATTTTGGCTGCTGCACGTATTTCTCTGAAATGCTTTTTCAGGAAAGAACGAAACTGGGGGGAACTCAAGCTTGCAAATGCACATCTAACCAACGCTCAGCAAAAGTAGTAGAGGAATCCTGAGAATAATAGCTAGGTGTGTCCCAAAGTCACAACCAAAACGAGTTGAAAAGATATTCCGGAAGACTTTCTTTAGATATACCTGACGGCTGGGTGCGTAATGAAGCAACTCTAGGCTTGGGCAGAGGTAGAATATTCTTGAACAAGGAGCTAGCCGCACCTTGAGCTCGAGCAGTTTGCCTTAGCTCTGTCGGAGGTTTAGTTTGGATAAGAAATATAGAATGGCTGTCATTGTGACAAGTTGATTTGACCCTATATCAAAGAACAAGTCGCAAGATTTTCTACGTAGTATAGTCACTTTAGTCGTAGATAAAAGCAACGTAACAAAATATCCGAATGGGACTAAATATATACCGATACTAAATACATACAAATTAAAGAGGAAAGTGGTTTCCAAAGTACCAAACAGCCTTTTTATCTACACCTCAGCTCAGGTTTATTCATCTCATCATTAGCGCTTGGGTGGGAAGCCATCATTGGCATCGTCAAACGTCCCATGGTACACGTCAATAGGGCTCCAGAGGGTCTGCGCGTGACCAGCATCGCGACAGTTGTTGCAGCCATTGACGGTGATGTGGCACCCGTTTTCAAGGTATGTGCTGCCGCAGCCCTTTGCACCGTTGAGGTTGTAGATGTTGAGCATCGAGTCCTTGATCTGCTTGCCCGTCATGCCCTGGGTAAAGGCGCCATCATTGTCACAGGTCCAGATGACAGTGCAGCCATAGTTGATTCCGAAAAGGTCTTCAACAAGAGGGCCAGCGATGGGGAAGATGGCGTTGGCAATGTCGGCGCCTGTGTCGTCGGGCCAGACGGCCGAGGTGTACTGGTGGTACACGACGTCGTCTATGTAGCGTCTCGCGGCAGACAGGCAAGTATCCTTGCTGATGGAGGCGCAGATGGCTGATCCATCGTGGTTGCCGTGGTCCTGTTCAGTGTCGGCGGGTGCTGGGGGGCAGTAGGGATTCGTGGCAGGACCGTTATTGTTGCTATCGGGAGACGAGCAGCCTATGGAGCACAATATGGTTAGCCGCACATCTCTTTAAGTGCCCGTTGAGCACATACATTGATCAAAGATCTTGTTGCTCTGAGAGTCGTAAAGACAGCCGTCCTCTCCGAAGTAGACATCGCCGTAATTGGCGGGCCAGCGAGCCTGGAGCTGGCAGGTAGCTGTGGAGTGGAGGTGGTTGTCGTTGCTCGAATCAAAGCCGGACAGAATCAGAGCAGTACTGTAGGGCTGGTCGGATTCAGAGGCAACATCTGGTGGGGTGCTGATCAGCTGGTAATTTCAAAGAGTAAAGAAGATTTTGGTGGCATACTGTACGAGCTCTCGTAGCTGCTGGAGATGGAGCCAGCGTCAGAGGCACAACGAGGAGAGTTGTTTACAAGGATACAGCCCTTGTTGACATGCTACATTTTCATTGTCAGTTGACCTTGGCCATGGTTATACTCAATATCTGACTTACGATGTTGGTACCAGCAGGGTTGGGTGTGGGTGTTGAAATGGCTTGGCAGACAGGGTGGTTCGATCCGTCAACCAAGGTGCAGATCATGCCGTTGGTGGTGATGGTTCTCACATTGGGTACGGTTCGAGTGCTGAGTGTGGACGCCTCGGTGCTGGAGGAGGTGGTGATGGATGAGAGTTGCCCGGAAGTGCTCTTGGATGTGATAGCTGTGGAGAAGGTTGTCGCTGTGGAGGTAGGGCTAGTAAACTCGACAGTCGAGGTGGACTCTGGGGTCGGGCTGGTAGTCGTAGACTCAGGCGTTGTGGTCTGGTCACTTGTCACTGTAGACTCCTCGGCGGAAGTGACCTTGGTGGTCTCCGTGAAAGATGTAGACTCGACCAAGGTTGTAGTGCCAATGGTCTGAGTGCTGCTAGTATCCGTAGTCTCCACAGTGGTCTGCTCGCTTGTCGTAGTAGACTTTCCAGTTATAGTGGCCGCAGTCATTTCCTTAGTAGTAGTAGACTCTCCGGTGATGGTCTGGTCGCTTGACACCGTGGACTGCCCAGTGGGAGTGATATTAGTGGCTTCAGTGGTAGTGGCAGTGGTAACATCGTTGGTCGAGGTCTGCTCCGTAGTGGCAGTAGAGTCGCCAGTGGTGGAGCTAGCCTCTTGAGTGGTCGCTGAGATGGGGCACGAGTCACCATCACCCTCATCCCTCCCCAAGAGGGATCGTTTGAAGCCAACCACATCGCCTCCAGCGCCTGCGAGGTCTCTGTTGGCCGAGAAGGAATAGTGGCTTTCACGGCTGTACTTGCTACCCTTGAAACCGTTGAGGAGCGCAACTAGGGTTGTCGTTTCCTCGGCCCCCGCATCCATTGCTGCGATGTCAGTCTCAACCTTTGCGAGCCAGGTTTTCACAAATTCCCAGGCTTCACCGGCATCATGGGTCAGACGATCGTCCATGAAGCTCTGGTACATCTGGGCGAAGCTGAAAGCGTCTCCCGAAATGGGGATTCGCTTATCCGTCACAAACTGGTCGATGCCTCTGAAGGAGTTGTACATGCGCTGGTTTGTAACCTCGAAAAGCTTCTTGACTGGCTCCGAGTTGAAGATATCGACGGCATTTCCGACGGCCGCAAGGACCTGTAGCGTCTTGAGGGCAGAGCCAGAAAAACTGTCGGTAAATCCGACTTCCTTCAGCTCCCCAAGCTTGAACATGGCGCCCTTGATGATGTTGAGTTGCTTTTCCATGGCAACAAACTCGAGCTGTGTGCTTTTGGGGGCACTGCTTGGGACCTTTTCGACCAGCTGCTCCATGACGGTCTTGAGCTTGCTGTCCTTGGTAGGGTTGCCGCACGTGCCGTATTTAGTCATGAAGATGGTATCAAATTCATCGCAGGTGAGCTTGGAGCCCTTGCTCCTTGGGCCCGGGAGCAGGTCAATCTCAAAGAAGTCTGTGAAAAGTTTGAGCTCCCAGATATGATCAACAGTCCAGTATTGGGCGATGCCGTCCGCAGCTGCGCCCTTGGCCTTTGCCACCGTGTTATCAACAATGTCCCAGCCAGGCGCCATGTCGTCGCCGTCGCAGTCCTTGCGATCGTACCACCTTAGGATCGTGTCCCGCCAGGCTTGGTTTTGTTTACTAGGGCTTTCTATGGCCTTGGATAGTTGTTGGGCAGTCGGGTTGGCAGGAAGCTTTGGTGGAGTGACACTTTTGCAGTTTCCAAAGTAAGGATTCCGAGCCCTCTTTTCGATGTGGCCACGTTCATATCGCTGGATGGTCACTTCAAGCGATCGTCGCTTCTTATCGGCTGATGAGTCGTCATCATCATCGGGAGTAGGGAGGTTGAGCTCATAGGGAATCGCGCTGCAGGCAGCCACGGATGAAGTTGTGGAAGTCGTCTCGGAGGCCGTAGTAGATGCGGCTGAAGACTCTGTCGTCTTCGTCGGGTCATTATCGCCATCATCCTCATCGCCCAAATCCTCAAGCTCGTCCAAAGCGTCACCCAAAAGGTTGCCGGCAGCAGCGGCAGCAAAGGCTGGAGCCAGGCCGGCAAAGACAGCGGGCGCTAGAGCTGGCGTGGCCACCGCCGGGGCAAGCGCAGTAAGTTGCGTCGAGAACCAACTCAGTAGAGCGGCAAGACCGACAAGGGCCGCCTCAACCCTATGTGAGTCCTTTTCGCTAAGATCGTCACGGTTAACCTGTTCCAGCTGGGTTTTAATGTTCTGGAGCTCATCAGACTGCTGCTGAGCAGCTTGTTGGAATTGTTTGACCTCTTCGGCCGAGGGAGAAGGATTGGCTGCGATTGAAGAGGCAGCAGTCGCAAGATTGGTGAAAGAGCTGGCAGCGTTAGTTGCAGCATTGGGAACTCCGACCAAGTCCCCTGCACCAGTGGTTTGGGGCGCCTGGGCCGTGGTTGAAGCATCGGTGGTGCTCACATCGACACTGGTCATAAAACTACTGGAGATACTGTTATCCGTAGATGTGGCAGTGATGGCTTGGGCTGTAGTAGAAGCATGAATGGTGCTCTCATCGGAACTAGTCTCAGAGCTACTGGAGACAGCAATAACCCTGGATGTGGTCGTCTCGAACGGTAGTGGGAAGCGAGTGGTGGTGGTGGCTGGCTCAGGCGTTGTGTTTGGCCCTGGAGTTTTGAGAGTGCCAACGTCTCGAGCTGCAAACCACAAGCTAGGGATCCATGCTTGGGCCCCGGACAGCAGTAAAACCGCCGCCACTAACCCTTTGGAGGGTAACATATTAGTGGCTAAAGTGAAAGACTAGAGTGAGAGACTGAAGCGAGAGACTAGAGCGAGAGTTGATGTTGCTGGGTTTCGACCATGATGTTAATTCAGAGGCCCAGATCTGACGTTTATAACATCGGATGGATCCAGGCTGTGTTCTGCGGCTGAAAATGGCGGATGAGAATGAAACATAGCTTCCTCGCGCAGAGACCCTTTCAATTGGTCCACGCTCAAATGAGCGGGATCAACCTTTGGCCCCCGTATCACATAGGGAGGATTTGAATAATAAAGCTCGCCTGCGCCATGTGGAGGAAACCAAAATCGAGGCAAGAAAACGCGAGAGAATGATCCAAAGTTCCACGCTTCGGGCCTTCATATGCCGACCCAAGCCCCCAAAGGGCCAGCTCATGCGAGGCACCCTTGCATCCGCCCAGGGGCTTGCCGAACCAGATGCAAGCCTGCATTAAGCAACTGCTTCTTTTGGCAGTGGCTGTAATAATTGATAGACAGAAGAAAAATCCAGGTACAGCGATCCGCAGCTCCGTCAGCATTAGTGGGCGCTTGTATTTTGACAACCGTCAGCGGGATGCTGACAAGGCCGGGACTTGAAACAAGGTACGAGAAAAATCATGCTAAATATGGAAATAGTGTCGGTAGGCCTATCTGTGGCTGAAAACAAGAGTACAGGGAGAGCGGCCATTCCGTCAGCCCTAATTGAGCAGCCTAATGATAACCCAACGTAGTTTGGGACTTTAGCCAGTCGTTCCTGGCCCCCAACTATCCTCCATCCCTTTAATCTCCATTTTTCCATCAGCCGATGCTTTATATTTTCATCTCTCCGTTTATGTTCCTGGGCGGCCAAACCCCGATTCTTGATTAGAACGCCATCATGTCTCCACCCTTTGTGTACTGCGTCGTTTGTGGATGTCCCTTTGAGATTCCGCCTGCTGATGAGTACGAGTATGCCGACAGCGAGGATGAGAGATGGGCGACAACAGACCCTTCAGAGGATATCACAAAACAGGTATGTCATGAGTCCTGCCTGCATTTCTTCGTATCTTGTCTCGCCTGGAAAAACGGGGACTCTCTCGCCCCCCAGTAAGGATCGGCCGCCCCCAGATTAACCGCATCCGAAACATTGGCCCACCACAGCTCCGAGCTTCCAACAATTTCACTCGCAGCCCTGAGAAGGCTAATGTGCAGTAGTGGTTGTGCAACATCCGACTCATCGGCAGTACTGCCTACCTGCAGCGGCACTACCCTGGTGATGAGTAATGGCTCCCGTCTTGGCGCTCCGTATTGCAACGCTGACCTGAGGATTGTCAGGATAAACAATGAATCAGACATTGAAGGCGTCTTCATCTCCGGGCCTGCATCTTGGAGCTTCACTGAAGGTTGTGACTTTCGCACCCAAGATCAGAACGTCGCCTCATTCCGAGTGCTGAGCCTGGACAAAGTCACAGGCGATGCCCTATTCCCGCTTCATGATGGGTGCCTGAGCATCCTTCGGCACGCCATCTCCTGGCGCGTCGAGTTCGCTCGGCAACCTGCCTCGCCATCATTGAGCTTAATGGGCGTCTACAAGTTCTTTTGTTCGCAGCGCAAGCGCGATCTAGCAGAGATGTACAGAATTGCCGATCAAGGAGGTATCAACAGCACAAGCGATTACGCATCATGCGGCCTTGAATTTGATCACGGTTACTATGGGGCAAGGAAGTTCTGGACCTATCAGGGCTGGGAGGTCTCCGCAGCGAATGAGGTTTGTCATCTTGTGCCGTCTATGCGTGCAACTCTGACCAAGCCGATGCGATTTTAGTGGTTCTGCAGCGACCCCGTAAACGTCCCAGAGCTGCCGGACTTTATCTCGGCATCCCTTAGCCGAATCTCCTCTGAACCAGCACATGCCCAAGAAATCGACCGAGAAAGCTTAGAGGACAGAGCCAATCCCCGCATGGAAAATGTCGCAGCTGGTGCAGGCATTGGTCTCCAAGACCTCCCACTTGAAGTATTAAATCGCGTGACCAGTTTTCTCTCAGCCTCAGACGTTGTCCGCCTACGGCGATGCTCCAAAGTCCTGTCCCGCAGCATTGTCCTTGACAAACACTTTTGGCGAATGCAAATCCTAAGTGGTGGTGTAATTCCTTATTTGTACAGAATCGGCGATTGCGGCAGAGTCCTGGATGCAAATGCGACACAAGCTGATTCTCAACAAACCGTGCCAGGACATTGGGATTGGGAAGGCCTCGCCCGAAGTTTGCGGGATGTAGGTGATTTTATTCAAGCTGAAGAACCATCTTTAGCCTCTTCGCCCTGGGGTTTTCGTAACCGCTGCAGAATCTGGGCGATTGTGAATTATTTAATATCTGCCTCATTGGAATAATATGTTATTATGGCCTGTTATCATCTGACTTGGATTGCCCTGGAACTACTATGACCTGGTTAGGTTTATACAAATTAGTAGTTGCATTCATAAATGAAAAACATTATTTGGTATTTTATCATATCAATAGTACGTGGATGATATAGGTCGCCGCAACGGCCTCCCCTTGTTAAAACAAGGCTCCCACCCGCCCTATGGAGTATTCTACCATAGGTTTACGATTACTATACCAAAATCGTTAAGTTATACTTTTGACTAGACACTTAGTAATGCTCACAAGACTGCCGCTTATATAGTTCTCGTACTTTAGCACGCTCATTCTTTTGGATGGCACCAACATGCCCAAAGACCCTCGGGTTCTTAAGGAGACGCGGAGAAATATTCAGGGAGTGCTTAGAGGAGACAAAGTACGTATATTTCTATCCATGCCAAGGAAATTCATAATCTGCACAAGGAGTACAGTAAATTTAATGCGGAGATGAGGTTCATTTCTAGCGCAGCATCTCATTTGTAATCTTAGGAACAATCTTCCATTCATAACTGTTGGGTGATGTCGCTTTCAAAATGCAGCTCGAGCATCAGCTTGATTCCCATCCGGGCTTTTTCATTCTTTTGTCGCAAACGCATTGACTTTAATCAGCAACTAAAACCATTTCTCTAGATTCACAATATTCATGCACCCAATCGGTTCTATGCCTCTCTGTTCTTCGTTCCTATCGATGTATCGACTCAACTTGCAGAGAAAAATTAACCATTAGAACAATTACAACCTCTATCATAAACTCCGCACCGCAACCTTAGCCAGTGACAGCCAGCCAATTCCAGTATCAAGGTCTCAAGAGACTCATTAAGAACAAAATTATGGTTTACGTCCATCAAAATGTCTGCTGATTAGCATCTGAGCATGCCAATTGGATTCATGGACAAGACAATCCCTCGTGCATTATTAGTGATTGAACAGTATTTCAGTGTGCTGACCTTACATCACTTTTACTAAAAACCGGGTCCACTTACTGATGGAGCATGCGCACGCGCACCGAACTTGACTCTGCACACAACACGACAGCTTACCACCATCATCATAGCTCCCAAATATCGACGAAAATGCACTGGAAACTGCCTGATTTCATTTTATCGTGGAAGACCAAAGCATCGTCTGCGGTCAAGGGACATGTCACACCCAACCAGGGTCAATTGCCCGCCGCGCCCCGAGATCTTCTCGCCCACCGCCGCGAATACAAACCCCGAAGCCGGCCTAGCTGGGAAGCAGACACTCCGCAAGCCGCCCTCTATCGCATCTACGAACACCTAGTGCTAGATCATCATATGGCACTCCGAGGCGAGATTCAAGCTTTCTGGAACCATTCTTCCTGGCTTGTCTACGATATTCCTGATCCTCAGGACCCGAATCCCGACCGATATGCTTGTCTTGC
Source organism: Calonectria pteridis (assembly GCA_022837005.1). Taxonomy (NCBI): domain Eukaryota; kingdom Fungi; phylum Ascomycota; class Sordariomycetes; order Hypocreales; family Nectriaceae; genus Calonectria; species Calonectria pteridis. Next base: position 172,839 of record JAKZGU010000058.1, read on the forward strand.
CTGCATTCCCGCGCTCCTAGTACTAGCCTTTAACAGGAGAATCGACTTGGGCCTTCCACGCGATGCCCCTTACATTATTACCAACGAGCAGCTGGACGAGTGGAGGACCCAGAAGCTGCCGCGAGAGAGTGAGCCTGAGTGGGCTGCCAAAGTACCAAGCTTGCCAACCACACTTGCCCTTCCACATTGGGATGAAGATAAGAACGATTTTGTCTCTCTAGACAGCCTAGACGATGAGAGGGCATCACCACAGTGTGCCAAAAGGAACATTTTAATCTGGCAGCCGCATATCCATTTCGCTTGAGGGCCGTCCGAAGATGACGCTCCGCAGGTCATGGCCCTGCTGCCTACCTTCGGTGCTGCTGACACGGTTTCCAATACAACTGAGAGATTTTGCCTATTGCTCCGATTTAAAGCTCATACATCTTCAATTTTATCACAAAATTCTCTGTTAATCTTGTACATATCATTAAAAGCCAATACATGTACATAATAAGACTGCTCCCAAAAAGCCATCCCGAACCGGCTTGCAGCGACCCGGGGTTCCTTCGCCGCGCCATGCCATAAATCGCATAGCTAATATAACCGCGCTACTACCAAACTGATGGCTCAGAAATAAACAGCTAGCTCCCTTATCAAAACTCTCCCCTCCTTGCGAGGTGGGGGACTTACCCATTGGCCAATCCCAAGCCACTTTGCGCAGAATGGCTTGATCTGGTGATCTAGACCGGCCGGCTTCTAAATGGTGTAATGATGGGCCAACCTAACCATGAAGGGCATCGAAATTCGTGGAATCTCTCCATCCCATCGAAAACGCTGGGTTTTGTATCTTGAGAGGAGAACAGCCAGGCACCGTGGTCTGACCAAGGTGCCGATGTCTTGGAGGGGTGACATTCCGACCGAGCCGAACATGTGAGCCAATGTGATGCATTTGTGCGCAAACAACAGCTATCAGCCCATCACTTCTACATGGCTTGGACTGACAACTTTAGAATCCGGCTCCTTGTTTTTCATGCAAGCACATGGCACATCTGAGAAGATAGCTCCTTGGTGTACGGTACGCCTACCTGATGCTTGTTGAGGATCTCTTGACACGATCCCGCAATGGAGTGGGGAGAGGTTCCCACGAGACCAATGTCGTCTGCATCATACGCAATGCTCTGGTGTATTTTGTAGTCTTATGATTATGACAAGAAGCCATCAGACTAATCCAAGCACTGGGAGAAAATTCGGAAAGCGGAATTGAAGTGGGGCGGAGGGTGTTGAAGCGGCGATGCGCCTGGTCCACGTGAAGGAGGCAAGCTGAAAACAAGTGCCGAGATCTCCGGTGCGAAGTCGTATGTTTGGTTCAGTGACTTGTAAGTTGGTTTGTTTCAACCATCGTCTGATTGCATGGAGATTTCGTCTCGTGAACCTTTTTTACTTTTTCTGCTTTTTCGGTTGCATTCTTTTGATTTCTTTACTTTTGTCATCATCATCATCCCAGGCTTCAGAAATTTGTGTCAAAAGCCATGTCCTTGCACTTCACTCCTCCCTGAAATATCGGCAGTTAGCCTCGGAGATGCACCATTATACATATGTGCTCACCAATCTTCCATTGAAACAGACTTAATCAACATTCAATGCCCTACATACCACCCTCGGGTAACAAGTCCAGTATCCCACCACCAACGGAGGGGGACAATAGTTCCCCAATTACATCGTAAGTTTTATGCACTCCTCGTTGATCTTGGAAAATGATATTATTCCATTAGCAGTTATCTTACGGTGTTGCAGTCGCTCGAAATGGTTAAACAATGCCTTTTCGTCTTGTCCTCCACATTTCGAAGGGCCCGTCAGCAAGCCTGCTTCAGTTTGCTCCAATGTCAAAGGCAACAACGATTCTAGCTACGACTATCAAGTTCGAGAATGTCAGAATGAGAACAATCCGATAATCCACACTGCCTCACAAAATCATCCAGCGCCCGAGCAGAGCGCGCTACCGCCAGATAAAGAGATACCTGTCAATGATCGTCACAAGCTACGCGATTCGGCCTTCGGGCTAGACGGAATACCACAAGTTCTACGAACCAAATCTGGGCAAATCATTCCTTCAGAATTATGTTCGTCCCCTATCAAGCGTAGTGCAAGTGAGCCGGCTTCTCCGAAATCTGTTCATTTTCACTATGACTTGGAAGAGATCCGCAGGTTTTGGACACTCGAACCACCACAGACTGTTGGCTTGCAATCATCAGCCATCTCCGAAGATATTACTGATAGCGATAGTGACCTGGAGTCTGACTTTATGATGGAGAGATCTCGAAAGACAACTTTATCCAACCTGCTATGTCCTCAATGGCAGCTGGTCACGGTCAACTTCCCATCCGAGTCTGTGACTCCAAAATTGGTGTCTGTATATCTTCAGCGCGCGTGGTTGTCAGCCGATTCCAAGTACTTTTGTGGCTCTGTTATAGTGGAAAATATTGCTTTTCGAAAATCAGTATATTGCCGTTTTACTTTTGACAATTGGCAAACCGTGTCGGAGGTTGCTGCTCAATACACCCACACTGTCAATGGCAGAGATCAGTTCACCTTCGATATCGAGCTAACAGGTATTGCCCGCTTGGAGTCCAAGACGCTGATCTTCTGCATCCGATATCAAGTCAATGGGAAGGAACTATGGGACAACAACTCGGGATACAACTTTTGTGCCAGATTTCACAGCGAAACGGAATCCCGGTATGACCGCCAGACCATCCAGAGACAACAATCATGGCCACTGGCCAGTTCAGGGTCTGAAGTGCCCAATTCTTCGATTGATCCGAGTTACTCGCCAGTTTACTTTCGCCACGATCCGGGCCTTGATAACTTTCCTGGCAAAGAGTGCCCCCACCGAGTTCACTGGGACTACAGAGGGACTTCGGTGACAGAACCCATCACCAGACAAAAAGTAAGTTTGACAAACTCGAGTTTATCATTTTCTTCATATGAGGACTTGATCAGAAAATATTGTTTCACCGGGGTCACCAGCAGTTGCTGAAATTGGTTCGGTCATACGGACAGGAATCCGTTATATGAGGCTATTGGAGATACTGTGTGTGCAAAAGCCTATTGGGTACTGCAGCCTAACTGTTCAAACCGTGCTGTATAAAGCTTACTGTGTTGACTTGGGGCGTAGCAAATGGCTTGTGTGCGGGCTCGTGTATTTGTAAAGTACGTACAGTCTAGACTCTCGATGAGGGTCTAGCGCCCGCCACACACACCACCGTCAAAGCGTTTGACAAAGCCGAAAGTCGGCTAAGCGTGGTGCAATGCCTGATTTGTGCTATCAAATGTAACGAGGCATGCACGCCATCCCTTACAGAGCATTACGCGGCATAGCTCATCGAAAAGGTTGCAGATGTGGTGATGCATTTCTGGTGCATCGAACCACTTCACGCCACCCAACCGTCCATTCTCTGCCTTCCAAAGAGCTAGAGTGTCGAGTAAGATAGAAAGAGCGTGGTATGAAAATGAGCACTAATCATTGTGGCATTTTTGACTTCGTGCTCTCTTCTTAGTTAGCGAAGGCCAAGCTTTGATCCCTCTCGGACGAGCGGATGCTTGGGCCCATATTGGTAGGGATTATGTATAGTTAATGTCAAGCTATGACACCGGATTTTCCCGCAGCTAGACTAAAAGCCAAGTCTCGCTCGCAAAAGGCCTGGGCCGAAGGGAAATGGAGATCGTGGCGCGAGCCCTAACAGAGGACTTGGCTGGATTTTGTGGCCTGACTCCTAGGTATCTAAGCTTCCTTTGCTTGAGACTGGCCATAGGAGCCCTGAGACTTGTCAGATCATGTCCTGGAAAAATAGCATCTCGAACATGGGAAGTTGCTAGGTAGCACTGCAACTCCCATCGTGAGAAGACTTCTCAATTTTCTATCATCACATGCTTGAAGCGTGGGGGTTGTGACCTCGAAAGAGAGCAGCAATGATCACCGATTTCACCGGAAATTCGGATAAATATAAAAGAATACGTAAAAGAATGCGCTCAAAATAAAAGGGAATAAATAGATAAAAGAAAAAACAAAGAAAAGGAAAAAAAAACTCTTGGCTCTCTCGGTTACAAAAGGCTCACCACACATACGCCACAGCCAGGCCACGCAGGCAAAGTCAACTCAAACCAGGTTAGTCGCCGCCCCTTGAATGCACTTAAGGATAAGTTGGCGAATATAGTTGCTATCAATTCTCAATTAAGAATGTGCTAGAAGCGATGGCATGATATGATCATAGCATGCGATCACGGTGGCTTCTCACCTCGGCTAAGACCGCAACAGGGAGTGTCGTGGCCACAGGCCGACGGCAATGCAAGCCATCATAATAGAGCAAGGAATTCTATTTCATATATTTCCTAAAGTCTCTACCATTTTTTGGATTGTATCTTTCTTCCCTCGCCAACTTCATGATTATTTCAACATGGAAGAACCTCAAGCATGGACGATATCGTTGGATTGGCGAGGTGTATTTGATATGGGCATTCAACCCTTAAATCAGGGAGATGCGAGTCAAAATACTACCGAAATTGTGAGTATTTGGTTTCGCGATTGGAAGACTGTTTGATTGTCGAAATTTAGTCTTCTTTCTATGGCATGCAACGAAAACTACTTCAAGTGCTAATTCAGATCCTTTACTAGATAGCTACTTCTGAAATCGACCAGCTACCGCACATTGGACGTTTTCCGACAGAAACGCATAATTCAACGGCATCAATCGACAGTACTTACTCTTCTTGCTTTTGCTATATTTCTGACAAATGCAATTGCAGTTGGAAGCACTTCTGCTTGACTGTTCCACCAGTAGATGAACACACTAGGATTAATCCACCATCACACAACATATGTCCAAGAGAAGGTCATCAAGAATCAGCTTACTCGGCTTCCATCGCCGTCAAGACGCGGCCAAGGCGGAAGAAACATGATGCGAAAGAAGATGCATCGAAAAAAGCAAAAAGAGTTCAAGAGCAATCTCGGATCTCCGCCAGAAAATTTCGCCAGAATAATAAGGAGAAGGCCCGAAATCTTCAAACAAAACTGGAACAGCTCGAGACCTGGCATTCAACTCTGCAGACAGAGTATCGCGAGCTTTACGAGCAAAGATGCCAAGTTCGCCATCTTTTAATGCTTCATTCAATGTGTAGCCACTCGCAAATCGACACTTGGATGAATGAGGAGGCAATCAAATTTGTGCTGGACGAATCAGGAGGCCACGGACTTTATTGAAGTTTGGAACCATTACTCAATCGCGTTGTGGTGATAGAAAAGCCTCAACAACCTGTAATACATTGCGCCAAAGAGACCATTTACCTGGCAAGCCAACCAGTTTAGTGACGATGAATTGTTTCACATGACCATCTCTATTATTGCAAGCTACGTTGCTGGAAATTTTGAAGAGATTAGATTTCACATAATATTCTAGACCATCCTGGATTGATCTTGGAGTAATGTGCTGATTTTTCAATCTGCAAGATATCCTTGGGCCCACCCTGCCGGTACCCGATGGTAGCATAAATTTGCGGCACAGTGGTAAACCCAGAGCTAGCTGTACATGCCACTCAACTCATGCTGTACTGACGCAAATGCGCGCGACAGAAATTTACGACGAAGCGCACGTGAAGATCCACGGCCTCACTCTCACATCCCCGTATGCGTATGACATGTCAAACACAGCACCGTCGGCAACTGTGACCGGCAGTTGGGGCTACAGGCTATTCGGATCACGGAAGAGAGGCGCACCACTGGCCTAAATCTACTGGGGGTCTAGACGTTCGAAATCGGCTCCACTATCGTTCAGAATGATACCCGACAAAATTCGGTCTTTGGAGGCCGAAATGGAACGTGCCGGTACCGACGAATGTCATGGCAGGTCGCATCGGCTACAGGGTGGCACGCTGCTTGCAGAAGACCCAATCAATGCATGGTCAAGCCACCGTGGTCTAGACCGATCTTATGGATGGCTGTCTCAGTTCATTTTTTGTTGACGTGCGGCGCCACAGCTGTCAGTCCTGCATCATACGACGTACATCGCCATTTACCGAAGCCACTGCAAAGGCTCAGAGTGAGGTTATATTGACATTCTTGAGTGACCGCAACACCCTGTTTCTTTCCTGTTTTTTGGCTTAAACAGCATCCCTTGCGGCACATTACATTTAGTGTGCTGTATTCTTAATTCAGTTTACCTCAGAATCAGACCCAGAGTTGGTTGTTTTTTGCCCAACATGGAGTCTACGGCGGACTCCTCAGATGGATTACGTCGACATGAAGTAGCAGGAAGTGTACGTGCGACACACTTGTGCACATGGTTCAAACCTGCTGCTTACTGCCAATGCTCACTGCTTTACGCCCATCAGGTAATCCAGGTCGAAACCAACGTATGTTCCTGCGGGTGTGGTACTCAATTATACACACCCCAAAGTGAAACCCCGTTCGAGGCAAATAAGGCTTTCAATTTGGCGCTTTCTCCAGTGGACTCACTCCATGAGGAGTCGTACAAGACCAATCAAATGAAATTCTACGTCAGTCCAAACCCCACAGTATCTGCGATGAGGACGGTTCTCACACCTCCTAAGTCTGATATAGGTCTAGCTTACGTGTACCGCAGAGAGGAATTGGATGAGTTTGGTACGTAACGCATGGTCTACTTGCAACTGAATTAAGATTTAACCTCCTGAGGCCAGTACGTACTGCAAATACTGCCGAACACCCTGGCGAAATCACAGGGAATAGCTCAGCTGTCGAACCTACCCTCACGTCGAACATTTCCCAACGTAAGCAAATTGAAAATCAGTCAACAGATATCCATGCTCCATTGCCTTCCCCAGATCTTAAGAAGACCCTGGGGGAGCTTTTGAGGTCCGTGAGGACTGAAGAAGATGGGAAGGCCAATGTGGACAAGATTTGTGGGAAAGGTGAGGCGGGCATGGAAGAAAGCCTTCCCCCCGCTGGCGAGCAAAGAGAATCTCGAAAAATACGAACTGCTTCCAGAAAACCCAAGAACAGTGGGAGGAGGCTCAAAGATCATGCAACCATGTCGGCCAAGCAGTTGCGCGCTCGAACCTGCCACAACAATGTTGAGAAGCAGTATCGTAATAGGCTGAATCTGGAGTACATCTCCTTACTGGAAGCTATCCCATCGACATTTCAGCTCATACACGGACCAAATAGCTTGGCAGGCGCCTACGATTCTTTTGGAAATACGCGAAACGATTGGAGAGGATTGAGTAAAGGTGAGGTTCTGGACATGGCCACGCAATATATTGCTATATTAGAAAGGACTAGCTGCGATCTGAAGAGGGAAAGGGACGAGCTTTTAATGAGGTTGGATAGCTCGGAAGCTTTGAAAGGAAGCTGTATGTAGTATTCTCAAAGCCATTCAATCATTTTATGGATATGAATCAAAAAAACAATCTCTCCATCCCAGCTGCCCAATATGACATGGGTGACGGATGCTGTCCTCACTTCCGCCTACAGTGTCTCGTATGAGCTCCAGGAACAGTCATCGTCGCAACTGTAAAGTTTTGACCTGTTTCTGCAACCGCGTGAACAACAACATCCTCCCCATAGGGCCAATCTCCAGCCGTCTCGTCACAAACTTCATACTCTACAAAATTTGCTGGGTAAATCTTGGTCGCAGCCAAAGCATCAGCACGGCGAAGGTATGAGCCTTCTATCTCGGTCTCCTGTAGGTAGCCCGAACGATCCTTGTTGTAGTCAATGGTAGATTGAATCACGTAGTGCAGCGGACCGGCACCTTTAGGAAAGGAAACCGACCCTCCGGTGTGGCGAGTAGAGATTCGTTGGGCGTTGTTGCAGTCCCCACCAGGAATACTTGGCCCGCAGAAGCACATGCATACACGTTGATGCCGTCTCCGTGTTTCCAATTCGAGCCAGAGTGGAGGGAGTATTCTTCGAAATCATGTGGTTTATAGTTCAGTTCCTTCAGAGCGCGTGCCGCAAAATCTTTAGCCGCGGTAATTGTAGTGTGAGTGCCGAGAGCATACACAGACTGCTTCGATCCAGAAGTATCCACGTGATAATCAATGACACTCATCGTGGTGTGGTAAGGAAATTCAGGAATCATCGCCATGGTGAGTGTTTTGGATGAGGGAAAGAAATTTCAGCAACATGGCGAGCCGACGCAGAGCTGGCGGCGAGAGTGATAGATATGCAGCAGATGGGGCTTCTTTTGTTGTAATGTCATATTATCTGTCACACTAATCTGCATATCGTGTTTTTAATTCTCTAGAATTTGATGATGACCTGATGTTAGATGGCCGGATTATTAAGTGAATGTCATGTGCAGTGGGCCGTTTAAATCGTACATTTGCATGCACGAACATCAAATTTTCAAGGCACATGATGTATTAAAATAGCTTCATGGGAAGGTACCATTGACATTGCTAAACCTCATGTAAACTGTAAGTCCGTCACTAAACTACAGACTACAACGACTGTAATCTTCTCATGAACTGGAAGTAAGTGCAAACGTTAGGGGGAAGTCACAAAGCACAATGAAGCAAAAGTATTCATCTTCTTTCCTTTTTCTCTCTTTCTTTTCGGTCTGAAGCTCTAATGCAAACATCCTCCAGGACGCCTCACACCCGAGTATCTCCTTTTCGCTATAGATCTTAGCGTGCTCCCATTACAATAAGTGATTGGTTTCAAGGCCTTATATAATACAGAAATTGGATCAATTCTGGTCTTCCTTGCAAAAAAGGTTTACCAAGGATATCTGTAGCCTACACAGAAGCCGCCTACATCTCCCACTCGAATCAATTAAACGATTTGAGATGGCTGTCGGTATTTTCGCTTTTATTCGCTACTTTTCATTTCTACTGCTCGCTTGTCTCGTAGCATCGGATGAGTATGAAATACGGGGGCTTTCAACCCTATCAATATGGTTCAAGTTCGAGTCGAAAGGCTTCGAAGCCGGCATAACACTCAAGAAAATGCGGGTCAATTTTGATATTGTTAAACATAGAAAAAGTCTCGTACGCACTATTAACAATCGGACTTTAGCCTCGGGCCTTAAATTGATAATATCCCATATCAATCCTCACATCTTGTCTCCAAGAACCATCTTTTTTCCATCGCGGCAGATGACCCAGACCTAACAGCCGCTGGCGGATCGAACTCAAGAAAGTAGCTTACGTGCTCCAAATTGCGCTCGAAGTGAACCCTTTTTTTTGAGCAAGGTTTGTTGGTCATATATCGGTGTGATAGTGGACAAGGAGCTCTTGTGATCTGATATGGACGGCTGCTAGGTTTCAATTCCTGCTTATGCGTTGCCACCACCGGTGTATCCCGAATTGAATCTTGTCTTGTATCTCCAGTGTTTCGTGTTCCACCACTCGAAGCATGATGCAAATTTCCGAGTTTTGCCTCAGCCACGATGTTCGGAGAACAGCAAGGGTTTGGTTTGATGGATGTATGAGTCTCGCTTTTCAAAATCCTCAAATCTTTTGAACCACATTTTTGTTCCTTGGAGTGTAACGTCCCAGTCGCCCTTTCTCGCGAATTCTTCAATATCGCCAGCCTCTTTAATAGCGAGACTGCTGAGTCGTCAGTACTAGATAGATGTGTGTGTGTGCTACGATGGCCAATGCTTGATTGCACAATCGTATTTTCTGTGCGCTTGGTTGGTGGTCCCATCAGGGTGTCTATGTCGATATTATATGCTGCCAGAGTCGATTTAGTCGCTAGATTTGAAATGATAGGGTTTGACACGGTTTTTTTATTGATGTAGTCGATTTTATTATACATTAATGAGAGGATAACGAGAGTGATGTGGGCGGAAAAGGCAAGATTCCTTTCACTGTGCACTCCTAGCAATATTTGCACACACTATGCAGAGTTATTGACTAGCTAGGAGTAGGATGGATGCCCGCCAGCGCAAACGTGCGATTGGTCGGAAGCTGAACCCTTTCGGAGATGTGTGGGTAGTAATGTCACACACATTACTGCCTCTTCCATTCCCTAGCCAATTACGTTCGGGACAAAATGCTCAGCCATCCCCATCACGATAATCAGCGTTGCATTCAAAATTTTACGAGCCACACGCAAACTATCGATCACCTCATTTCGTACAAAATTTCTCCGAAGATGGGGACACCATACGTGGCAAGAATAGACTGTGGCAGCATCTCCGTCCAAGGACACGTGTTCGGACAGATATTATGATGGCCAGGGCAGAGCTTGCAAGCTCTGCGTTTCTTTTTTCAGTTGATTATGCCAAATGTCCCATCTAGAAATCGATTAGCGCAATCTTCTGTGTGAGGAGTGCGACTGTATAACTTCTGGCATCTACTATAATCAATAAGTATTCAGACTGCTGTAATGGCCCAAAGGGCTTGAACAAAAACATGATGAGCTTGTTTGAGAGGTAAATTAATGGTAGGGTAACTCATAAAATTGGTCGTGAGTAAATGACCCATGCTCCTTCGACAACAATCATTTAGAATTAGATCGATACTATTTGAGACATTATTCAATCACGGGGATCCTATAATTTCCTGATACGTACGTTATTGTCATTCTTGACTTTTATTCTTCATAAACTATGTCAGAGGCCAGGGCACCAGTCACCATTGAATACATAAATGTCTTCTTCCCACTCCCACGCATCAGCATATGGGAATACAATGTCGGAAAAGTCAACAAGAATTCCAATTCCGCGCCAGTTAGTCCAGTTAAAGTCCGCATTGACAAACCCGGTCATGTGGAAATAGTTTCGCTGGGACAGAATTGTATCTAGGTCAATTTCTCCCTTGGAGACAAAATCGCAGACGATTGCAAAGTAGGCCTCGGCGCGCCGTAGACTTGCTTCGATCATTCCCAGAAGATTACAATTGGTGCATTCTCTATCAAAGGAACAGTAGGTCTTTTTGCCTCGTATTTCAGTTTGCCCGGCCCGAGGAAACTGCGGTGGTCAATAGATATGTCATATGGAACCATGAAACCACTGAGACTCACGACCTTGACAGCAAGAGGATGTTCTTCTTGACCTTTAACGTATGCCTTAAAAGCGAACCCATCCTACCCTTCTCCAAGGAACTCTCTCAGTCTTAAATCGTCTGTTGTTGTGAAACGTCCCAGCTTTGGGTAGTGGAAGCTCATCCAATTTAGCGGTGAATCAACCATCTCCTTGGGTTCTAGAGATTCACATGGCGGTACAGGTAGCAACATATCATTGTCTTGTCCGAGTTCATCGAGCGGGGTAACCGCGATGTATTCATTTCTTAGAGGCTCAGTATGGTCACCCGGAGGCATGGCGGAGGTGTTGCGTTTGATATCAAGATGAATATTGCGGCAAGAGTCTTACCGGACAAAGAACACGACGCTCCATCCATCACTTCGAACAATGATCAGAATGTTTACACTCTGGGTGAGATTGGGATGCACGGAGTGGTCATCGCTGGCTTACCAGCTGGAGATCATGGCACATCTTCAGCCGCAGCGGTAGCAAGAGATATGTTACGCACCTTTCCAAATGTAAGGATTGGATTGTTGGTTGGCATCGGTGGCGGCGTACCAACTGGTCCAAGTCACGAAAACAACATTCGCCTTGGTGACGTGGCTGTTAGCTCTCCTGGCAATGGATTTGGAGGTGTTTTCCAGTATGACTATGGTACAACCATGCAAGATAGGTATTTCAAAACGACCGGGCATTTGGATAATCCGCCGCGCTTCCTAACGGCAGCTGTTGCTAGCCTCAGAGCTGATCACAAACTCCGGGGGACTGGAATCAAACAAGAAATAGATGGTGTCCTACAGAAAATGTCGAAGCTGAAAAAAACATACCAGAGACCAGAGAAGAGCCCCGATCAGCTTTTCTACCCAGAAGTCTTGCATGGTCTGAATGGCGAAGGATGTTGCGCACAAGGATCCAATGTTGATCCAACAAAGGTGATCGAACGCGAAACCCGAACTGAGGAAGACGATTATCCAGCCATTCACTACGGCTTAATAGCATCTGGCAACCAGTTAGCACAAGATGCTAGCATGCGTGATACACTTGCGACAGAGAAAGGCGTGTTGTGTTTTGAGAGAGAAGCTGCCGGATTAATGAACCACTTCCCGTGTCTCGTAGTTCGAGGCATATCCAACTACGCTGACACTCACTCAAACAACAAATGGGAAGGGTACGCCGACATGACAGCGGCAGTATACGCAAAGTCTATTTTGAAGAAGATTTCCCTCAATGAGATAGAAGCCCAAGAAAGGATTGTGGAGTATATTGCTCAGCGTAAGTCCACCAGAACAGAACATTAAGTTTTGTGCTGACATTATGTATAAGAAAACTCTTCCCAAAATCAAGGTCAAAGCACCTTAGAAATAGAGGATGCTACTCCGAGTGGCAGCGAACAGCCTGCTGCCCAAACGTCTCAGGGAGGAAATAATAGAAGTCGTCTGTGGGAACAGGTCGAAGCTGGGGACTTGGAGAGTGCCATACCTAGCCAGTCTGGTTTAAATCACTCTCCTGAAATCATTGAATAGTCCGGAAACAATTTCAATTGGATTTTGAGACTTTCAAATGTGCTGGGAAAGCTAGACGCTCTTGCATAGATTGGTATTGCGCAATAAATGGTATTTAGCAGCTTCATACGTCACATCAAATCAGTGAGTTTGTTTTTAACTTAGAAAAGGCCTGACATCTATCTCGGTATTTTCCAATAAATTCGTAATCACGTTCAAAGCCACATTCGTAAGATCAAAGGTTGTGATCAGGACTGGGTTTGGTAGGGTGCATAGCGTACGATTTCAAGTCCAAAGATACGAAGCGTGTTTCAATTCTTGGAATAAACCACCTAACTGCCAATAACCAACTACGTCTCCAAACAATCTTCAGTTTCAAAACGGAAAGGCGTGCATTCTGCTGACTGATAGCCGTCGGCGCCAAGAGCTATCAGCGGGAAACTCCCCTGGTCACTGGCAAAGCAAAAGGCTGTCGCGAGGAGACAATGCTTGAGCCGTTGACGTGCACCCAAATACCCCGCCGGTTACCTTACAAACCAGGTTTTTCTGCGAGTAGTCTATGCCGAAGGTGAGAATGTCCACGTTTGGGTCCACGGTCGAGGTGCGTGTGTACGCGAGATAGACTTGGGTGCGCCAGTGCTTTTGTCCGACGAGATAGCCGGATTGCTCTTCAGCGCCCGTAAGATAAAAGCAGTCTCCCGTGAAGAGGAGCCGAGCCCCTATAGTGCCGTCGGACAATGTGGCCATCAATTGCTGGGTGTCTTTAGGCTTGATGATCTCCCATTGATATTCCGGTCTGATACATCCATCTTTGTTGACGACAATCTCTGTGTCGGTGAACATGACAGTAGTGCTCACAGCCTAGTTTCTGTGCTCATTACCGGATCAACGTGTGTCGTGGCGATGGTTTTCGATATCGTCATCGTTTTCGTGAGTCTTCCCTGGTACAGTGATGGTGTGCGTCTTGACTCCAACAACAGCGCATGCTGACGCATATTCCTTGCCGTCCTTACAACATTGGGCGTACTCTGGGAACTTGACAGCTTTTGTCGGCGCAGCACGTTTCTGTACACTGATTGCAGGTTCGCTGACTACAGTGGGCGCATGGAAAACGGTGGTGCTAGTCGTGGTCAATGCTTCTGTGCTCCATTCCGTGATCGTCACGATGCCGCTTGAAGTAATGGTTCCAGTCGTGTATTTTGTCAAGGTCTTGGTATGCGTCCTCGTTCTAACCACTAGTGAGTAAGTTGATCAACATCACTTAGAATGAAGTCTGACATTGGCGCAGCGATGACAGTTACCCCCAGATTCGACGAGCAGTCACGCTTGGCACCGTAATGGTCCACTACCTGCGGCCAGGATTAGCAATTACAATGGAATTGGAGTCCTTTAACTCGCAGCATGGAGACATTTGTCTGAGAGGTAATCCATCTCAACGTTTTCCGACAAAGCAGTTACAAGGAGCGCGAATGCGCCGGGTAAAAGAATGGATGCACGCATGATGCAATCGTAGGTGACCAATTCTCGGTCGTAATTTGCCCCGAATCTACCCATGCAAGCAGGCAAGCTGAGATTATATAGGGCTTTTGTATAGGGGCAACGATGCGTGCGAGATGGTAGCATGTAGTTGGCGCGCGTAGCCATGATCGGTTGCTTCCGCCAAAGGTTGCCACTCTAAAACTGTGAAGTGACTACTGACACAGGTAATCGACCGTTCAGTCGCAGCGTTTCCTGGGCTTGAATCTCGTGCTACCGTTTACTAGTATGGAAGGCTTGATAAATTCGGTCTAAGTTGATTTTGGGAAACAGAATCCCATGCGCTGTGATTCCCCTTGCTAAACCACAAATACTCAAGCAGCTGCAGGTCGTCGATCCGGTACCAAACAGTCGCAAGCCACTATCATTGCTCATTACCTGGATGCGAACATGTAATATGTGGCTCTGATTCTCCTATTCTTGCTTAGTTTCTTTAGGAAGTTAGAACACATTTTGATTAGGTTCCTCCATGCATCGACTTTAGACACCACGAGTGCAATACCTGGGATGCTGGGCTTTATCAAAACCTTTCCCTTAATTACAATTTATTTTATGACATGACCCTGGATTTGGTTGAAATCTCACAAAAGTCGAGATGTCATATGCTCCTATTGGTAGATTTTCTGACGCAGCCAGGCCAAAAGTCTAGGGTAACCCGGGTTTCTCGATCACGGAAGTGAGTTGGCATATCATGCATCACACCAAACAAAATCATGCTCATATTCAAACAATTATATTACAGGTCTTCCTAGGGTCATTTCTCGGATCCAATTATTTCGTCCCGGGTACGGTCTTGCCATTTACGGCCGATCCGTCACGCTTCTCGGTTTTACCCAACAGCCAGTTGTAAGCACAAGACACCGCCTCGTAGAACTTGGCATCGACATCAACGCCTTTGCCAACCAGAACCTCAGTAATCCCGTACACGACAGCCCATACTAATACAATAAAATCCACAATATGTACCAACCACCAAAAGTGCTGCGTGCCTAGAGGACACTCGACGTACTCATACCGCCACTCCCATGCATCATAGTCGAACCAGAGGCTCAGCAATCCTGCGTTGCCGCCGAAACCGCCCATCATGCTGCGGACTGTGATTTCACGACGTCCTGGGATGCCGTCGCTGCCAGGAATGTTCTTGGCCTGAGCATCAGCCCATTTAGCCACCTCCCAGGATCGAGCCATGGCCGAAGTACCATTCGTCTGGTTGATGAAGTGGAATGTGTCGCAGCCTTCGTGGTCGTGTCCATTCAGCATAAGACCTGGGCGGCCGTAACCGCCGTTTGGCGCGCCCCTTCTTGCGGCCATGCCCCATATTCCCTCCAGAAAACCCTTGCTGGCATCAGCACTGAGTTGGTTCTGCTCCTTTAGGCCTCCTCCTTCCTGTTGGCTGTGAAAGCTAAAGTAGGGCGCATCAACACAAATGCCCTCCGGCTTGTACATGGGAATGTGCGTAAGGATAATGGTAAAGTCGCCCTTGGATTCGACGGGGCTGGACGCGGAGATGGCGTCGTTGATAAACTTGTAGGTGGCATCCTGGAGGGCCGTTGAGTTGGCCGGGGTGTCGAGGTTCATGTCGTTGACAACAATAACTCGAATTTCCGGTCGGAGACGGTCGGAATCTGGGTTTTCGGTAGGATGGTACATCTGAGTGAGCTGTTCATCGTCGGTGATGGGGAGCTGGAAGTGAAGGTCGTAGTTTGCCTTGCCAAAAGCGCGCTCGAATCGTTCCAATCGCTCCTCGGTCAAGTCTCCGGCATATCCAACGTCGTGGTTTCCGGCAACATTCAGCAACCATTTCGTCCAGCTCTTCTCCTTCTCACTTCCATCCAGGTATCCGGACACTTCGTAATCCTCCGAAGGGTATGGTGCCTGCTCATCCGGCAGTCGCTCGGCGCCCTTGAAGGTTCGCTTCCAGAATCGCTTGCTTCGCTTCTCGAATTCCTTGTCATCGATCCATTGACTGCCCAGCAAATCTCCGAGAACCGTGACATGGGTCGGCACCGCCCACCAGTGGAGAGTGCGATAGATGTGGGCGAGGTAAAAGTCGTTTCCGAAGTGGTCGAAGCGCTTACGGTAAGACTCGAGGATGTGGAAGATGTCGTCGAATGCGATGTCGACAATTTCGTGGGTGACTTTCTTAAATCGCTCGCGAAGTGACGAGTGCCTGGTCTGAAAAGTAGCGTGCCTGAAGGCTTCCCTGAGGTGGGGGAAAACGCCGAGGTAGTTGATGGGAATTGAGGTGTCGCCTTCTAGCTGCGGGTCGCCAAGGGCCAGGAGTCGAAACGGGGCCAGTTTCTGGCGATCTTCGGCTGTCAGCTCGTTTCTCGAAGCCGGCCAGTGCAGCTTTTTTGTCAATTCGAAGGCATCCTGGCTACTGCCGGAGGCTGAGGGGAATGCGCAGCTCTGGAAGAAGGGGAACATGTAGAGGTAGATGGTGATGGCTACCGCCAGGGGCACCACGAGGCGCAAGCCATGGCGGAGAAAGGCCACGACGGACATGTAGCCTACTGCATGTGCAAAAAAAAAAAACCGGCCTGGCAGCAAAAATCACGAAAGCACCGTGGACGATAGGGAGGGATGATCCACGGAGGCGGCCGACGAAGAAAACAGGACAAAAGAAGAAAGGGGTTGAAGCAATCACCACAAAAAAGATGGAATCCTTGCGAGCATCCGGGGCTTGCGCCACTTGGCTGTTTAGCTGTGCATTGAGTGGACGTCCCATCCTTGCTTAGTCAGGGCGCCACATTCCTTGATGCAACGTCGGATTAATTGAGATGCCTCCATGACTGCTGCTGGAGGTGGCTGGAATGGAATGTAGAATGAACATCTATTGTCTAATGCGTGCAATTAAACCCGGAATCCCGCTGAGTCATATTTATCTTCCGCAACATTCTACCGTTAAACGTGATGTCAATGTCCCAGAAGTGCTCATCAGAGTGATGCGACAAAATGCCAGCGAACCATACTTCAACCTTAAAAGCTAAACCCGACTGCCGTTATCAAGGTATGCAAATATCGATATCTCCATATCATCCAAAGTTGCTCATTGAAGGCATATATTCTTGCTTCTATTGGTCCAAACTGTGACATTTCGTGTCAATGAATATCTGGCTCTTTGTGTGCAAACAGATCTAATCTCGGTCCTTCCCACCAACTGCCCCAGCAATACCACCAGATAGCTCACCTGAGGGAGGGTGCAGTGAAATAGATTACATTGCCCTTTTTCATTAATCGCGAGTAGCGCATTAATATGGTGCATTCCGCCATCGGAACCCTTACTCTATGACACAGGACCCACCACATTACTGAGCCTCGTACATTTCTTCGTCGTCTCGTGGCCATTCCACCTCAAACTCAACCTCGTCATCCTCATCATCCACAAACGCAAACGCAACAAGACTATTGTTCTTCAGGCCCATCCTGGTCGGTGTGCTGTCTCCGTTTTGTGAGTTGAGCTTCTTCCATCCTCGGGAAGGGTCGTTGGGGACACTGAGGACAGCATAGGCGACTTGAGTGACCGAGGGAACGGCGGTTGTTTTGGGAGGATCGATTGATGTGGTCAGTCCCTGCGGGTATCGCTCCTCCAGAAGCTCGAGAAGCTCGGCTGTGACGGTGCTGAAGGGTGCAAGGGCATCCACAAAGAGGTAGATGGTGTGGATGCCATGCTTGAAGCGCACCGAAATGTGCGCATCGTCGACGTCAGCCTGCGCGAGTCAGCCGCTGCAACAACCGATATAAGCCGAGCGTTTTGAGAAGTCTCATACCATCTTGGCAATCTAGGGTCCGGGGGCCGATTGTGTGAAAGAAACACCAATGCTGCACGCACCCCAGTCAGCGAGGAGGGGCACTTGAACTCCCGCGAAAGCGCCGTTCGCGAGGTCACGTGATATCGCGTTAATTTGCAACGTCGGTTTACGGGTAGTGGAAGCTGGGGTTTGGTTATCCAGATTCGGTCATCCAGAATAGTGTTGAAGAGGATAAATTAGTTTAGACTGTTTTAGGGCACACATGCATTTGAACATGGCATTGATCATCTTGTGGGACGTGGGCTTATCCTCTAGCACGCAACTCATTACCAACTCACTAATAATGACGATGAAGATGAACATGTGGAGATATTGAATGCGCAATAAGTACAGGAGTATTAGATAGCGGGTAAAACTATCAGAAATCTCCCCAAATGGCTGCAAGAAGAGGCTCGCCGTCCTCCACTCAGACCGGCCATTGATCCATCTGACAGTGTGTTTGTGACAGTGCGCGCCTCTACCCACACTATATGCATGTCGCTCGAGGCGCCAGCAGCTTTTTCAATCCATCACGACATGGAGCTCCCAGCCCGGCAGCAATAAATTGCGAGCGCATCCCGCCCACCAAAATCTCGGTCCGAGCCTCGTCGACCACGCGACCTTTATCTGAGGCCACCGCTGGTTTCTGCGCCCTCCGATCCACCCCCACCGCCCAGTAACTGGCCCTCGTTAAGCCGCTCACCTGCTCCTTCGCCCGCCATGGCCGCAAGAACCGACACTCCCCCTACCCCTTCGTCAACCCCGACCGGCCCGGCCGCTGCTATGATGGTCGCAGATGCCCCCGGAGCGTTCCCGCATGATGCATTCCCCCGCCTCTCCATCTCTACCCCGACGCGGCTCATGCTGGGCACCCTATCGTCGGCCGCCGTGGGCTTCTCTCTCGGCGCAACCCAGGGTGGGCAGATGGCCCAATTGCGCTTCCGCGCCGAGCATGCACACAAGATGCCCGACACGACTACGGGGTGGTATTTTTACCACAAGTCCAAAAATTACCGTGCGATGCAGGGCGGCATTCGCGAAGGCTTCAAGATGGGATTCAAGACTGGGTTCTGGAGCTTCATCGCCCTGTCGCTCGAGAGCACGGTTGACCGCTACCGAGGAGCCAGCGACATGTTTTCTACCACCATCGCGACCCTGACGGTTGCCGGCGGATTTTCATTATGGCGTAAGTACCTAGCGTCTTTCCCCTTTTGGGTGTTGGTCTGGCGTCGGCATTACTGTGCTGCTCGGGATCCCTTCTGGGATGCCTTCTAGGGCCCCTCTAGGGTCGCCCCGCGACTAGAAGAGAAGGATGGAAATCGACGGGTATATATTCCTGCAAGTGGACCAATTGGCTAACACGCCGATTATCGGCGCTGCATCTAGATCGCCTTTCCTTGACAGCTGCAGCAAGGACCGCAAAGCTTGGGCTGATGTTTGGGTTGGCATATGGTGGCATCCAAGACCTCGTGGGCTTAGCCCGAGGCAGACCGATCGGTTACGTCGATTTTATCAAGCGCCGGGCTGGTCGGACGGCTGCGTCCCACAGCGAGGGCTCCAGCAGCCAACCAGCGACGTGAAACACAACGGCCGGGGTGGAGACGGTGAGACCGGACGTATTGTCCCACGCCTCTCCCGCGCCGATGCCATCCGCGCTCAAGTGACTGCTTGCGGTGGGCATCGGACATTGCTGTCCCTCCAGTTCCTCTCGCAACCACCGGCGGCGGGCCGGCGGCGTACCGCTACGATGTAGTGGTGAAGATGGATACAGGACCCTGCCTGACTAGTCAAACGGGCCCTGGTGCAAAACTCGCGTGGCCCCATGGCGGCCGGGCCTGGCCCTAGGAAGGAAGCCCAAGAGCCGCAACTTGTTCGTCTTTTTCAGTTGAGCTGAGCTGGGATGCCGAGCAGCGGCATCCTCGAGTACTGTAAATCCCATCCATCCCCACACCCTCTTCCCCTCAATCTCAATCTCACAATATCCCCGATCCCAGCCCCAATGCAACGGTGCAATGGATGGCCAGTGCTCGACGGCAAAGCCCAGGGGGGGCCTAGGTGGCAGGGCGGATGGTGGTTGGCGGCGGTAGGCGTGGTGGTGGTGTCAATGACAGATGAATGACAGATGCGGCCGGGACCTGCGCAACCGGAACGAGATAACATGCAATCAGCCATGCACAATGATTGGCCAATGGCCAATCACGTCGAGCATTCCTCGGCCGTTTGGTGCAATTAGCTTCAGCACGGACGGGGCTGCCATGGGCTTGGGGCTCGTCCTTGGGCTTGGTGGTGTTCCTAGACAAAAACGAGGCAAACCCCACGGCGGCTACACTCGGCCTTCTTGCGTTCCCCACGCCCCAGCTTGCTTTTGCCCCTGCCAGGGTGGCCACGTGACGGCGATAAGCTCCATGCCCAGGCCCTGCTCATTACCCATCGTGGGTAGCAAACCACGGGATCACTTGGCGCGTCGGTGAATCATTGACTCTAGCCTGGCGGCTTAACGGACGGCGGCAGACGCAGCGACGCAGCTACGCAGCTCAAGGGGGGGCAAAACCAATGGAAGGCCAATGACGCCACTCGCCTCGTCTCGCACCTTCGTGCCAGGGCTTCCTTTGCTATCCGTTCAAGCCCCGGTCGGTCTTTGATTGATAGACGCTACATTACCACAGATATAAGCCACCCTCCCTTTCACCAATCTCATCCGGTCTGATTGCCAATTGTGCTGCATTTGTCTTTGCCGTTATCTCACTGGCCTGTGTCGCATTGATACCAACCCTTGCTTATTCTTGCCATTGTTCTTATTATATCTAGCCCATCGCCCTCCCCTCTAAGCTGGTGTATCTTGGTCTCCCAACACACCTTTTCTCGACCAAGCTTACTCGACCGTGATTCAGAGGCACCGACACCTCTCGGAAATCCATAGCCTGCCTCACTTTATCATTCGCTCACACACACACATACATACACAAACACACATCCACAAACACATCCAGCACAATGAGCCTGGCTCGCAGCCGAGGAACATGCCGCCCCCTTCGCTGGGCGGCATCCCCTTCCCACTACACCCGCCTCAACACCACCTCCATCGCCATCCTCACACAGCGCCGCCTCATCCACTCGTCTGAGAAGCGCACCAGCACGCTCGCCGAGCATCCCATCCCAGACCCGACGCCCCCCAACATGGGCTCGCCAGTCCGCGCTCCCCTTAGCGTGCTCTCCCTCACCATGATCCTTCGCTCCCTAGCCACCACGATCGTCTCGTCGTCCCCCGTGCTGCTGCCCCCTTCGCTGCGCATCATGGACCTGCTGGCCAACTCCCACAACCCCCTACTCAACCCTGACCGTAACCCCCTGCTGCGCCTGTTCCTCAAGAAGACCTTTTACGCCCAGTTCTGCGCCGGAGAGAACGCCGCCGAGGTGCGCCAGACCATTGCCAACCTCAAGGGCATGGGCTTCACCGGTGTCCTGCTATGCTACGCTCGGGAGGTTGTCCTGACCAAGGAGCAGGCTGCTGCTCTGGGCAATACTGGACAAGAGACCGAGGCTGCCATCAAGAACGAGGTTCTTCCCTGGGCCGAAGGTACCCTGGAGACGGTTCGACTGGTCCAGCCCGGCGATTACGTTGCGCTCAAGTAAGTTCCTCGATGAACAGAGTTTCTCATTTGCTTTTTGTTTATACCATGACCTGGTGCTAACGCGACCAACAGGTTTACCGGCGCCGGCAGCATTGCCCTCGGCCAACTCAAGGCCCGTCAGCCCGCCACCCCTACCCTCCACAAGGCCATCGACGACATCTGCAAACTTGCCCAGGAGCGCGGTGTCCGTCTTCTGTTTGATGCTGAGCAGGACATGCTCCAGGACGGTATTGACGACTGGACCTTGGAGTTTGCGCGCAAGTACAATAGCAACACCACCGACCCCGTCATCTATGGCACCTACCAGGCGTATAAGAAGTGCTGCCCAGAGGTCCTGTCCAACCACCTGGCCCTCGCCCAGAAGGAGGGCTTCTCCCTGGGTGTCAAGCTGGTTCGCGGCGCATACCTGGGCTCTGACCCCCGTCACCTCTTCCACGACACCAAGGAGGACACGGACAAGTGCTACGACGCGCTCGCCGCCAGCGTTCTCACCCAACAGTGGTCCGATGAGGTCAAGGGCAAGGGTGTGTACCCTGCTGCCAGCCTCATGATCGCCTCCCACAACGCCGAGTCCGTCAAACGGGCTCGCGCCTTCTGCGATGCTGGCACTGCCAAGTCCCCAGTCTCGTTCGCCCAGCTCCAGGGCATGGCCGACGAGGTCAGCTGCGAGCTGGTTGAGGCTGGCCAGACTGCTCGCAAGGAGAGAGGTGCCTTGGCCCCCACACTGCCCGCCTACAAGTACCTCGTCTGGGGAACCACTGGCGAGTGCATGAAGTACCTGCTCCGCCGAGCACAGGAGAACAAGGACGCCGTTCAGCGAACTCGAGACAGCCGGGATGCCATGTGGAATGAGCTGGTGCGACGATGCAAGAGCGCCGTTGGACTGGCATAAGACTGTGCGAGTATGGGAATAGAGAAAAGAAAAGGGCTTTGATGATAATGACTTTGCATCATGGATAGCGATTTCTAGGAGTCTGGTGTGTTTTAGGATCATGAGGTAGAGCCGGGCATATTAAAGATATGGGCTTACAGTTTTTTCCGTTTAAACAAAAGAAAGAATTTCATGAATCTCGTTGCTGTGCCATTATTTCTTTTTTTTAATCGTCTCCGTCTTTTATACTCCGCGCAGGGCCATGCCCCCTAGGATAAGAGTTTCCAGTTCCTTCTTCTTGACCACTTCGTCTTTGATATCCTCGAGCCACTTTAGGCCGTTGAGCTTGTAGTACTTGCGCACCTTGGGCAAGTCGGTCGCAGTGGCAATGTTTTCGTCTGTCAAGTCCTGGGCGTCACCCTCGACATTGGCCTTGAGATGCTCCCAGATCTGGTCGGGTTGGATCGGCGGGGCATTGTCAGCCGGAAAAGTAATTCTGACAACGATGAGGTCCTTGGTAGAAGGCGAGATACCGAAACGCCGATATGCGTCGGCGATCTAGACACCAATCACAATCAGCGCGGGGATAGTTCATGGCAGGAAAGGGGCGCAAAAGGTACATTGTTGGAGGAGCTTAACGAAGTCACAATCTCGGAGTGGACATTGGGCGTCTTGAGTTCGCCGTTTACGGCAGCCAGGGTGGCCTTGAAGACGGCAGAGAGGAGCTGGATACGCGAAACAACCTGCGGCATCATGGGTGTCAGCCAACCACGGCCACGGCGGCGACAGCGACAGCGTCCATGACGCAAGAGCATAAGAAACATACGACAGAGGCATCGACAAAAGCATATTCAAAGTCGGCATTGCGGGCGAGAAGCTGCTGGTGCAGAAACGAGGCGTTTTTCACGTCACGGAACAGGGCCAGATGGGCCTTGTGCGAGGGGGGGAGGTGCTCGATGCTGATGGTCTCGAGTGCCATGGTGGGGAGCTTGTGTGAGAAGCAAACGTTATCGACGGCGCTAGAACAAGCTCTGGAGGTGCGCCTGGGCAGCTGAAGTCTGACTCGGGATGCGTGCGATGGTGCTGGACGTTGGTGGTTGTGTGGTGGCCGCAAGATCCTCGTCCGTTGTCGCACGAGTGTGAGCGTGTGAGTGCGAATGTGTGAAGGTGTGTGGATGTGTGGATGTGGAGGGGTAAAGATCGGATGCCGAGGGAGGTTGTTTTTTTTTTCTTGGCGGGGTAAGTCGAGTCTGAGCTTCCATCCCATCACATCGGCTAGGCCAGGGTTTTTCGCATTGGATCGGCCAACAGTTACGTACATGCAGTACCAGATTTCAGATTCATTGCTCGGGGTAGACCAAACGTTTAGCGCCACCCAATTAATTGTACCCGATCGACGCTTGCCCAAAGCCTCATTCGACCCCATGTCGACGTGCATTTGCACTTGCGCAGCGCTCGGGGGAAACTCGCAAGCGATGCGAGATGATTGCATTCGAAAGTTACATTTTCTGGTTTTCTGGTTTCCTTGCCTGGCCTCCCTCTCTGGCCTCCCTCTTTCCCTCTCTCTCGCGGCTGGCTTCTCAGCTGGCTTCTCAGCTTACCTCTCAGTTGCCACCAACACAAACACATCACATTTCCTCAGACATGGCCCACATATCCTGAGTCGAGACCTGCTTATCCACCAACCTCTTGAGCGATCGAGAGACATGCGCCGATTAATTGCGTGACACCTGCCAATTTGAGTCTGAGGCTGGAGGCTTGTGACTGCAGACTCAAAAGTGACTGATCACTGCGTCGCTGAGCCCTATCTGAGTCCATCGACGAATCGCCTGTAGCCGATCACCAGAGACGACCAAGATCAGCCGTAGCGCAGCATGGCAATAAAACCAACCTGGACGGCAACCAGAAAGCTAGTCTCCAATCACGATGCCGTGCTTGGGGAGCAGGGAGAGGGGACCATGCACTCTCGGCTTGTCAGCACGACGATTGGATCACCACCTGGCAGAGAAGCCACATCCATGGTAAACCCGGCGATCTGCATTGCATAAGGCGTCCAGGATGGAGACTAGGCCTGGGGGGGGGGGGGGGGGGGGGGGGGGGGGGGGGGGGGGGGGGGGGGGGGGGGGGGGGGGGGGGGGGGGGGGGGGGGGGGGGGGGGGGGG
>JAKZGU010000058.1:197330-361436 GCA_022837005.1 Calonectria pteridis
CCCCCCCCCCCCCCCCCCCCCCCCCCCCCCCCCCCCCCCCCCCCCCCCCTCTCTCCATCTTCCCCAGCAGAGGCCGTGCTATAGCAGACTGCATAGTAGTTGCCGTCGACGCTGCAAGGGATGCTGTGCGTTTCGCCTTGCTTTGGCCTTGCTTTGGCCATTTCGACCCCATCCAGTCGTATTTTTCGTCTGCCCCGGCCCAGGACTAGCTGATTCTTGGCGTCCGGAGCTGGTTTCCCGGAGCCGTGACGGCCTCGCCCCGCTAAGCTGCCGCCCAGCATCAGCACCGACATCATTCATCGGGCCTTTGTGACAGCTCGCAATTAAAGTCTTGGCTCGCTGCCAGGCAGATGCTTGTCTTCTAGGTTCGGCAGGCGGAAACACCGGCCGTCTTTCAACCCACAAAGAGTATGCGCCTGCATACGGTTTTCCAATCTGTGGGTGTGGCTGGACTATCACCTGCAGGAGATCAAGAGGAACAGCAGACTTTAGAAATCAGAGTTGCATGTCGGGCTGCCTATCGCCGGTACAACCTACTACCCACGCTTCCTTTGCCGTGATTGCGTCTTAGCTCTGCCGACAGACTCCAATCTCGCAGCACCCAGTGCCGTGATTGACCTTGGGGAGTTCTAGAATGGGATCCCCGTTGGCTGCGCTGAGGTTCCTAAGCCGCCTGGACGCGAGCCAAGCTCGGACGTCGGTGCCTGTGCTGGTGGTGAATCCATCGCCAACTCCAGCTAACCCTGTCTATATAACGATCAAGAGCGCGCACGACATGGGGCCAGGAACAGTGAGCAGCAACACTAGCTCTTGTCTTTTGCTCACAAGCTAAACACATCACATTGACTTGATTCGTTATTTCGGGCATAGATCCATTCTCTCTTTCCTCGTCCTCCATTGTCACAAAAAGCAGGTTGAGAAGAATACTCAGCCCACAAATCGCCCTACAATAAACAGGCACATCCATATCTCGTGTTTCTCCTTACTTTTTTGGCTGCCTCCTCGTTTCTTTTGGCACCGCACCGGCCCTGCACTGCAGACACAACCCACGTGTCTTCCAGTCCAGACTTTCCCCAACCCTCGCTCGTCCCGCCAGGGTTGGAAACAAAAAAGAAAAGACGACCAGCCCAAGGCGCTGTTCCAGGCCTCTCGCACCAGGGCCTCCGAGTGCCACCCGGTCCACTTGGGGTCGAGTCCCGAGTTAGAGAGGGAACGGGCCACGCCACTGAGATCCCGGAAGCTCAGCGCCCAGGCCACGACCAGTCGACGCTTGGAGCCGCTAATGCACATGCCATTGCCGCCATTCCCCGCTAATCCCACCAGCGCGGCCATCCCTTGTCCGCATACAGTGCCAGCGCCGCTGAATCCAGGCCCTACACCCGCTGGAGCGTATTCGTCCCCCCCGCTGACCCCCTGTGCTAGACGCCCGGACCGCAAGGCTACAGACCCCGGACCGCCACTGGACGTGCCAATGCGTGTGCCCTGCGACTCAGCGGATTCCATCATGGAAGCCATCGCCGCCCACCAGCGCAGCCTCAGCTTCCCCATTGCATCCCGCGCCTCGTCGTCGCTGTCGCCGCCGCAGACACAGGCTCAGGCTCAGGCCCATTTAGAGTCCCGAAGCTGCCTCTGGCCTTCACTGCCCCTCCGCTCCGCATGGGCCCCGGATCATCGCTTCCAGTGCCCCGTCCAAGCGCACCTCACAGCGCCTGCGCCCGCGTCCCGTCCCTCTGGGCGGCGTCCGCGCCAGCGTCCAGCGCCTATCACCATCACGCCGCACTCGTCGACCTCGCCCAGCTCTGTGAGCCCGTCATCGGCCTCGTCTGCGTCGTCCACATCCTCCTTGTTGGCGAGGGACTTTTCCTTGCGCTCCAAGCCCGCGATGCCTAGCCGTCCCATCAAGAGGTCCGCCGACAGCGGTGATGACGAACAGGCCCCCAGCGCCGCCAGCAACAACAAGGTCAAGCTGCCGCGCCTGGATCGCGGCCCCGACGACTTCTCGAGCGTTGTTAAGAACCGCCTGCAGTCGTACACGCGCACCGGCCAAGCATGCGACAGATGCAAGGTGAGTTGCCGTCGCGGTGCAACATGCGGCCCCCCCTCGTCTAGATGCTGACTGCGCACTCTCTCCAGGTCCGCAAGATTCGCTGCGACGCCCTGCCCGAGGGCTGCTCGCACTGCACCACCCAAAACCTCGAATGCTACGTAACCGACCGAGTGACCGGCCGAACCGAACGCAGAGGCTACCTGCAGGAGCTCGAGAGGGAAAAGTCAGACATGATGTCCCACATCCGCGACCTGGAAAAGCTCTTAGGCGAGAAGGGCGTCGAGGTCAAGCCTTACGCGGGCTACGCGCAATACCAAGCCGGCGCCGGCATTGAAAGCAATGGAAGCACGGCGCAGGAGACGGAACCGAGCGACTCGTGGTCGCAGGTTGTCGGCACCGTCTGGGTCAAGAACGGTTCAAACCCGCCCCAGGCATCGCCGCCCAGCGTCGCGCCCAAGTTCCGACGAACCCTACTCGAGTCGCGTCGCGGGGATGCCCATATCGGAGTGCGAGGCAACGACAGCGCGCCGCTCAGCTCCATCAAGGGTACCCAGCTATCTATCCTGGGCACGACAGTCGATATGGCCTCGTTTGAGGCAGCTGACATGGACGAGCCTCCCCCCAACGCCACAGCTTCGACACCCCTCTACAACAAGTCCACACAGGCTCTCCTTCAGTCCACCATGAACATCAATCCGGTCATTCAACCTGACCTCCCCTCTCGAGAAGACGCTTTCACCTACTCGGAGTGGTACTTTATGACAATCTCTGCCTTTCTTCCGCTGCTTCACCAACCGTCCTTCATGCAACTAGTATGACCCCTCACTTGGAACCGTGAATGTGATTTTCTAACTCAAAGCAGCTTACAAGAATATACGACGAGCCTGCATTCGTGCCCACAGTATCCGAACTCGTCCAGGTCCACATGGTCTTCGCCATTATCTTCTTCCAGTACGGCGTGCGCAACTGGCAAAAGGCCGATCAGCGCGCCCAGCTCAACGACTTGTCCAACAAGCACTACCACTATGCCCTCAGCAAGTTCTTTCACCTCACCTGTTCACCCGACCTGGCCGCAGTTCAGGCCATGGCCATGATTTCCTTGCACACCCGAGCCTTCCCGAAGCCTGGCTGCTCATCAATCGTGGTCAACCATGCCTTCCACCGCGCTCTGGAGCTAAACCTTCACCGGGAGTCCAAACGACCGGGCGAACCCACAAACCTAACACATGAGCTACGCAAGAGGGCCTGGTGGGTCATCTTGACGGTTTACGTTGCCATCAACGGCCGCCGTGGCCTCCCCATGCCAATTACCGTTGAAGAGTTTGATGTCGGCTTCCCCGAACCAATCGCGGATGAGCTTCTAAGTGAAGAAGGAGTTGACACGTCCCGAACTATGCCTTGTGTATATGAAGTTGGCATCTGCAGCTTCAAAATTGTACCTATTATGATGGAAATGTGGTCCAACATTTACAGCGTCAGACGGGACGCCGGAAGCTATGTTCAGGTGGTCAACACGCTGGAGGCACAGATCAGAGCGTGGGATGACGAGCTGCCTGGCTTTCTTAAACTTGGTCATCGAGACCAAAACGAGCATACTCACATGAATGCTCTCTATCTCAGGTCCTTCCTGCTCGAATTCCGGCTCTGTCTGCGACATCCCTCAGTAGCAATGACGGACGACAAGAAAATGATGCTAGAAAACGCTCGCATCTGCGAAAGCGTTTCCGAGGAGATGCTAGAGTGCCAGCTGGAGATCCAGAGGCTGAAGTGTCTTGACACTACCTGGTATCAAATGTCGCTGTACGCGGCGTCCATCTTTACCACATTAGTGGCTCACTGGGAGAGGCGCTTCGAGACGACGCCCGAAGCAATTGCGTCGCTCCGACACAACATGAATGGCTGGATCGGCATCCTGGAGGAGACGGGAAATCTGCTGGGTAGGTGAAAGCACTCGATTTTTTTAAAGCACACGTTCATTCTAACATTGTTTCCCAAGGTTCTGGTCCACAAATCGGTGCCGAGATAGGCCAGATCATCGACAGGACGATTGCGTGGATTGAGCACGACATGCAAAACAAGGACCGCAAATCATCTCAGCCACCATCTGCGCCCGTTCAGGTCAAGCAGGAACCGTCCTCTCAACAATCTGCATACCGAGTTGCCGAGATTCCCCCAATCCCGGTGGTCCAGCCCGGTCCTGCGCCAGTATCGGCTCCAGCTCCCCCACCCGCTTCCGCTCCTTTGCCATCTCAAGGTACGGTTCACGCACATGCCCCGGGAGTCCCCAATGGGGTAGCCCAGCCTGAGGTCGCACACAAGGCATTCTACCAGGAAACAAACATGAACGGTCAGGCGCCATATCCTGCGCTCGCATACAATGAGCAACCGCAGCCTCAGTATGATGCTGAGGCAACTATATTCTTTGATACGTCGGCCCAGGCACAAGCTCAAGCCCAGGCTCAGGCTCAGGCAGCAGCTGTTGCGGCTGCGACAAGTGTTCCAGGGGCATCGGCTGGACAGCCAAACCCTCTCATTGCCTTTGCGTCGCATGCGACACAGCAGCACATTGAAACTCCGCCGACGGCCGAGATGATGTGGCCCGGCCGAGGCAATACTTGGCACGACTGGACGGCGGCCATTGCCGACAGCCAGGATCGATACAATGCCACCACGCTACTGACGCTCGGAGGCGGTCCGCGAGACTCGGTGGCACCAAGCCTTCCAGAAGCGGCGTCTGGATTGACGACTAACGACATTAACGGCATGCAGTCATGGCCGCTAACACTGTTTGATAACGTGGCACACAACGGATCTTAATTTTCTTTTGTAAGGGATGGCGGAGAGATGCCGCCGTGTAAGCATACTGGGGCGTTTTTTTTTTTTTTCAAGGTGGGCTGCTCGTGAAGCATCCGCATGGGACATGGGCGCAGAAGTGAAATGGGATGGGTTTCTTTTTTGGGTTGGGATGGGTCAAGAGCTGGGGAGAGCATGAGCCCCCGGTTTTAGCTGGATGCGTCATGGGAGACAACAGCATCTACATGTATTTATGCCTGTAAATGAGCCAGTCATCTAACGGACTATGGAGATGAATACGGTGTTGGAAAATAAATCTCAACGGATCGGACCTTCATTTACACTGGTATTCTGGCCAATGGTCGTGTTTTTGCGTGTTGGGTGAATAAAGTGTAAATGCCCGCGAGTGGTGGTGTGTCGGGCTTTGTCCCACCATTGCAAGCAACAGGATGCGGATGATTCCTTTT
The DNA here is from genome assembly GCA_022837005.1 of Calonectria pteridis. Taxonomy (NCBI): domain Eukaryota; kingdom Fungi; phylum Ascomycota; class Sordariomycetes; order Hypocreales; family Nectriaceae; genus Calonectria; species Calonectria pteridis. The sequence continues at coordinate 202,638 of JAKZGU010000058.1, forward strand.
TGTCTTACCATTTCAAGTAGAGGGCTGGTGACGATACCTAATCCACCCATCAAGAGCCTTGCAACTACAAAGCTCATCGGGCACATCGTTGTCGAGCTCCACAAGGTAGGCGTCGCGGGAAAGCATTCGTAAGGCCATACTATGCTCTTGGCCACCCTTTTTCCCTACCTACTGGACGGATCTATTCTAATTGAAATCGGAATGGTGAGGCTTCTCCTGGGTACCAATCACTCATTATCGAACTTGAGACTCCCCAGAGAGCTCTGCACCAACTCGAGACTCTTAGACCCGTAGAACATGGACATTAAACGACTTGGGTCGACTCTTGCGAGCTAGGCCACAACTATCAACATTCTTTTAATGACGCAAGCGGTGAATTTTATAACAACGGCCTGGAGCAGCAGGGATCTGTTTTCAACTAAGCTCGAACATCAGATATCAGTTAATCAACAAGGGCGCTAATCGACGTGTTGACACTTGTGTGGAACAACAGGAGGAGACTGTAACTCAGATGACAAACCAATCATCTATCCTAGCTAACGTGACGGAGAACCCGGAAGAAATTTTTCGACAGTTCAAAAGCCAAGAGGCTTCACTGCTTGAGGTTTACGCTGTCACTGATCGTTCCCAGAACCAAACGGTGTTGGTTCTCGCTATAATCACAAAAGTCCTCGCCCGTGTCACGTCAAGGTTAATGCATCTCACCGAATCACCAAACAGTTCGACAAAATGCTTCGGCTCTGTAAGCAGTTTACTACAGAGATGAGATCAGCCATGGGCAAGCCTTTATAGCTCTTTGTTGATTTCCGCAGTAGTCTTCGCCGAATTGAAGGGGGGCCTGCCTACGCCCATCCACATCCCGATTGTGCAGTTCACCATGGCATTGGGAGACACTATGGCCCTTCCCTTACCAACTGTGCCATCAGTGGAATAGTTTTAAACGCCTTTTAGGGGTGGTATTTCTCGGCAAGCCCGCAAGGTCCCGCGTCGATGTGGGCAACTACGTGATAATGAATGCCCGCGGGGGCAGGCAGTTGGTAGCGAGCACATGGCAGCATTTTGTGAGGCAAATACCACTTACTAATATCCATGGTTCTTGATGAGCTAGTGGCAAAGAAACAGGGAGCTGCCCACTCTCAGCTTATCAAGCTTGCATGGAAAAGTGCCGAGACAGCGAGTGAGGTTTTTGTGCTGTTGCGTAACTGATGAATATTCATTTCTTTGAGGCTATTGGTTAACAGGATATAGGATGCTTGTGGCTGACCTTTTCTCTGCACTGGTCAAGGTCGGACATTCAGCTTTGAACGTGGACTGGTGGATGTGTCCACAAAACCGCGGATAGATGGTCGGAAAGCACCTGGCTAGAACTGGGAATATGACTGAAGAAACGGGCCATGGTAAACACTTGTCTCAGGGTAGACTAAACTACCAAGTCCAGAAACAGTTTTCCTCTTTGTTTTTTTTTTTTTTTCTTTCATTTCAACAAGTGGTCACTTTGCACGTCGGAGGTCATCATGGTCATGGTGTCATTTTCATTTTACAGTGGTAAACTCTAGGTGCAGCGTCGAGGCCGAGGTCACGACAGCCGAGCTTTACCCGAACAAGCTCTCCACCCAACTTTCTCATCGTCGCGTTCAGCCAGCTCGACGCCAAAGTGCACTGCAGCCCGCGATCATCCACGCGGCAGTGCCTCTCTACCCTTGGTTCGCGCCAGATCACAGTTCGTTGCGAGTCGCAGAATTGCGCCGCCGCTACCGAAAAGATGGGCAAGAAGAAGCGCGGCCACCCCGACGTCGAGGAGATCCTCGGTCGTCCCTGGTGCTACTACTGTGCGAATCTTTGCGCCTCTCCCCCGCGAACGACCCCAGGCTGACTTGACATTGCAGGCGAGCGTGATTTCGAAGATCTAAAGCTTCTCATCTCTCACCAGAAGGCAAAGCACTTCAAATGCGACCGATGTGGTCGTCGGCTGAACACCGCCGGAGGTTCGTCTCTTTCCAGGCAGCGACGCCCATGACAGCAATGACGAGAAGCTGACTTTCGCGGCCCTCCCCATCTAGGTCTCTCCGTGCACATGAACCAAGTCCACAAGGAGAATCTCTCTCAGGTCGAGAATGCGCTCCCGAACCGACAGGGCCTCGAGGTCGAAATCTTTGGCATGGAAGGTATCCCGCAAGAGATTCTCGACCAGCACCGAAACCGCATCATCCAGAACTTCTACCAGGCGCAGGAGGATAGACGAATCGCGACCGGAAATCCACTGCCTGGTCAGGCGATGAAGAATCCGCGAAAGAAGCTCAAGGTTGAGACGGCAGACGAGCTTAAGAAGAGGCTGGAAGAGTACCGCACGCAGAGGAAGAATACCGCAGCAAATGGTGGCGCAGATTCTGCTAATCCCTCGACAACCAATCCTGCTTCTTTCGTACGTTATTCTTCTAGCTCGATTCCCAGCATAGCATGTACTAACGAGAGACAGAACCACGACCAAGCCAGCCAGCCCAGCTACCCCAGCCAGGCGCCACCCGGAGCCGCTCCATACGGATACTCGGGAAGCTCGCTACCGGCGCGCCCATCAGGAAACCTGCCAGCAGCACCGGGACTTCCTCAGCGACCCGGCCAGGGCAACGTCTCGGCCGCACAAGGTGACAACATCGACCAGCTTATCCGCATGGCCGAAGCCGGCATCAGGCCACCGCAGAAGACGGACACTGGAGACGATGGGGACAAGAAGGGCAAGAAGGACAAGGACAAGAAGACACGTATGGTGTACGACGACGCCGAGATCAGCCCAGAGGAGAGGATGGCGGCGCTTCCGCGGTACGTGTATACGCCAGAGTCGGCAGCTGCTTGAGCTCTCCACTTGGCCCGAATGCTTTAGGCAGAAGGGGGAGAAGGGACTTTACGGGACAAGACTCAAAGTCAATTGATGGAGTGTATCGATGGGTAAGGCCTTGTATTTGCATGGTTGGCGTCATGGGTGTAAACTATAGGGATCTAAATGTGATGTTAATTCAATCACCGTGACCAGTAGTTTTGCCTCGTGTGAAGAATGAATTGTTCTTTGTTCAGAGTGTATGTGTCTAAGGAGAACATGTCAACAGAGCATCAAGAGGGAGAACGAGTCAGGGGTGACGTCCTATTTTGGGATAGCTATCTTCCCCCCGGATGGTTCATCAAGTCAATTACGGATGGGACCCAGAAGCTCATCTGCCCTCGTCAATGCAAGAGGCACAGCGTGGCATTTCCAATTAAACCACCCCCGTGGGAGCTTCCAGGTGCCGAAACGAGGCGCCTCCCCTTCATTGTTTGTTTGGCGGAACGGATGTCGTGGGACCGAGTTCCGCAAATAAGTGGGCTCTCCACCTATGAGCGAGGGGGCCAGCGTGCGAATAACAAAACAACCTGTCAGAGCGTAATTGGCCCGGACGTGAGAGTCTGGATGGATCTGCTCTTTTTGGGCGGGCAGCGTGAGGCGGTCAGTTTCAAAACAGCACTTGTTCGGGCAGGGCTGCGTGTGTTTGTTTTGGAAGGTCGCTCATCTGGTATGATTGGCTGAGCGTGTTATTCTGCTGGATCTGTCTGAAAGTATCATGCGGTCGGTCACATGTGAAGCATAGTAAGAAGAGAACCGCCAAAGCATGCGAGGTAAAAAAGAAAGGGGAGATAGGATAAGTATGTATGATTTTTCTAATTTCTATGAGTACTATTGTCGCTGGATCGATTTATTGAATGAACATAGTCTGGCTATACAAGATGTATAGGGTATGCTGCCACCCAGCACAGGTGCATGTGCCATGCATCTAGAATAACGCCCAGAATCTCAAAATGGATAGAATAAAATAAGGCAGGGCTTCATTTTTTATGTTTTAATTAGATTTTAACAGATTTATGGTGCTGAGACTAGAGGATAGATGCAACTTATGATATTGGCAAATCTGAGGTGGGCCGCTAGTAGGATGCATTGAAAGCGAGCTGGGCCATTAGTACTATGCTTCACTACTCCTACCTCCTATCAAGAGATGTCCATATCCCTTATCCCAAACTACAAATCCCAAACAAAACAATTCAGATAATTCTCAATAAAATAAAATAAAAATAAAAATTACGCAGCATTTAACTATTTGAACTGGCTCCATGCTTCAAAACTCGCCTGGCAGTCATGCGCGTACATGCCTTCATGTCAAGTCTAATCTACGCCATGATGGTATAAATCAGGACGCAATGAACATCTCAAATCGACGCATGAGTTTCTCGATAACTTCTGGACTGTGTTTGTGCTTCTCAGAATGGCAGTGCACATTGTAGACGAATAAGATTCAGAATAACCCGGAGCTTCTTGCAGAGGATATAAATATTACTAGCTACCGAGTCGAAGACACGGATACAAGTGAAACTAAAATCGAGAAGTACATCTTGGCCATGCTGCGCAGTGTTGACAGAACAGGGGCTGGAAAAAAAGAAGACAGCTGCTTGGATGAATAGAATTAGGCCCCTTTCTAGCATTCGGATCTCGACTCGACAAGGAGATTGAGCAGCTAGAAGCCTGGGGCAATGCTTTGCATGGAAGGCAGCGTAATTGCCCTTCGTTGGCTTTGCCCTATCTGTCTATGCTGCCGGTGCAGCTGTAGGGGGATGCACTCCCAGAAGCCAATCGGTGATGGGCCCCCAACTTGGCCCCCAAACGCGCCTTCGGCTGCGGCAGCTTAGCGCTTCAAGGGGGGGCCGCCAAAACACTGGCGCACAGAGCCCGCCCAAATTCATGTGATTTGTCCCACTGCTGGGCCACTGTGCCACCCACTGGGCCACCAGACCCGCTATCTGGATACCCTTCCGCGGCGTTGCCAGGCAACGCTAGCGCATAATAATCGCCGCGTTTGGCAATCCAAATTCGAGGTCAAGAAGGAAGGAACCACCCGGCCATTCTACAACTAACTACTAACGACACAGCATCTGGGCCTGGTTCTACTGCCATTGCGACTTTCCCAAGCATCGTTCCGTGGAGCGCTGCCACCGCCCTGGGAAACATTCCGACCTTGTCCTTCATTTGTTACGAACCCGACTGTTTTTTTTGTTTACTTGTGTTATTCCGCATTCACGCTTCCGCCCGACACCGTTATTAGCTATTGCACTTCCTTGAGGAGCTCATATCGACACCAACCGACTTGGAGAAATAGCAACAAACCATGGCAACCTCCGGGCTGACGGCCGCGGCGGGACAGTCATCCATTACTGTTGCCGGTACGTCGCGCGCATTCCATGCCACGTCGAGCTGTCGCTAATTGTGTCTTAGTCCGTGTGCGCCCCTTCACAATCCGAGAAGCTGCGCAATTGTACGAAGAGCTCCCAAGCTGCCCATCCGACCGCCCCTTGCTAACGCGCCTCGCAGACACAAGAACGACGATGGCACCATCTTCCTGGGCGATGGCTCCCTCGCCGCAGCTCCCCCCAAGCTTCACCAGCGCGGCCTACGAAACGTCATCAAGGTCGTTGATGACCGCTGCTTGTATGTCGGCTCCCTGCATCGGCCAACAAGCACACTAGCTAACCAGCCAACAGAGTTTTCGATCCTCCAGAGGAAAACCCCGTCCAAAGGTTCGGAAGAAGCGTGGTGCCCACGTCCAAAAAGGTCAAAGACCAGGTTTTTGCCTTCGATCGAGTCTTCGACGACAACACAACACAGGCCGAAATCTACGAGGGCACCACGAGAAATCTCCTCGACAGCGTCCTCGATGGATACAATGCGACAGTCTTTGCCTACGGCGCCACAGGATGCGGCAAGACGCATACCATCACTGGCACATCCCAGCAGCCCGGCATCATCTTCATGACCATGCAGGAGTTGTTCGAGAAGATTGAGGAGCGCAGCCAGGAGAAGTCCACCGAACTTACCCTCAGCTACCTGGAGATTTACAACGAGACGATTCGCGATCTCCTGGTCCCCGGCGGCGGCACCTCTGCCCCCAAGGGCGGCTTGATGCTGCGCGAGGACAGCAACCAGGCCGTCACAGTCACTGGACTCACCAGCCACCGCCCCAAGGATGTGCAAGAGGTCATGGATATGATTGTCCAAGGAAACGAGTACCGAACAGTTTCGCCTACCGAGGCCAACGCCACCTCATCCCGATCCCACGCCGTGCTCCAGATCAACATCGCCCAGAAGGACAGGAATGCCGACGTCAACGAGCCTCATACTATGGCCACCCTTAGCATCATCGATTTGGCAGGTTCCGAGAGAGCCTCCGTTACCAAGAACCGAGGAGAGCGCCTTACCGAGGGTGCCAACATCAACAAGTCTCTGCTCGCTCTTGGAAGCTGCATCAACGCCCTCTGCGACCGTCGCCAGAAGGCCCACGTACCCTACAGAAACAGCAAGCTCACCCGTCTCCTGAAATTCTCTCTGGGCGGAAACTGCAAGACCGTCATGATTGTCTGTGTTTCGCCCTCGAGCGCCCACTTTGACGAGACCCAGAACACACTTCGATACGCCAACCGCGCCAAGAACATCCAGACCAAGGTAACACGCAACGTATTCAATGTGAACCGACACGTCAAGGACTTTTTGGTCAAGATTGACGAGCAGATGGCTCTGATCAACGAGCTCAAGGCTCAGCAGAAGAATGCCGAAAAGGTCTTCTTTGCAAAGTTCCAGAAGCAGTGCGAGAAGAGGGATTCGACAGCCCGTGAAGGTATCCAGAGACTGCGAGTCGCCTACGAAAACTCGGCCTCAGAGCGCCAGGAGCGCATCAACAACATGAAGAAGCTCAGAGCCATTGAGCGACGAATTGGCATGGTCTCTGGATGGATTGCTGCATTTGACACTGTTTGTGAGCAGCGCGGCGATGAGGACTCGATGCCTCCGAGCCTTACTGCCATTCGAAAAACTGCCCACGGCATCCTCCTCGAGTTGGAGAACAGCCGTCACCACATCCACCAGAAGCTTGAAAAGTCTACCTGGGAGCGATCGCTCGATACGGCCCTTAACCACAGCCTGCGACAGCTCGAGGGCAGCGATGGTGCCGACAACGGCGAGGCCGATAGCCTGTACCGTGAGGCCGAGCTCCTCAAGTCCAACTTTAACCGCGAGTCCTACCGCGAGGTTCTCGAACAAGATAAGGTTGGCGATGTTGCAATGGTGCAGACGCTTCTCACTGCCCAGTTTGACATTCTTTCTTCGCTCTCCGACACCATCAGCATGGATGAGGAAGAAGCTGTGCAGCATGCCAAGGGAATCATTCACCGTCTTCTGCAGACCGGATACACGGCCGCCTCGCACGTTGTCAAGCCAGATGGATCGCTTCCAGTTGCCGAATCGTTCCCTCCCACCCGACGCGGTACCCCCAAGCGCAAGAAGGCGGCAACCTTGCTCGTCAAGCCCATGCCACAGCCTGTCTTTGCGACAGCCCCTGTCGAGGCCCCTATCAGCCCGATGAAGGGTTCACCCCGACGACGTAAGGTGATGGGACTAACCAAGAAGGGTGTGAGCTTCACACCAGTGAAGAAGGGCAAGAAGGGCGGCGTGAGATGGCGTGATGACGAGACGGAGGATGGAACTTTGGCAGACTTCCAGACACCCCAGAAGTTTAAGGGCACACCGTCACCCCAGAATACCTCCCCCGACAAGAGCCTCATTGCCCCCCCTGTTGCTGCCTACCTTGACGAGGAGCCTGAGCAGGAAGAGGAAGAGATGGAAGAGGAGCACGAGGTCGAGGAGACCGAAGAGCTTGAGCTGCCTGTCTTGCCAAGGGAGGAAGAGACTCGGCAAGAGCCCCGAGAAGAGACGACGACCATCAACATGGATCTGAGCCCTGACCCACCCAGGACGATTGGCCTCGTGGCGGCGAAGCCCAGCCGATTCCAGGCTGGTTTCCTGTCCAAGGCTCGGCCTTCCACTGGAGGAGGATCTCCTGCATCTCGACTCCCATCCATGAACCTTAGCTACGTCTCCAGCTCTCCCGAGACTTCGCGGACCCCTCCCCTGCAATCTTTGGATGTCGCTAAAACTGGCAACCTATCGCCCTCTCCCTCGGGTCTCGGAATCCCAGTCCGCTCTCTTCGACCAAGACGATCCGTTATCGATGAGAACAGCCCCCTCAACAACAGCGTTGGCTCGTCGGGATCCGACTCGGATGCTAGCAGCATCGACGCCCGCAAGTTGCGCACCGCGCTGCACACTGCCATGAAGGACAAGGCGCGTAGAGCGAGCCTTATGCTAGCAGGTGGAGCGGCGCCCGGCGCCAGGCGAATCTCGTCGATTGGTTCCATTGGCGAGCGAACTGGCCCACGACCCAGTCTGCCCGCCATGGCTAGCAGCGCCAACGGCATCTCTCGCCTTCGTCGCGGTAGCGCCGAGCGAAGAAGGAGCCCGCCACTGACGTGCTCGCCGCCTGACTGGAAGATTGATCGCACACTCACGCCAGGTCAGGCTCGCCGCATGAACCTGGGAGGAAGCCTCAGGATGGAGACGGGAGGAAGCCCTCGACAGGGAAGTGGTCTGTCTGGTGACAAGGCCCGACGCGTCACTATTGGTGTCGGAGCGGGCTCTGGTCACAGCAGACAGGGAAGCACGTCTTATCGGTAATGGTGTGGTGTTTATTTGGGCCGGAGACAAATTGTTAATGAGTGGAGGGCCTTTGGATGAGTGATGCGCGTGTTTTGAGCCTGGAGTTCCGGATATGGTACGGATGGATAGGGACATTACAAACTGATTGATGTATGAACTTGTACAATGAAATTGGTATTGCACACCTCTGAAGCTACTCTGACATGACATGATCCGTCATTGTGACGTCTGTTGGTTGGGATGAAGTTGGGATGAAGCCTTGGCAGTGACGCTTCCCACTGTCTCGTAAGCAGCTTGCTAATACGCTTAAGTGCCGGTGTGTCAGGCGAAGCCAATCGGCAACTTTGTACACTGCAACCTTTGAATGATTGTCAGTCCAACACTTCGTTGCAAGAGGTCCTTGTCAAAAGACGGTAGGTCTTGGAACCTTTTACTCCAAAATAATACCTAAATAAATTTACTCCCCTTAGGGTCCTTTCTTATGTTCTTATTTAAGGATTATTTTTGCTTTGGAAATAGTCATTATTTTGACCAGGCCAATTTGTGCAGTGGCCGTAGTGGGGAAGTACCTTCATGACAATCATTCAAGGGTTGGTTGGGTTGTATGCGAAAATGAAAATGGTGGGTGGCGTCACTGGGGTCTGTTTGAAGCAAGTGTAAACACCGAAACTCCCCACTTGGGGTAGCATCCCTGCTACACCATTGGCCGGTCGGCTTTAACCCAGCCAAAACACTACTCCCTTGGTGATGACCACTTCTTCCAATGTCCGATGGCTTTTTACTCCGTAAACTGCGTATGGAGTGATGCAGTTTCATCAAGGTTGGCACGGCTGATTAGCAAGCGGTGCGTCTTGGCTTCGGGGATAGACTATGTCCGCCGGACACAAGGCATGGGGGAGAGACAGTATACGTCCGTGATGCTTGGCTGACAAGCAAATAGCTACGCTTTGTATGTGTCTGGGAAAGGTATAAAAGGTAGCTGCTGGCATGCTTTGGAATAGAATCACAGCACCCAACAACATTCGTCTTTGAATCATCATAGAATTGACTCCATACCATCTTCACTTACACACATCTTCACTCGCACGCATACAACGACACTTACACGAACTGAACAACAAAAATGGCAGCCCCAACACCCGTTTGGTTCATCACAGCTGCTTCCTCTGGCTTTGGCCGCGAAATCGCCCTCAAGGCCCTCCAGCTCGGCCACAAAGTCATTGCCACGGCGCGCAAGACATCCAGCATCCAAGAGCTCGCCGAAGCGGGCGCCGACACACGGGCCTTTGACGTGACATCGCCATACTCGGACATCAAGGCCTTTGCCGACGACATATTTGCGAAATACGGGCGCGTCGACTACCTCGTCAACGCAGCGGGCTTCATCCTTGACGGCGCCGTCGAGGAGACGTCACCCGAGGAGCTGCAGTCCAGCTTCAACACCAACGTTTTCGGCACCTTCAACACAATCCGAGCTTTTCTCGGCGGCATGCGAGCGCAGGCCTTGGGCGCGGGTGACAGACGCGGGACAGTAGTGACGTTTGGCAGCCTCGGCAGCTGGTCAGGGGGCGCAAACTACAGCGTCTACGCCATGACCAAGGCGTGCGTGTCGTCACTGGCCGAGTCGCTGCACGAGGAGCTGCAGCCCTTCAAGATCGATGCGGCGGTTGTAGAGCCGGGCTACTTCCGTACCAGCTTCCTCAACCCGGGGGTCAAGGTGGTGACGCGGGAGCGGCTCGCGGCGTACGAGGACGAGGCGACGCCCTCAGGTACCGTGCGCAAGATGTTGGAGAAGGCGGATGGGCAGCAGATGGGCGACGTGGTCAAGGGCTGTGAGGTCATCGTCGAGATGCTGACGCATACGGGCGTGGGCGAGGGAAAGGAGCTTCCTGTGCGCATTGTGCTGGGGAGTGATTGCGACAGCGGCATCAGGGCCAAGTTTGCGGGTACCATCAAGATTCTGGACGAGTGGCACGATGTCATTGTGAATACTGCTCATGCAGACTGAAGGGATTATGCGGTTGGGACAAGTAGACTTTTCAATAGTTTGGTACGGAGATAGTAGGGAAAGAGTACCTTGAGAGCTAGTATTCTGGTGAAATATATATATTTTCCACTGCAAAGTTTGACAAACACATACCACACAACTACATGTTCACAACTCATCCCTCCACCCGTTTCCCACCATGAAAATGAAGAAACTCGGCTTCCTGGGTGGCATGTCTTGCCACTCCACCATCGTCTATTATGCACGACTCAACTACGAAGTCCAAGCTCGCATGGGCAGCCCATTCTCGGCACCCCTTTTGATGCGGTCCTTTGACTATTCCAAAATCGGCTATCAGTTTCTGCACAACGACTGGCTTTCCGTCAAGGACAATTTTATTACTGCCGGCCAACAGATGAAGGCTGGCGGCGCCGAGGCCCTGGCCATCGGGAGCTGCCTCGGGCACAAGGTCGCTGACGACCTGGAGAAGGCGACGGGACTGACACTGATCCATATCGCTGACGGAGCGGCCCGTGAAGTTAAGATGCGCGGGCTCAAGCGGGTCGGCCTGCTGGGGACCAGGGCCGTAATGGAGGAGGAGTTTATCAAGGCACGGCTGATGGAGCGTGCGGGTCTGGAGAAGATTCTTGTACCCGAGAAGGAGAACTACGACGAAATGGATGACTGGGTGTTTGGGGACCTGGCGGCGGGCAGCAAGCCTACAGAAGAGAGGATGCTCTGGCTGGACCGGATGATGTGGAAGATGGCACAAGAGGGCGCCCAGGGCATCGTGTTGGGGTGCACCGATATGCCGCTCGCGGTTCGAAGGAGCGAGCACAGGGTTCCCATCTTTGACATGGCCTACTATCACGCCCGGCACATGGCGGCGTGGACGACAGACACGATGCTGGAATGCGAGGAGCAAGGGTCGCCCAAGGTGAAGACTGCTTTCGACCACTTCCTGAATGACTACAAGCGATCTCTCCGCAAATTAAGAAGGTGAATGGTGGACCAGGACCAACTATTCTTTCATGGTTGACCTACGGTTAACCTTGATAAACCATCACTTAAATACCTGTCTCTCAACTCGGCAAACAATTGCTCGAGTGAGAAAAAAGTGCATTTCATATCCTTAACATCCTAAAATTTTATGTGATGGATGGCTTAAGAAGACCTCAGGGCTAGACCAATATAATTATTGAAACATGGTTGCAACATCTCACACCTGTGCACGTCCGATCAACGCCACTTCTCCAATTAAGCCCTTCTGTCGACGACGTTAGGACCTAATCGCAACGTCACTGTCAAGCGAGCAGCCGCCAAACCCTATAAAATTATTCACCATCGTAGATTATCAATGTAATAGAATTCTCTAAAGCTAAAACAAATATCGAACATGCCAAACTCACGTCGCCGGCAATACGAAGCGCCCGAAACCCGTGGCTTCAAACGGAAGGCTGCAGAGGCCAAACTCGACGTTAAGGGATCCTCCGAACCGAAGACCTTAGGGACCAGCGATATAAAGGACCTGTATGAACGGATTTATCGAGAAAGAACGTCGGGAATTTAAGAAGAAGCCAAGCACCACCTTGGCTTGGTGGAAGAGTCACTCGCCCGGAGACCTACCCTAGAAAATTGGCGGGATGTCATCTTTTCCACCTACTTCGACTTGTACTACAAAGCCAAGGGCGCAGATTGGATATAGACTTCGGCAACAGGCCCTCCAAACACAAAAAAGATGGACCGCAAGCGGCTGCGCTGCTGGTTGGCCTTCGGCTACAATGTAAAGTGTCCGCTGGTCTGGTACGAGATGCCGGAGAAGTGCAGCACGAAACAAGTTCAGCAGTTTTACATTGACAAAGTCCTGGAGCCCCACGTCAAGAAGTTGCTAGACGAGGGTACTCCTTTGTTCTGGAAGAAGCCTCAGACGGAAAAGACGACCCCCTAAAGCCGTGGATGGAAAATTTTGATGCAGAAAAGTTTATCGTGTGCCCCGAAGTATCTGGAGAGTCTCCTATCATGAAGGCCTGGCGTGTACCGGAGAAGTTTCTGGATGACTACCGATTTTGGGATGTAGAAACGCTGCAGGATGTGGCTGCGGAGAGCTGGAAGGAGGTGTCTCAAGAACAGGCCAATGATTGGGTTGAGTCGATGCCGAAGCAGCTACGGCATGAAAAAAACAAAAGGGAAAAGTGCCAGCCAGACAATATCTATAGATTTGATTGAGCCCATGTGTATTTACATCTTTGCTGTCTGGTTGGGACAAAGTTTTCTGTCATCTTAATATTGTACTGTTTTGGGCCGATTGTTGAGTATGAGGAAAAAGCTAAATTTGATATCGGATATGTCAATTTTTGTCTGGTATTTTGAACCTAGACGGAGCTGTCCCATTCGTTTAGAGATTAAGGCATTATATGTAGCATCCTCCTACAATCACAAAGCCGAGAGAGCGAGATCGCAAAAGTTTGCGATGTCGCTGAAAAATATGCACTCTGATTGGTTGAAAAGCCGATAGTGGGTCTCTTCCTCCGGTATGATGGCTTCACGCCTCACTCGCTCTTCCCACTCTTCTGAAACCACGCCCACAGCTCGATTTAGTGCTTTTTGTGCACGTTCTCTGGCATATCTGATAGGGAGATTGGGCCCATAATACTCGGTAAGCATGGCGGCCAGGGCCAAAATCGTTACCTGCACCAACTGTCGCCAGATGAAGGTTGGGTTATCCCCCGAGGGAAAACGAGCAGGGCCAGAGCTGACTGACGGGTTTCGTTTTTTCAATTTAGGTGAAATGCGACGCAAAGGAAATATTTCCGGCCCCGTGTTCCCGATGCAGCAAGCAAAAGCTGGACTGCCGCATTGATCCCGGTTTCCAGAGGACTGCCAAGCGAAGGTTGGCGGCTCATCCCCGCTGCAACCTGAGAAAGACCTACCTTGCTTACATCCCGCAGACGAGTCATCGAGCTGGAACAGGAACTCCGAGGCCTGAAGGCTGACGCAAATATATCCCCTGGAAGCACAAGTAGACCTCCCTCCAATGAAAGCCCGCTGTCCTTGGAGGATCCTGGTCTCCTCTTGCAGCCATCCACGTCAACGTATCCAGAGTATAGCTCCAACATCTCCAGCGCAACTTTTGTGTCGCAGCAGATTGGAGACATCCACATCTCTTCGGCCGCCATCGCCGATATTATTAATTTGTGGGATTACTTTCGGTAACTATCCCTGAATGTATGGCTAATGCCCATGTAGCTTCTTTTCGAATCTTCACGATGACTTTCCCATCCTGCCGGACCTGGCCACATTCGTCCGAGGTTACAGCCGGTGTCCATTATTATTCTGGGTGATAATAGCCATCGCTTCAAAGAATCTAGAGCATTACCGCCACTACCATGACAGTTTAGAACCTCACATACAAAGCCTCGCTACCGACATTACCGCTGCTGCCGACCATCCGCTCGGAACTGTCCAGGCCCTTTTGCTCCTGTGCTGGTGGCCATTCCCCTTCCAAGCGACACGCAATGATCCGTCTTGGAGCTACTGTGGCTTGGCCACCCACACAGCCCTGAGGGCTGGCCTACATAGACCTCATCACTTTTCGGATTTTGTCTACAACGATCGCTTGGACAGCGTGGGCATCGCAGCATTCCAGCGAGCGTGGATGGGGTGCTTTATTGTTAATCAGATGTACGATTGAGCATGATGATTCTGTAATTGAAGTGCTGACGACATTCAGGCTTAGTAGCGAACTGGGAGTTCCTGCAACAATGAATCCGGATTCAACTATCGTCGGCGCGATCAAGTCTCAGTCACCTAGATTGCCAAGAGTACTGGAGCAGCACCTAAAGATTGCATACCAAAGCCACAATATCTGCAACGCCCTGGGAAATAGTGATGCCACTCCATCCGGTCTGCTTCCCAGCCGTCCTACCATGATGAAGATATTCCATACCGAGCTGCGCCAGCTCGAATCCGAGTTTGGTCAGGATCCTTCCGGACACATACGAATGGCTCTCCTAAGAGTCAAGTTGCAGCTGCACTCATTTGCATTTACCGAGGACACAGATGGACCGCAAAGTATGAGCGCGGGTTACAGGATACCTGAGCACATTGTACAAGCAGGTCTAGATTCCATCAAACTGATTGAAATTGCCGCCAACAACGACTCTAAAAAGTCCTGGCCCGCCATCGCCAGAATTTCCGTCTTCTATGCATCTCATACCCTTCTCAGGCTATTGGACTTTCCCGATCACCTAGAAAATGCAATGGCCATGAAATCGATACACGAGGCTTGGAGAATACTCAATTCAAGATCAGAACAAGAACACGATAATTGGGCCAGGATACGCGACATTATCACGTACCTGAGTCGGAAGGAGTCGGACGCAAGGAACCCGGCTCTTAAGCCCGTGACTTCTCGCATGGCCGCAAATATCACGGTGGATTCAATTTGGCGAGCCCGCGAACGGTTTAGCGACGATGTTCGTCGTGTCAAGCCTTCAGATTATACTGCCACTGCTGCAATGAGGGACGTTTTCCAGTTTGGGCTTGAATTCGTCGGTTCAGACTTTTTGGAGGGAATAGGAATATTTCCTGACTTGGATTCAAGTTACGTTGATACCACATCCCAAGTATGATCCATTTATTGCTTGCTAAATACTGCCTCAATCTCTAGTTGTGCCTATTCCATGATCGTGGCTTATCTCTGTTCATCGCAATTTGGGTGATAACCGTCTGTTCTAAACTCCTTAATTCTAGTATTCTAGCTTGACCATGCATCTATATCTATTAAATTTTATGAAGCCGAGTTGAAGGTAGCAATCAAGGCTTTTGGCAAGCTGAGTTCCGCGAGTGAAATATATTGCTGAGAGCCATGCACATCATCCTCGAGGAACCCACCCGAGCAGCTTGCCTGTCCTCGCCTCTTCCTTGGTACGGTGGCTTTGAAGGCCATTGCGGCATCAAAAAAACCGGACCAGATCACCTCTGATGGATCAAGTTTGTAGAGGCTTGCGATGACCTCCTTATTCAAGACATTGCTGGCCTTGACATTGTTGTACACCTGAATGTCATCAAACATGACGTCGAGAGTGACCTCGAATGGGCCGGAATTCTTGGAGCGAATGACCTTTGCAATGTCAAAGAGCGTGGTGGGATTTGTCACAACGACCTTTGTCAGCGGGACTACCGCTTTTGCGCCGTTCGTGCTCGCAGGCGTTGACGAGGCAGCAGTTGCAGGCTTAGAAGAGTTATTGGACTCGAGACCAAGGCCAATTTGGAGCTCTTTCCATCGGAATATCGCTCTCTGGCCGTCGATGTCTGCCTTTTCAAACGAAATCGGCCGCGCTCTCTCCTCTTCCGCAGACAGATCCATGAGATGATAGACCGAAAACTCGGCGCAGGCCTTTGTCTCCAGTTCCAACATACCGCCGATTCCCATGGCAAAATTTCCCGAAGTGGCTTTCTGATGAGGGTAGGAACCATGGACGCAGTGAATTCTCATGGCAGACGCAATACTCGTTGCGACTTCTTGCGATTGGGCAATGGCCTCGGCAACAATGAAGACTTCGCTTGGGACAAATTCCGGTCGCTTCTCGTCAAACCCGTAAATGTGGAATCCAAGGTCCCATTTTTCGGTTACGTGGCTGTGCTGCTTTCTGACAAAATCCTCGCCCCGCTGGAGGAATTCGGGGAGCTGGGGAATGAGGATGGGATCGCGGAAAGAACCCATTGTTAGGGTGCGGTAGCCGGCTATTTTGGCGCCTTCAAGCTTGACCGTATATGTGGTTCCTGTGACACGATCGAGGTGAAATACTGAGCCTCGGACACGGACGGACCGGCCGTCCTCTAGTTGTGTGAAGGTGGTCTGCGAAAGGTCGATGTACCCGCCAGGACCATGGAGGATGTCTGGTCGAGTCTTTTCATACAGCGTATGTGCGGCGACACTGAGTGGGGTGCACCGAGCAACCAAGTCCAACGGCTTGATGTCGAAGCTCGCATCGCTGTTCATGATGCCTCCTGCGCCCATGCTCTTTGGTGTTGCACACAGCCCACCGCACTCTAGGATCTTGCCCATGTGGGAGAAGCCACCAAGAATCTCAGCCGAAAGGTCCTCGAAGTTTCGGAGACCTGCCTTCTTTATCGCGTGGTAGGCCATAAAGGCAATGTGCGGTGCAGGGTCATAGGCCCTTCCTGAAATGAGGACGTTGAAATCGGGATGGGCAGTGATGGCATCCAACAGCGGCTCGGGCCCCATCTGCGCAACGATTCTCGTGGTTTCTTGGATAGTTTCTACCGTTAATGGCGGTACAGACGGGCCGCATCCTCTGATTTTGCCGGCCTCTAATCGCTCCAGGACGAGCTGTTTTGGAATCTCGGAGTAAATTGCTAGCGTCTTGAGTTTCCACGAGCTGAACGATGTTAGAGCCATGTATTTTTCAAATTGAAATCGTGAGTCCTTACGTATTTTCTGGCTCTTCTGAAATCTCGCGGATAATATCCAGGAAGAAGTCGACATGGTCATCGCTACCGTCGCCACCAGCAGATGAAATCAATAACGGAACGTCGTACTGCGTAGAGAGGATGAGCAGCTTCCGAAAATCTCGGACGTATGATGATTTCGGGCATGTAGTGGACCCCAATGCGAGCTTCGAGGGACCAGAATCGGTAGAACCAGCGTCGAGCACAATGGCGGTGGGAGTCGGGAAAGCGCCGAATTCCTTCAGCGCCAATTCGGTTTGTTCCTCGGAGAAGCCATATCCGATCATGCCCACGGGCGTCACGATTTGACACAGCGGCTCTGGGGGTTGGTGGACAGTCGGCATTTTTTTTTTAATAATAGGTGGTATTCGCGAGTGAATCAGTTTTGCGGTGTAGTTTCTCGATTGACGCGAGGTTGTTCGGCGTTTAAAAGCTGACCTCACGCTGACATCCCCAACGGATTTTGCTGCCGTCATTCCGAATCGGGTAATGTGCTGAGCGTGAGCAAGCGTGAGCGGGGCCGCATCTTTGCGCGAAAGCGCAGTGCTAAAGCGACATCGGGTTTCTGGAAGATCTGCATGTCCCCACAGTGAGATATCTAGTAGCTTGTTAGAGGAATGGTACTTGGCTTTTTACTCAGCTTGTCCTCTATTGTCTTATCGTCGGAAATAACCATAGATACACAGTCGCCTTTCCTCCACTGTGGTTACGCAGGATACAGCTCAGCCCAAGTGGGATGTAGGAGCATCAGTTTTGCTGAACTCACGCTGACACCTTTTTACATTGATCGCAACTTTATTGCGCCATGGAATTTTGGCATTATTTGTTTTCCACCGAGTAACCGAAATACAGTCGTGGTCTTAGGTAGCTTGTAGTTAACGGAATTTACCAACCCCAAGGTCTCCGATCCTTAAGCCCCAAGAGTCTGGCCTAAGGTGGTTTGCCGCTTCTATGAATTTGGGTTGGTAAAACATCAGAAGCCCTTCTCAACCAGCAGCCTGAAAATGACCTCATGCCCACGATGGGCGGCCCATGAAAAAGTTACCATGGGCCTCAATATCAGCACCGTCCCACTGTGTGATGCAAATGTGCGAAACCAAAGAAACCGTCGATTAACTTTTCTGGATGCCTAACGCCAATTTAACTTCCGAACCGAACCAAACCAAACCGAACCCTCCAAACAGCCCTTTTAACCTTTTCCAATCGATAATGGTGAGGGAAAGAGGCTAGGCTGGTCTTGGTAAGACAGGCAGGCATTTTATATTGGTGGTCATATTGAAGGTTTTTTCTAGAAGGTTATCTCCGATGTGTTGTATCAGGCTATTGGAGATACCGTGTGTGTAAAAGGCGATTGGGTATTGCAGCCTAACTGTGTGAACCTTGCTGTGTAAAGCTTGTTGTGTTGACTTGGGCCGTATTGGACCTCAAGGATGATAATAATAATCAGCACCGTTCTCCTCTAGCAGTTTACAAATAGACTCTTGCCCATAACTAGCCGCCCATGAGAGCGGCGTCTGTCCATATAAACTCTGCCGAGCCTTAACATTAGAACCTGTCTCGACCAGAAGCTTAATAATGTCTTCATTCGCCAGGTAGGCTGCCCATACGAGTGAGGTCCGTCCAAAATTATCCTTGGCGTCGATGTAGGCGCCCTTCTCGAGCAACAGTTTGAAAGTAGCCCAGTGCCCGTTGGAGGCTGCTAACAAGAGCGGCGTTTGCCCATAACAATCTGTAGCCTCAATTTTGGCACCCTTCTCAACCAGTAGCTCGACAATAGCCTCGTGCCCTTTATAGGCTGCTAACAAGAGCGACGTCCAAATGCCATCGCCATCTCTGGCTTCCACGTTGGCACATTGGTCAAGCAGAACCTTGACGATAGTACGAAGGCCAACGTGTGATGCTACCATGAGATCTGTGGTATGCTTGGGAGGCCCTTTACGTCTCGCCCCCCAATATACCTGGAACCATAGTGGGTAAATTTTCGAATTTGGATCACAAATCCTCAAAGCAAAAGATATAATATTACTGCCATCAATGATGTTAGCCTCCCGAAAGTGAGTGATCCAAGCCTCGGTGGAGTAATCTAAAAAGGCATAGATATCTGCATCTTCTGAATCAATAGAAATTCCGGTGGAGGCATCGTCTGCATCAATAGGAATTCTGGTGGAGGAACCGAGAAGGTTGAGATAGAGCAGGCAGATTTCTGCAACAAATGTGTGTGATTGGGGCATTGTGACTGAGTGATACCAGCTTGGCCCTGATGGGGCGGGGGGCGATGCTGAATCCAATAGTAAAAATTCGCGAGCTGTTTGATGAAGGAGATGGATGCTGCCTTGGTGAACCGAGATAAATAATCCACACCAAGATCTAAGGTTTGATTTGAAATCTTCTTCTTTCTCTAGGTCGAGCTCGTCGAAGGACTGCGGTGTTTTATCCAGAGAATTGCCTAAATTTACAGCAACATTCATCTCTGAGAGTGTTAGCGGTCTTTTCGCTGCCAATATGATACACAAAGCCTTTCGGGCCAACAATGGTTCGTCGGATCTGCTCAGAATGAGCTCGTATGCTTCATTGACGGTTTTTGGCAATTTTCGAATAGCGGCTCTCATCCCCTCTACTGTCTTTTTGAACTCTTTCCCTCTTAAATAGTCGAACACTAGATACACCCAAAGGTAGGTGCGATTTGAAACGCTGAGTAGCTCATCTATAAGAACGGTTTTGAGCTTTTCTTTGAGATTTCTTTCCTTTGCTAGCAGGTTGCCACGATATCTTATGACAAGGCTGATCTCTTCACTAATTGTTTCAGAGTGTTCCTCCCCTGGTATGTGGATTTTCGTGAAAGTATCCGCATCTAGAAAGCCACGAAACTCAGAGACTATTTGCTCATATGGGCGGCTTGTTAGAAGATATTTTAACCGCTTATGGTCGTTATTTTCAAATTGGCTGATTATAGTCTTTATTAAGCCTCCGAAATCTGACTTAGCACATTCGTCCAAGGCATAAATGACGATGACAATAGGTCCTGTACGAGGATCTTCTATCGCATCGTGCATAATGCTCCAGAGTGATTCAGCAGAGTGAATTAAATCTTCTCCCTCTTCCCCAAACTTTACCATTGCATGTTTGACAAGAAATGGTTTTTGAGAAAATAGTTGGTGAAGTATTGCACAAAGTAGTTGCTGGATGGTATTCTGGACTTGGTCTTTGAAGAAGAAATAACAGATAATCCTTTCTACACATGGTAGTTCATGGTCAATCAAGTACTTGGCCAGTACGGATTTTCCACAGCCAGGATCAGCCGACACTAATAAGGGGCCGGACTCTTTTCTTAACCAGTCTTTGAAGTAGGAATTTTCAAGGAACCACATGCATGTGCCTTCCAGGCTCTGGTCCACGCGGCTTTTAAACCAATCGTATGTGGCGTTCCCATCGCCAGTTGTGAGGCGGAATATCTGGTGACACTTGTGTTCTTTTTCGGATAGCTTCTCTCTGGCCAGATCTTCCTGGGTTTGGAGCTGCCTTCTTGCAATATCGCGGTGCTCCTTTACAATGTCTCGCTGCTCTTCTGCAACTTTGTAGAGATCTATGAAGTATATTAATATAAATTGCTATTAACCATGTGAATTCGCATAGTGAGCTCACCTGATAGTATGTCACTCATTTTCTTTTCAGCTTCAACCCCACTTGGAGGTATTTGAGACAGAAGATCTCTGGCATATGCAGCAGCAATCATTGCAGCGTAACCTTGCCAATCCTCATTTTCATGTGAATCAGAGTAATCACAGATTCCTCGGATCACTAAGTATGGAAATTGATTCATTAACCCAGCTGCCTCTGTCTCAAAACATAAAACATCCTTTTCGGCGATGAGTTGGTCTCGGATGAAAGCATCCTTCATCACCTGGTTTGCCGAGGCAATTAGGCCGTAATGAATGCTCGGATTGTCCTCATGTTCAGTTCTCTCATGCCGCAATATCAACTTTGCTGGATCATTGCCACAATGTATTTCGCAGCTTGCATTGTTATTTGGAGGGTGGGAAACTGCAGTCCGATATAATCTATCAGTAATTGGATCCGGTCGCTTGTATTTCTGCCGTAGTCTCGGATTTCGCTCGAAAACTTGGGCGACGGCCTCTTCAAGAAAATGGCCTTCTATCTCATACTGAGCCTTGAGGCTACTGATTGCAGTTCGTATGCAGATTGGGAGTTTATCTAGAAAGCCTGTCGCATAGAAGCCTCTGCCTTGGATTGTCTTGCCAAAGTCATATTGGAATACGCCACCAATTCCATCATGGGGAGCACTGACCACAACATCGCCGAGGCGAATGTCATGCTTCTGACTAGGCGCACCGCCGCCAATACCAACCATGAGGCAGATTCTAATGTTAGGAAAGCTATGGGTCATATCCTTTACGACACCTGTTGCGATGGAAATGCCGTTCTCTCCGTCGGGCAAGACTGCAATGACTATATTGTGTCTCCCCATAGTGCCTAATATGTAATTGTTATTATCATTTCTGGCCACGTCGAGCCTTTCGTGCTTTTCGCAGAGAAATCCTTGGGCAGCGACAAGCTCCGTGCTTCGAGCGCAAATCCAGCCGATGTTGTAGTCCGAGTGGTCCAAAATTCGCTTAGCAATCGGCTCTGAGGTTCTGAGAACGGCTTTGGTTTCGCCTCCATGTGTTCTCTTAACTTGAAAAGATGGACCCATATTCGGAGGTGTTATTCCTTCTATGTCCTGATGAAATGGCCGGCGGGTTCCACGGTATCTGGGGATGTGCAATAGGCTTGACAGGTAGTCGCAAGAGTGCTGAGAAAGATACCCAAACAAGCCTTCAAACAAGTGCCCTCTGAAATCAACCAGTATTGCCTTGATCTCCTCGAGACGCGGTGGTTCACGAAGTAGTCTTGTTCTATGATGCATAGAGCCGGTGATGATAGTGAGAGTGAGATTGAAAAAGATAGGAATCAAAAGTGGAACGCTTGATGGAGGCTGGGCTGAGCAACATTTTGCGTCTCAGGCGGCCCAATTGCAAATGAACATGTATTACGTTGTATCATTTGATGCGGTGGTTGGTAGTTCCCGCAGCTGCATTCGCTCAATTAAACCTCTGCTGAGGCGCCACAGATTCTGGGTGCTTTGGCGCTGCAGGCGACTGCATTTATTTTGTAGGCCATGGTTATTGTTATTGTCCGGCATGGCATTTAAGCCTTCCTTAATTCTTCAAACACCGCTCTGCATGTACACCAGAAATTTCCACAGCTAAGATGGACGAAATGCCAACAGACGACATCGCTGTCTATCAAATCCACTCCGGCCCGGGCGACGGAGCGGAGCTGGTTTTTAAATTCAACGACCAGCTAATCTCTGTCTCTATTTTCCCCAGTTTCTCAACAGGAGATCAGAAGCAGCGGTCTGACAGTGATCGCCTCCTCGACCTTCTGGGCCACGCAGTCTTTGCCGAAGATGATGACTATGATGAGATTTTGGATGAGATCCTAATTGTCATCCTCGAGGTGGGTAGGCCCATCTTTAGGCAAGCCGCAACGCCCATCAAGCCTGATTGCACACGCCTCAGTCGGGATTCACAGTCTTACCTGTCCCAGAAAGACTCACCTTTCAACTTCTTGAGACCGCCTGCGGCGTGAACTCCATTGCCCCCATCGATACCGGTAAGGCTTACAACGTCCCAGCCCGTTAGGCGCCATACGATGAATCCGACGAAAGTGATTTCGGCATCGATCCTACCCTTCTCCGACACTCGGCCAAGGAAGTGATTATGGTGGAAATGGTAACTCAAGGTGCTTATAAAGTTGTCGACCGGGTTTGTGTCGACGGCACGGAGATGTTTTCCAAGGCTCAAGGAGGCTCAAGATTGATTGGTTCCAGCGTTGGGCGAGAGCTGGCAAGACTGAATGAAATACGGAAAAGGGGACCAACAGAACCCGGCAACTCGATGTGTGTGCCACAACTTCTGGGATATGCGGTCCATGCTGATACGGGCCATGTTGTTGGGTTCCTCCGGGAGTGGATACCGGGGTGTCGTCTGGAGGATGTCGACATGGTTGCTGCATCGTCTGAGAGGAGAGAAAAGTGGGCTTCGCAGCTCTGCGAGACAGTTGACTCCTTGCATACCATAGGGGTGATCTGGGGCGACGTGAAGCCTAGCAACATTGTTATTGATGAAAACGACGATGCTTGGCTGATTGATTTCGGGGGTGGATATACAAAGGGTTGGGTAGAGGAGGAATTGGCTGATACCGTGGAGGGAGACAAGCAGGCGATCAAAAATCTCTTGGCTTTTTTTGAGGGTTTAGAGGGGCATTTCTCTTGTCAAAAGACCATCAACATATGCGAGGGCAACAGAATGCAGCCAAATCAGCATGGTAGTAAAAGGATAGCACCAAGTCAATTTTACACGGACAATTCTTGAAATTAAAATTCAAATGGTATTAACTACTGACGCTTCTCAAACTCATTATTAGTAGCCTGGAAGAGCAACGTTGGTACCATACACCGAACCATCAACCTTGCCAAGGGTAATGGCAGCGTTGATGACACCTCCCAATCCTTCACCAGCAATCAAGCCAGCAGCGACAGCGAAAGCGTACATCTCAAAGTGGTTGGAGAACCACTTCCTCCACCACCAAGCAGTGATGGAGCCGAACAGGATAGCGTTGGCGTAGCCGCTGTCGACACCCAGAACCCAGGCAACACCAATGCTCATCCAGTTGGGGAGCCACTCTCTGTACTTCTCTCGGGGTCCGACGAGGTAGTAGGTCTTGAAGACGGCCTGGAAGGCGCAGAAGACACCCATGCAGATGGCGAAGATGCCGGAGCTTCGGGGGATGTTAATGGTGGGCAGCGTCACAGCCTCGGCGACGGCCTTCCAGGCGGCAACGGAGGGAGCAGAGAACTGGCAAGTGGCCGTGGGGTCGTCGTTGGGCTTCCAGACGCAAGGGTAGGCAGCCATGAAGAGGACGAAAATGCCGGGGGCAAGGAAGACGGACACAAAGGTGCCGATGGCCTGGGCGTAGAACTGGAGATGAGGCGGGGTCTTGAGCAGGAAACCGACGCGGAAGTCGCTGACGAGAGAGTTGGAAACGTCAGCAGTTCCCGAGGCAATGTTTCCGGCAACCAGGTTGATTCGCTGAGCAGCGGTGATGGTGTAGTGGCCCTTGGTGATACCACCGAAGACGAGCTGCGAGGCCTTGGCGGAGGCTGTAAGAGGAGCGCAGTCGGTGACGGCACCGCCGTAAATACTGAGGAAAGCAAAGACGAGACCCAGGATACAAGCCAAAATGGCGAGGCCGGCGTTCATGTGGAACTGAACTTCAGCAATGATACAAGCGACGGCAACAAAGACAATAGTTCCCGTGGCCCAGACCCAGATAGGCACCTGCTGGTCGGCGGTAGCAAAGTCCTCGACGAGACCGCTGTCCTCATCGGCCTTGGCGGCCTGCTTGGCGAAGAAGGAGTTGCTCTTGCCGCGGGCCTGGAGCATGTTGTTGATAGTGCGGGACGACTCTCGGAAGGCGTACTTGGCACCGTTCCAGACGACGCTGATGTGGAGGAAGAACTCGATGAGGCTGTAGACGAGGAGGACCATGACACCGGGCCAGAGGAACCAGTAGCGGGGGGACGGGGTGGTTCCGGCGATGGCGGCGTTGGCCATGCTGTTGAAGGTGGTGAGGCCCTCCCACTTGGTGCCGGGTTCGCCGGTCTGGATGCCGATGCACTCACCGTAGTGGACGAGAAGAGGGCCAGCGAATGCCCAGGCGAAGACTGTGCCTCCCCACCAGGAAATTGCAGCGTTCAAGCCCACCAGGATGCCGGAGCCGAAGAAGGCCGGGGTCAGCTGGATGTACCAGCCCCAGTTCTCGGGGCCGAGCAGACCGGGCGTGTTGTACCCGGACCAAATGTAGAACCAGGTGAAGATGTGCCAGTTGTGGAGGATGCCGTCGGCGTACTGGCTAACGACGATCTGGATAAAGGCGCCGACGAAGGCGATGCCGAGCGCCTTGATCTTGCGCATGGCGTCGGCCGCGCCCGACCCGACGGCGTGCATGGATCGGATCGTCATGGCCGTGGCCGTCGGCGTGGGGAAAACCAGGTTCAGCTCGCGGGCCACGTTGATGATGAAGAACTTGCGCAGGGGCACGGCGGCGAAGAGGCCGAAGCACGCGCACACAAAGGTGATGGTCAGGATGCGCCCGAAGTCGCTCTTGGGGTCGTCCGAGAGGAGGCCCAGCCTGTACATGGCCGGCAGACCGGCGACGAAGACTCCGGACATGCCGCCGGCGCCGGTGGCGGACGCCTGGATGATGGAGTTCTCCTGCGGGCCGAACGACTGGCCGATGTAGGGGATGCCCGGGGCGAGCTTGGTCAGGATGATGATGAAGCCGTAGCCGAAGATGGCGCCGAACATGGTGGCGGGGAAGGTGAAGCCCGTCTTGAGACCTGTTGTTGTTCTAAGTGTTAGAAATGCGTGCGTGTTAGTCCGGATTGGGGAGGTCAAGGTCATGCTCACCAAGATAGACATTAGAAGCGTTGACCAGAGACCCGAGCACGATACCGATGAGCACGGCACGCGCCGTCAAGGGGTTCGGCTCGTGAGCAACACCCTTTGGTGGCGGGAAGCTGGTGAAGAGATCGGTGATTTGCTCCTCGTCCTCAGACTCCTCCTTGAGATCGACGTCGTGCGTGTTCTTCTCATCGTAGATGGCGGGTTCCTCGCCGGCGGCGACGCGAGGGCCGGCGCCAATGTCAATGGCAGCCATGGCTGGAGAGTCTTTCTTTCTTCTTCGTGAACTGGTTCACAAAAAAAGAGGGCAAAGAAGAGAAGGAATGTTGGGTTCCCAGGAGACGGAGGCGTGGGAAACGACTGAGGCTCGTCTCTCCAGAGTGAAACCTTGGGGCCGGTGCAACGTGGATATTTATCTCTTTCGATTCCGCATGCAGTCCCCGGAGCGGCGTGCAGTGAAACCCTGGCCAAGAACCGTTGGTCTTTTTTTTTTTACGCCTCTACCTTATTTTTTCGCTTCTTTTCTTCCTTCTTTGGTCCGAGGCAAAGGTGCCATCGCCACACCCCTGCCAATGGGTACGCTTTTGGGAGGGGGGAAGACGAGGACCTTTTGCGAGCTTATTGGGGGAAGCAGACCACCTCGTGGGAGAAAAGGGCGAATAGGACGAACCCATCTCAGCAATCAATGGGCTTCGCTGCATCGCGGGAAGGGAGGGGGCATTTCCAGAAGTTCCCAAGGTCGCGATACTGGCTTTTGCCTTATCTGGCGCCAGGCCTCGTTGGCCGGGGCGGGAGGGATGCAAGGGTTTGTGTTGCCAGCTTCCCAAAGGGGGTGTCACACACGCAGGTGTCCCCCAGGCGATCGTCCCTCTTGTGTGTGGGCTTTTTGCGCCTGAGACGAGCAATTGGGTCCTTGACGCGACGCCACCCCCAGCCATGGTGTAACTGGCTTGTCGAACCAAAGCGGCAGGGTTGCGTGGCTCGTAGGGTCTGCTACGCTTTAGACGCGCGACACGGCGCGATACATGGCTGCACCTCCACCGGCCTAGACGAGGGCCAGGAGGTGGCACGCGGGTGGCACCGCAGCAATGGGAGAAGCGAGAATACGACTGCTGCCATGGGAATGGCCGCAAAGGTTTGGTGCTGTCGTGGATGCGAAGCTGGGGTATCGCAGCGAGGTGACCAAAGGCTAAAAAAAAAAGGCGCTGTGTCCATCCATCACAGATTCTCTCTGCCCAAGACACGGAATGTGATTCTAGAAATGCCATACTCGATTTCACGGGACCGTGTCTCTGCTGCACCGCGGCATTCAATCAAAAAAGGCAGAAACCGAAAAAAGGCCATCCAATAGCACCCCGCGATACGCTGGTGGCGGCTCTTTTGTCGCACGCAGCTCCAGTTCGTCCATGCCCCCGATCGGCACAGATGCCGTCTTTGTCTAGTCAGGCCACCGAAGCAGCACAGGCCCCCGGCACCAGCTCGGGGAACCTTTGCAAGCCTTGGCGCCCCCCAGCGGAAACGCTCGATGGGAACCTTTGATAAGGGAACAGACATTAGTACTTGGAGAAAGAGAGAGAAAGAGCACATTGTTGATTGGGTTGCGCGACGCCCCCCAGTAGCAGCTTTCGCGTGACACACTGTATTGCGTCGGCCGGGCGTAAATTGACTGGTTGATAGACGAGGAACCGTACAACATCCATTTTCGCGTGCATCGTCAAGGGCCAATCCGCACAAATTTGATCTAATGGTTTACCCCATTTTTTCTTCTTTTTTTTGTCCCCCGTGCCACTTTTATCTATCGCATGTGGAATAGACATGGGACCACTTGAGAGCCACCCCCCCGTCGTCGGCTTTACAACGGACAGTAGTTATCTTTAACTCCTCATGGCAGATACTGGGGTCAGTATGCATAATTTAGACATTTGTTTAGGTTTAAAAAAATTTCCCTAGGCCTTAAATCAACTCTGGGGGGTTTTTTTTTTTTCTTCTTTGTGCGCTGGGCACGGTGTTCTGGAGCGCACCACTTTTGCCTCTGCGATCAACTCTGGCTGCGTTCTAGAATTGTTCAGCCAAGAAAGGCCCAGACGGTTTGGTGTGGTGGTGCCAGTACAATAAGAAGCATGTTGCCCTTTTGCTCTCACGTCAATCTCACCCAATCTAGATTAGGAAAGTTGCTGGGTTAGGTCCCAAAGTCCCCTCCCCTCCCGTATCAATGACAAGGAAAAGGTCACATGCAGTCATCTCTCGTGGCCCGACTTGCATGGTGCAGGATTGATCAGTGTTGCTCTCGGAAGCCGCCGAGCAGACTTCTGCACAGGAGCTAAGCGAGGTAGGTCTCTGGGGAAAGGTGGCGAACCCGATATGGTGGTTCTTGAGCCCATCACCAAGAGTACCTACTGTACCCTTCTGGGTGGGCATGGGTCGATCCCTCTTCCCGGGTTCAGGGTGTTGGGCACTCGGGCTTCCATGCGTGGTGGTCCCCCCTCCCCCCGGATCCGAGAATGGTCGTGATGGAACGGGGAACCCGATGATCTGGATCTTTGTTGCCACCTTGATGGTTCGTGAGCCGCATGGGCAAGGATTTCTAGCATTTCCCATTGTCTTGGGTCGCATACGGGTCGAGATGAAGAAGAGTTAAGAGCTTAAAATAGTATAATAATGCCAAGTTGAGAGACGGAGCATGGTGTTTTTTGAAATCCGTACACCCGAATTTTGGTTCCAAGACGCAACACCTCACCAACGACATTATCATGGCTCATGGTATCATTTGCAACGCGCTGCTCAGAATTTCTCATTCGCTGCGATATATCGATGCTTGTTAGCACCCATACATGATTCCGGTTACTTGTGACACACCGTGGCGAACCAATGCGTGTGGCGCCATCGCAGTGATCCTACCCACCCACATTGCCCTACTGGGCAAGATATGTTCCCAAGCCTGAAGTTTCATCGATAGCGGCGGGCGTCGCGACCTGCAATCAGTTGGATGGATGGATTTATGTATTGTGGCTCGTGGCGAGTTCTGTAACGTTTGATAAGAATTTGGGTTGTCTGGAATACGAACGAACGACAAACGACGGGATTCCGAATATGCATCCCGAGAATGATTGGCTTTCTGGGCTGGCGGCCCCGCGTTAGCATAATTCCGCGTATCCATGGAGACTTAGATGCAGCCAAGAAAGGGAAAAAGAGTCTCCACAAAAAAGTGAGAAGTTCATGTGGAAGAATGGGAGAAAGGATTCATCATATCGTTGGCAGGTAGCATCTACGACGGTCATCATGCAGAGTGCCTGCCTGCCCTGAAATCTCACCCAGCGCTGCAATTATCGTGTAATAGTATGGTCGAATTTCACAAAAGGTCCCTTCTACGCGGCTCACACTGGGAGCGGAATCCCAACCATTCTCCATGCCCCTTGGTTCTCTCCAAAAGGTCCCTCGCTTGGGAGCTGCCACTTTTGGATGCAGCCGGAATACGTAATCAGGCATAGATTCGGCTAAGCACGCTATCTCGCCCCTCCAGTAGATGACTGCCACACAGTGATAGTAGCCACCCCTGCTCTTTGGCAATATTGCGACGGGAGTCTTCTCATTGGGCCTCGGAACGCCATATCCGTCCCATCCCCGTCCCGTCGGCCGCTCGGCCTATCACGCAGCGACATGCCCTGTTCTGTGTGACTACAAATCAAGCTTGGCGCACTTTCCTGCGATGCATGAGTCGTGATGCGGCCAAAATAGACCAGATATGCGCAGATACAGGTGTCAAGACCTTTTGGAGTGTGTCTGCGGGCTTGTTGCATGTGAAATCCCCATCTGAGGGTCGGGCAGTTCAGCCATGTTCCTGTCTCATCCTCATCGACTCTTTGACTAAATATAGGCTGGAAGGATCGATCGTGTTGCTATGATTAACTCATGTTGCATTCGACATTTGTTTCCATCTGTTTTGTGTTTTTCTTTTTGGAGGGCTCGGCCGTTCTTTATACCCAAGAGATGGTGGCCGTCTTGGCAGACTGAGAGGATTGCACCTTGATGTACCTTGATTGCGATTCATGATTTTGAGTTGCCAATGGCAAAATTTTCACGGCAACCGACCTTGACTATTCATTTGACAAGCAATGAAATGTCTCAATGGGTGGATCGAGTTGGATTCGACGGGCGCAACTCGCGGCATTTTTATATAATACGACTCGTCGGGGTGCTGCGAATCGTGAATTTCCGTCAACACAACGGCATTTCGGACCTTTTATGTTCCAAACTGCGACCCTCTCCACAAGACTCTCCAGCTCCCCAACACCCCGCAAGTTGAGAGATACGGGGGACGGGGTAAAAAAGGAGGCCGGATGCAAGTATTTCGACCCACACGCGACCCAGCCAGCCAGCCCCTTGACTCCGTTATCGCTTTCGGTATCGGGTTACAGGGTATACGACACTCCCGCATCATGTGGTGTGCTTCGCTCGCAGGCAACCTTTTTTTTTTTTTTTTTTTGGGATGAATAAGGCGGATAGTCGAGGAGCGTATTGGAGGTGCGGAAGAATGCTTAAGTGTCGCCTTGGCCTCTATTAAGGTTATCCTAGATGAAAATTGCCTCCGAAATCACCGCACGGGCTGGGACGCTCCCGACGCCCTGCAAGTGGACACTCTTGGGCCCTGCCAGCCGTGCCTTATGGGATGATGCGGAGAAATATTGGCCTGAACATACGGTGAGCTGATTTGATTGATAATATTCGACTTGGCAAATTAAGCTTCAATTATTTGGCAGCCTAATTGATCATGGACTACACCATATCAAGAATTTTCTCCGCGTGGTTGAAGAATTTTTTTTTTCTCGCCTACAACAGACATGGTCTGTCATCAATTGCTTTCCCCAACAAATAATACGGGAAATGCGGAGTCGAGAAAGCGGAGAAATAGGAATACAACCAGGCAACGAAACAACAGCGGGGGCAGAATGTATGCAATTCTCTAACAGTGCAATCACAACGGGCTTGCTCAGCAGCACCAGCAGCACGTCGCCCATTACATAAGACTGGTCTCCTCCCCTCTTATCTTGCACGCGCAGAGGGCTCCAAGTGACTCCATTTTGCTTGCTTCCCCGCATTTACCCCCCTTTTGAATACCGGCGGGTGTGCCTCGTATTCGGCCCGGCTTTCTGAATGCATCGATGCGCGACTCCGCAAATTCTCCTCGCAAATCTTCAATTGGGCCGAGCTTCCCCGCGAAAAAAAGAATTCGACAAGTCTTCTGATGGATCGGGTTGTGTTTCGGCGATCGCAGGCTCCTCTTGACCACGAGGACGGGTGGCGGAAGCGCCCTCCGGTGCGGCTTTCCCAGCGCGGTTGGTCGATCCCAACCCCGCCAATTTTGGTGGCCAGGCTCAAAGAAAAGGCTCCATTTTCTCGTCACGATCCGAGTTCGCCATGATGTAACGAGTGCAACCCTGACTCGCCGGTCCTCGGCTCAAGGAGCCGTTTCTCTCAACGTCTTGACTTTTCAACAACCCGCAACCCCGAAGCGAGCTTCGTCTTATTAAGGTTCCTCGCCTTGCTTTAGTTCCCGTCAGAGTTTTGAGCTTTGTTTCTACCTCTGCCTTGTCAAGCGCGCCGCCTTTGATAAAACGGGCTAACGCTGCTTTGAGTGTCTGAGCGCGCGTGTCTGCATCATCATCATCATCCCGTCTCCTCGACTTTTGCACGGGACATCCTGCGCCGTGAGACAAGAGTTTTTGTTGCGACCGTCAAGTCAAGTCAACTCAAGCGCGTCTCTTTGCCCCCAATGGCCGACGACATCTCCAAGGCTCCGCCTCCGGACGCCCAACCACACGTCCACCATGGAGACTCAGAGGTGTCCAAGCACAGCCTCGACGGCCAGATCCAGACCACTGAGGATCTGGTGGCTAGGGTCGGCGCCGCCATGGACCCGGAGCGTCGCAGGGAGGTCGAGAAGTCCATGAAGCGCAAGCTGGACACTCGGTGCAGTCTGTTCGTTCTGATTTACATCATGAACTATCTTGACCGCAACAACATTGCTGCCGCCAGGTTGAAGGGTCTGCAGGATGACTTGAATCTCACCAACACGCAGTACGCGACGTGTTTGAGTATTCTATATGTTGGATACAGTGAGCTTACAGCTAGAAACAGGCATTGCTGATTGCTAACTTTTTCTTAGTTCTCATGCAGGTTCCGTCCAACATCTTCATCAACCGAATTCAGCGACCCTCGCTGTACATCTCCGCCGCCATGTTGGCCTGGGGTATGGTTTCCACTCTGTCTGGAAACGTCCACAACTTCGCCGGCATGGTCGTTATCCGATTCATGCTGGGTTTCGTCGAGGCCGCGTTCCTGCCCGGTGCGCTGCTGATTCTCTCCAAGTGGTACACGCGTCGAGAGCTGACCAAGCGAAACGCCATCCTGTTCTGCGGTAACCTCATCTCCAATGCCTTTTCTGCCTTGGTCGGCGCTGGTGTCTTGTCCAACATGCAGGGCGTTCTTGGCCATGCCGCTTGGCGCTGGCTGTTCTGGATCGAAGGCGCCATTACAATGTCCATTGCCATCTCGGCCGCCTTCATCCTTCCTGACCTGCCCCACAACTCGCGAGGCTTCACTGAGGAGGAGCGTCAAGTTGCTCAGCTTCGTATGATTGAAGATGTTGGCGAGGCTGATAGGGATTCTGAGGAGCACGGAGCCCTGTACGGCTTCAACCTGGCCGTCAGAGATCCCAAGATCTACCTCATGACCTTTACCTTCATTGCCTACATTGTTGGGCTTTCCTTCAACGCCTTTTTCGTAAGTTGTAAACTAGCCCGAAATATGCCGCCTTACTAACCCTTTTCTAGCCAACCCTCACCGGAACCCTCGGTTTTGGCTACGTTCCCACTTTGCTCATGAGCTCTCCACCATGGGTCTTCTCATGCATTGTATCCCTGTTTGTTGCTTGGCACGCCGATCGCATGCAAGAGCGGGTGCGTATATCCTAATCGACACTCCAATGATGTAAAACTAATATGATTCGTAGTTTTGGCACATCGTTGTCCCCATCTTTGTGGGCATGGTCGGCTTCGTCATTAGCATGTGCACCCTCAACAAGGCGGCCCGATACGTCGCCTTGTTCCTCCAGACCAGCTCTTACGCCGGCTACATCACCTTCTACTCCTGGATCAGTTCCTCGTTCCCTCGACCACCCGCCAAGCGTGCCGTGGCCATTGCCATGATCAACGGCTTCGGTCAGCTGGGTAACGTGGCGGGTTCCTACGTCTGGGACCTCAATGAGAACGGATACCGCAAGAGTTACGGTATTGTGCTCGCCATGTTTGGCGTTACAGTCGTTGGTTGCGTCGGCTTCCGCATGATCCTCGTGGACCTCAACAAGAAGCTTGAGTCTGGCGAGACTGCTTGGGAGACGAACCAGGATGTTGCTCAGCAGACCGCCCAGGTGGAGGTCATGGAGAGCACTGACGAGGCTCTCCGAATGAAGAAGGGATTCCGATACCTTGTTTAGAGTTTGGAAACTGGATGAGTGTATGATTTGGTAAAGGCATCATGAACTTGATGAGCGTTCTCACTGCATGCAAATATTCGTTCGTGTTGAGCATTTATGAAACTTAGTTATGAAGATAAGATATCATCAGAGCTAGCAGGGCTAGAAATGACATGAGGACTGTGGATTGGTGGACAAATACATGGCACGCGTCAAACAAGTAGATAGAATGATTCATCAAAGTATGGCCATCTTGCAATATGCATTGCCTTTGGAGTCTAAAATGTTCTTATCGCCTTAAAATAGTTTGGTCTATGCATGGAGTGACATTGGGGGCTTGGTATCCACGGAGCTTGTGCCGTGTGCCACCAACCTAAAGAGGAAAGAGATCGACGAACTGGCCTAAATACTCCATGTTGATTGGACAGATGGGGAGCACGAAAATTGCGTGTGCTATCGCGACATTCCCAACATCCACTTCGGGCACCCCTTGCTCGGTGCTCAGAGGATGCCTTGTGGGCGCGTTTCATAGGGTACCGGCAGTTGCAGGCGCATTGACGTCAGGAACTTTGTCCCGGAACGGACAAGATATCTGGATGGGGGTGGTTCCAGGTTGGGGAAATGTGGTGTAGTAAAAAGGACCGGGGACGGATGGCGTCATGGTCTATCTGGGGGGGTCGGGGCGCCCTTACTTATTTGCATCCAAGATCCCGTTGTTGTCTCGGAGCCTAGTGGGGAAAAAAACGCCTCTTTCTTATTGTTCTGTGAACCTGACATCTATCTCCACACAGGTCATATCTCGGCACCCATGACTGATTCCAAGGTGCTGGAGGACGCGCCAGTCCTCAGCGACGGGACTCCCACGGTCGGCTCGGACACGGAGATTAACGAAGCTAGCCTTTTGCGCAAAATCGACCGGAAGCTGCTCCCGGCCGTGGGGATTCTGTACCTGTTGTCGTTTCTCGACCGCAGCAATGGTGAGATTGGATGACGCATCCATTTACCAATTGACTGACAAAATCTAGTCGGCAACGCACGAATTGAAGGAATGGTCGATGACCTGCACATGAGTATGACTTTTCCTGTTATAAAATTGTGATTTTAGTACTGACGCGAATACTTTAAGCCGGAAACCAGTACTTGACTGGCTTGACGTTGTATTTTGTCGGATACGTCCTTTTCGAGGTGAGATCTTTGGGGGACCCAACCCTGTCATTTGCGCTAACCCAGCCGCCAGATTCCTTGCAACATTGTTCTCAAGCGAACGACTCCCCGACTCTGGCTGCCCACGCTCACGATTGCTTGGGGTATTGTGGCGACGCTTTTGGGTATAGTCCAAAATCTGACGGGGTTCTTGATTGCTCGCTTCTTCCTGGGTGTTGCTGAGAGTGGACTGTTCCCTGGTGTCGTCTTCTACTTTTCCATGTGGTACAAGCGCCGAGAGCGCCAGTACCGCATCTCGCTCTTTTTCAGCGCTGCCTCCCTTGCCGGAGCTTTCGGTGGCATCTTGGCTTATGTGAGTTTCGACGAAAAGCCGGAAAATTATCGGTGCGCTGACATTGATAGGGCATTGGTAAAATGGCTGGTGTTGTCTGGGACAACGGATGGCGATGGATCTTTATTCTTGTATGGCCCAACCAAATCTTTTTTGTAAGACTGGAGCGCTAACACGGTTACAGGAAGGCATCGCTACTGTGCTAGTAGCCGTCGCTGCGTATTGGTTCATTGAAAACTACCCAGCTACCTCGAGGTTCCTCAACGACGCCGAACGCGAGTACATCCAAACTAGGCTGGCAGCCGATAGCGACTCGACCAACGATGAAAAGTTTAGTTGGCACGCCGTTCTTCAAGCTTTTCGCGACCCGAGCTGCTGGCTCTACGGATTGGGATTTCATACAATGAGTTTGCCGTTGTACACCCTGTCCTTGTTCATGGTAAGTTTCTTGGCAATTGCTTAGCTTCGCCTCGGAGACTAACTTGCATCAGCCGACTATCATCAAAGATCTCGGATATAAGGCTGCCAAGGCGCAGCTCCTCACGATCCCGCCGTATGCGGTTGCCTTCCTTACTACTCTTGGCGTTGCCATTGCATCCGAGCGATTGGGCAGGCGAGCTGTTTTCATTGCGGGATCTTCCGCCGTTGCGATTATCGGGTATATCCTGCTGCTTGCTAATCCTGATCCGACAACGAGGCCTGGAATTTCGTATGCGGGAACCTTTTTCGCCGCAGCCGGTATTTACCCTGCCTGTGCGCTGGTGTTGTCTTGGCCGGCTATCAACGTTTCGGGACAGACCAAACGTGCCATTGCCAACGCTATGCAGATCAGTATTGGTAATTTGGGTGCTGTGATGGGCACGCAGCTCTACCGCTCCGATGACGGACCAAAGTTTGTGGTTGGGCATTCGATGGCGTTGGCCTACTTGGCTGCGAACATTGTTGTCGTGTCCATTTTGGGCTGGAGACTGAAGAAGCAGAATGAAGAGAGGGCTGAAGTAGCACCGGAGATTAAGGATGTTGGTGAGGTCAAGGACTGGAAGGGAGATGAGGATCCGAGATGGCGATTTGAGTATTAGGATGGCATCTCAGGCTACATGACTTAGTTTAGGAAACTTGAATCGTTGCTTATTATAATGGTGAATCTAAATAAATTCTATGGAGACGAAGATCGTATAATAAATCTAAAGGTTCCAAAAATGAGGAAGAGTGATAGAAATAAGGAGAAAACGCGAACTGCCCACTTCTTGATGATTGATCTCCGAAACAATTATGAATGATAACCCTGTTCCGCACACTGATCCGAAGTCAAATCAAACACCCAGCCACCGGATTCCATTCCTAAATTATCCATACATGATGAAGCCTCTTTTGGCTGCTGCAGACCTCGACTGAAATCTTCCAGGACAGTTTCTGTGCCTGCTCCCTCTCCGATTCTCAGCGCCGATGCTGAAAATTGCACCGGATTCTCCGTTTCCACAGCAGCCTTTTCTGACATCCCAACTGCATTGGTCGGCTTACCTGACATTTCAGATTGGAAAAGATCGAAGACTTTACTCATTGTCTGGCTCAGCGCTGCCATGTCATCGCGGCCATTAGGACTGTTTTCGAGGACCCTGCTCAAGATTTCGTCTCCCCTCTCGTGCCAGAATGCACGGATTTGGGGCAAAACTTCTTCCACATAGTTACCCAAGTAGCATGATGGAGGGCTGTCTTGATGCGGAAACAGAATATTCCACATGTTGTTCCACTGTCTTTCTATGGTTCGGCCGCGGCGGTTGTCCCTTTTCAGCTCACTTTGTGTTTCGGTTGTGATGCCGCCGACTTGGGAATTGGCTTTACATTTACATCCAGAACCTGCAATATGAGATCCTGATCTTGTTGTGAATATTTCGTTTTTGCAATATTGACAGATGTCCGATTTCATATGTTTTCTATAGATGTGTTGCTTGACATCTTTTACCCGGCGAAGCTCGTATTTCAGGCAATCCTGATGTTTGCCTGGGTCCTGTTTGTAGAACGGACACGCTAGCAGCGGTGCTTTCGTGGGATAGACCTTGTTTGATGCTCCTCGACGAGGAGAATGGCTGATGCCCGAATCACTGATCGATGTTGCGTATGAAGGTGCCAGAGCATGTTTATCGACTGCGGGGAGAGATGCAAGGCCGGGCGTGATTGCGGTACTGTTGTACCATAGAGACCCATCGCATTGGGGCATATGGTTTTCTTTAAACTGCCAGCCAAGTATTAAATCGTGCTCCGGAAGCATCGCTGAAGCTGCATTACTGTCTTGTTTGCCAAGTGTGGTCGCGAGGCTTCGGGTCGGAGATTGGTACACTACGAGTTCTTCTTCAGGAAGAATTATGTCTGCTGATTGTTGGGAGTTTTGGTTAATAGGGTTCTAATAATTATGGAGACTGGGTCGTAACGTGGTTTGCACCATATGTTGTAACCGTCTATCGATGATTGGCCCGGAAAGACCCAGCCCGATGCATCGTTGCGCTTGGAGATGTTGTGCATGATTGGTTGTGCATACCTTGGGTTGGGCAAGAGAGCTTCCCTAATGAATCGAGATTTCGGGCGCCTGGGTCTGAGAAAGCTGCTAGGCAGTCGGCCAGAGATGCTTGATTCTTTTGAGAGGGCGTGTATTGATCAGAACATCGGACGCCATTTTTGCGAGTCTGGTTGGATATTTGACGATATAGCAACATGAGGCAAGGTAGCAAGGCGCAAATACCACAATATAAAATCTAGCAATTGATATAAGGAAGATGATGTTTAGCTGGATTTCTTTTCTCGCGACATGCTGGACAATGGCAATGACAATGTGTGCCGGCCGGGCTGGCAGAATCGGCTGGTCCACTGCGTAGTCAGCCGTGATTGGCCGAGCTGGCTGACGAAGTGCGCAGCTGCGGAGAGGAACATGCACATTGCATAATTGGCCGACCACCGAGGTTGCCTCCCGAAAGTGCACATGGTCATCTGTCAGTACGCAGCTGCGGACTCTCAATGCGGGGCGGGACCTTGGTACCACGCAGGCAGGGCCGAGGCCATGCCCTAAGATGTTGAGTCAAGGCTTCTGCGTGGTTTGAGAATTGACATATGTGTCCGTTTATTCATGCGCAGAAAACACAACGCTATCGTTGATCTAGGTTCATTCGTTTTGAATGGCAGGGATTTCAGTTCATGGCGCATAATGTACAGTTTTAAAACAGGTGAGAGATGTCCTCCATTATTGCTTACTAACAATGCATCAAGCAGCAGCCGGCAGGCTTTTATCTTCATCACAAACATGCGTGTCAAATCTCTCCTCAAAGTCTGCGACACTCCTCTCTCCCTGTGCCTGCCGATTAATTGTATTTTCTGGCTGCTGAAAGGCCGCCCACGGAACAGGCTGGCAAGGATCCGACAGCCAGCCATTGAGGCGTTTGGCTCGAAGATGCGATGGGGAACTTTTCCGGAACAAGCAG
The DNA here is from genome assembly GCA_022837005.1 of Calonectria pteridis. Taxonomy (NCBI): domain Eukaryota; kingdom Fungi; phylum Ascomycota; class Sordariomycetes; order Hypocreales; family Nectriaceae; genus Calonectria; species Calonectria pteridis. The sequence goes on from JAKZGU010000058.1 coordinate 240,620, forward strand.
GGGCAGTGTTAGTACTGGCGTTTGCACTTTGCGATGACACAGCCTGACAAGGCTCTGGGGGACGTCAAGGTTAAACTCTTACCTGCCACCGTTCGCGAGTAATGAAGTCAGGCTGAGACTCATTATGCCTTGGCGAACAATGAAATGTAAAATGAATTGCAATTCTGCCTCTCAGCCCGGCTATTTTTGGCTGCCTCGAATACTTATACTGCGGCACATGTGTGGTCATGGTTGCATCTAGCATCTACGCTGCAGCGTAGTGTGGAAATGTACAAATCGGGTTGGGAGCTGGCTAATTCCGGCCGCCCTTTGCCAGTCGATGAGCCCCAAGTACGCCGTTGCGTACGGCAGGTACGCAGATGCGTATAATCGCGTCCTTTCCTCGAATCAATGCAATTGATACACTTCGGCTCGGCTTGAAAGATTGACTTAAGTGGCTGTTTGGTAAATGATGTGCTCGGTTTCTTAGATGCGCAGTCGCGTACAAATTTCCATAAATGGCTGTGTCGAGTCATTCTGCAGTTTGAAAGCATCCCATTCTTTCATTTTCATCGAGATCCTGAGATCTGGTGTTTTCTGAATCGACTCTCTCCCACTAGTTGCGGACCACTAATTGCCTTGTCCATTGTATCTGTGGTGTCAAGTGTGCATCCTGTGGAACTCTAACCCCAGCCATGTCTCAAAATAGCAACGGCGCATTCAATCCCGGCTCGAAAGATGCGGTAAATTGCACCCATTGGTCTTAGACACTTATTCTGATACATCGCTTGTACGCCGCTGCATGCATATATGACTGACCAACATCAATAGCGCAAGGCGTCCGGGGGACATGTCGTGACCGCTTTGGCACAAGACGGCGGCAGCACAACTTCTGCTCTGCACAATGCGACCGGGGCCGCTGCGACTCTAGTAAGCCGGCCGCGTGTGTTGCTCCCAAAATCGGCAAGCAGCGGCGTGGAGGCGCTGGAAGCGAACCCCGCCAACAAAAAACGGGCTGTAGACGAGGCGTCGAGTGAGCAAGCGCCGAAGAGGACAAAATCTGGATCGGAGAAACCGATAATCGCTTGCCCGTACTACAAGAAAGACCCATGGGAGCACGAAGAGTGCGGGCGTGCTACAATCAGATCAAACACAGATATGCGGCGACATCTCAAACGAGATCACCTGCAACCCTTGCACTGCCCAACTTGCTATGAACAATTCGGCAAGGGGCTTGATGTGGAAGGCACTAAGCGTCGTCATGATCATATCAAGCAGAAATTTTGCAAGCCTAGCCATGCGGGTCCCCCTGCAGGTATAACAGAAGACCAATGGGCTGATCTGCAAAAGAATTGCGAAAAAACGCCTGGGTCGCTCAAGCGAAGCTGGTTTCAGACATGGCACATCCTCTTTCCCGGGGAGGATAAACCAAGTTCGCCGTTTTTCTCGCTCGAATTGGCGATAGAAGATGCCATGGAAAAATATCTCAAGCAAGCCTTACCGATGACCCCTCAAGACCCTGCGACCGTTCTTCGAAGATTTCTCGAATACCTCAGAAGCCGCAAGACGGCCCCTGCAGTATCACCCACGCCTGCAAAGCTGTTGCCAAATTCCTCGGTCGCACAGTCAGCCCCGCTGGACCCTGTGTGCGACGCTTTGAGGGCTTTACCTATTTCGGATTTCATGCCTGTATCCAACCAATATAGTCCATTGACGCATTCACAATTGGGTATAGTATCAGAAGATTCCAATCTAGATGGGGGCGAAATGTATATCTCGGATTGGCAACCTGACGATTGGCAAACTAACCTTTTGCAATGTGTGCAAAGGGGGCTTTTCGGGGCCTGAAGCAATAAAGTGCAAAACGGCATCTTTCGCTTTCAACTTTGGCTTTTCAACTCTCACTTTTTTGTGATTTTTAAAACTAGATATTTGCGATATGGCAAGGCAGAATGATCAGTGGAAAGGACATTGCATTGGCATACGTTCAAACTAGCCAAAGAATGGATGCCAGCGGTAGACTCAATAACATATTTAATGATGCTTGAGACGTCGTTTCGTCCTGTTGAAAAAGAAAAAGCCACCTATTCGCATCAAAAACCATCCGTCCTCACACATCGCCAAAGGAGACGTTTAACCATTTGTTCCAGCACCTCTTGACTGAGCGTTGCCAGGGCATCGTCCAGGATATTGAGTATATTCCCCTCATAATCTTCGGATCCCATTACTTTGAGTAAAGTCCCCTGTCCTCTTCGCGACCAAAATCTTTCCATCGAGCGAACAAGATGGGCGATTTTTACGGGTGGATAAATAGTGGTTGGCGGCTCAACGCCCTCAAACAACATGCGCCAGATTGAGTGCCATTGCTCATTAGAGGACAACGATGGATCAGAACGGCTAGAAAGCTGCCTACTTTGAGAATCGCTCAAGCCCTCAACTTCTGGGAATGTGTCCGAGATGCAAGACCTTGCCTTGATGTGGTCGTCGCGAATGCTGGCTAAATTGAATATTTGGCGGCAGATTGGGCAATGGAATGGTCGTCGATGTTCTGACAGCAAGTGTTGTTTGAGACGATAGATACTTGAGAAACCACCATGTTTGAGGCATATCCAATGTTGCTGGGGATTCTGTAGCTGGAAAGGACAAGCAAAGTTATTTGTCATCCGGCCCAAGCTTTCTGTAGCCTTTTTGTCTGCGCCAGGACTGTTCCCAGAATGATTTTCAACTCGGTGCGTTTTTCGCCTCTTTTTTGGCAATGATGACTCTGCAGTTCGTTGAAAATACTTATGCCCTTCCTTTGAATGCCACTCGGAGAAAGCTTGCAGACCACCATCTACTAGCAAGCCCATATCCTTTGCTGAAATAAGATCGTTACCATCGGTAAGAATTTCGGGCCGAAAATTTAGACTGTCAGGGAAATACTCGTCGTTTGCGTATTTGAGAGGAGTATGAACGGTATCCGCACGTCGTTTGCGGTTGATATGATTATGATTCAAATCAAGTGCTTTCTCGGTGGACTGTCCGTGCAGTGAATGGTCAACAATGCGGTTTTTGGTAATGGGTTCCAGTGTTACCAGCTCATTATCACAAAAGTTTTGCGTTTTGGCTTCATGGGGAGCGCGAAATCGTTCAGCGCCGATGTACCCTGACTGAAAGCCATTTTCAAAAGTGTTGTGCGTATTATCTCCCACCTCATGCCTACTCGAGTTGGAGTTGGAGGGAATTTCATTTGAATTCACCTGTGAATATCGTCCACAGGTATCGAGGGAAGAGGGAGATTGTCTCGATACGATGCTGGAAGTTTTCTCATCAATCTCTCGGCTGGTATAAACTCTCTCATGGCTTCCAATTGAAAAGTCTCCCACGTCAAAAATAGGACATTGAGCCAATGGTATATAGATATTTTCCCACTTCTTCAAAGGAATACCTATTGCGTTCCTTGTCGCACGTTCATCGCCCCATATTAGACAAAGCAATTTCTCCGACGTAGTCATGGGCAGTTGAATAAAGTGTTCAGCAAGAATGCCGCTGGAGGCCGGTCGAATATTTCCTTGGATTTGTGTTGCCTCACAATAAGGCTTGTTTCCGAAATGAGAAAATTCGGATGGTGATCGACCAAGCAAGCCTCGGTACCGCTGACCATCTTTAGGCAACCAAAGCAATACTGTTGCGTCATTCTTGTCTTTTAGAATCTGCTCCTGCAGTCTCAAATATCCTTCATTTTGTTCCCTGCAGGAGATCGAAATTTGGATATTCAATATACCAAGCAGATAATATGTCGTGTCCTCTGGTTGGTGAATTGAGAGCTGGGCTGTCCAAGACATCCTCCTCCCAACGGTAAATCCGGAGAGACTTGCCGACTTCTGGAGGACAGCCTCATCAATGCACAGACCATTAGAGAGTTTATCGACTAGAGCGCTTTTTGTCCCTATCTCATTCCAGTTCTGATCATAAAAAATGACCTCGGATGGGGCAATAAGCTCAAGCACCATCCAAACACGATTTCGCCACCTGCCGTACTCAATGTACTTCCCTAGGTCATTGAACAGTTTTTCGATAGTATCAGAGCCATCAATATACGCAAAGCATATCTCTGAACACTTGTGTATGTGAAACATGGAGTGAATGGCTTCAAAAAGCTCTTTGTTTGATGACCAGTCGATGCATAGTGAATCAACCGAAAGGTTTTGAAGACCCAATGTCTGTGCTCCAGTGCATGCCTTCAGTATCTTCTGCGAACTTGCAAATCGCAAAAGTTTGTCAACGGTGTAGGGTTTGATTTGGGGAGCCTTTATGTCTGCTAGGGTGACGTTTGGATCGGACCAATTGTGAGACGAGGTCGCATAATGGGGGGCTTCTGCGGGTTGCTGGTAGTAACCTAGCTGGTGTGTCTCCACATCAAGTAACGACATTGCGCAAAATAAAGAATAACGAATGGTCGAGGCGATTTTTGTTGGGACAGAAATTTTGAAGGAGAAAAAAAGGCACAGCAGCTACTATATCTCAAATTCATTGAAGAACCTGTCATCTTTTGAAGGAAATTTGTGAACGTGTAGTTATGTGCGGCACAGATGTGCAGTTGCCTTACTACGCGATTGCTTAGACGCGGTCGCTTTGTCGCTATTTTTTCCCCGCTGGGCGCTACTTGGCGGACTACAGCGAAAAAACTACAGGAGCTATGGGCGACCTTTTATTAATACTGCTTGGGACGATTCGCAGATTGAGTACGCCAATGAGTATATACTGTGGCACAGTAAGGCAAAAAGTTCCCATGCACAACTCCTTGACTGGCTAAGCATGCACTGGTCTGTAACACTGATATCACACGTCAGCCAACCATAGCTTGCTACGTTGATCCGCTTGAAAAAGGCAAGAAAGAGGCAATTAGGTGTAAATTATTTCATTGGATACGGGATGGCATGCTTCTCACGCGATGATGATTTTGTGGCGTCCACTACATTCTAACTTGTTGGAACTGGTTGAGCTAGATTATCTTGGGCATCAATGCAGCTAAAAAGCAAAGACTAGTCAGTCATTTAGGCGCCTAATTACGCTGAGATCAGTTTGTATCAGTACTGGAGTTTGCATCGTCAGCTCAGGTGCTGATGTTGTCTCGGCATTGACACATCGGCAACTTTTCAAGCGATTCATGCAAGCCACGCTGGCATGCAGAAAATTTAAATGACTCGCAAGTTTCATTCATGGAAGTTCAAATATTAATGGAGCAGGGCGAATGTACCGTGTCCCCCAATAGCAAGGACTGGGCTTGAAAATTTTAATTGTGGTGTAGATTAAAAGCGTCATCCGGGTTTTCCCCGATTGTTCGTCGCTCAAGCAAACTAGATTGGCATGAATACAAAACCACCAAATCAAGACTTCATATTTGCTGCTTGTATGGCTGACAATTTCACTTTTCAAGTTAGTTAATCTTTTCAGACAACCCAATGCATTGGTCTAGAGTGGTAACAAGGAAGTAACTTTGATAATAACAGCCTAGGATAGCAATGATCCAAATAACAAGGAACAGGAACACCGCACAAAAATGACCTCTGTTCTGAACACTCTACTCTTGTATCATGGAGCTGAACTGAAAATAAATCGTCAAATCTCTTCATTCGCCTTCATATCTCCGTTGCCAGACATACAAGGGGTTTGAAAAAAGTTTCTCCTGGTCCGTTTATGCACTAGGTATCCCCAAATTCTAAAAGGACACTTTTATAGCCGAACCGTACTTAATTAAAAAACAAAATAAAACACGATAATAGTCTTTTATTATGATCTCTTAAAAAAAACTCCCAATGTTTCATTTATTGACTGGTGCTATAGATATTGCTATTGTGTTTATCAGGGTTAGGGTTATGGCGAGGGATCTACCTCACGACCGGGCGAAATCTTTTTAGACCAACTGTAATGTTGATGTAACCGATTCCGAAACGCTCTCATTATTCCTCCAGCGTATCTCTGCCACATGAAGAATCACTCACATCCTCCTCATCGCGCGCTTTCTTTGGCTGCAAGAGGCCCACATTCCCAAACATCCCAGGCCCGTAGTCCTCGCCCAAGTCTCCCGCACCCCAGTCACAGCCATCCGAGGCCTCGCAGGCAAGGATATCCAAAATTTGCAGAAAGTACATCGCTGAATCGCGATCATGTTTCTTGATTTTGGATCGAGACGTCATTTCAATTTCCACATACTCCTCATAGCAGTCGTAGAAGACGTATGGCTGTGCCTCTTTCTGCTTTGGGACGCGTGGTTTCTGGGATTCAAAATTACCACGATCAATCAGCCAGACGAAAAGGTCGACTTCATAGCAGTCGGATGCGGCTAGAATCGTGGCTATACATCCCCGTGGAGATGTCTCGCGCAAGAGCGCAGCGAGACTCTCTGGACGGTCACGGGTCCAACGAGAGTCAAATTCGACAACCAGATGCTTTACAGGCCGAAGAGAATTTTTTGGCCTCGAAGGGTAGTTGTAAAAATTTTCCACCCAGTTGGATTGCAATCGGAACTGTCTTGTCCAGTCGAGCAAAGCGGTGGGGCTTAATTTGAAACCATCTTGCCGTGGACGCACCGAATAAAGTGATCGTCGTTCTGGTTCATTTCGCGATGGAAGAGCTGGAACAATGATTGGTCGACTGCCATGTGACCTGTATGTCGCTCCTTCCACAGGCTTTTCGCTCTGGGGAGTCAGGTTGCATTCAAAGCTTGGTGAGCGTCGAATTTCGCCATCAGACCTCATTTCCAAAGTGGATGCCATCACCTTGTAAGATTCCCAGCACGTCGTCCACAATCCAGCGTCCCAGAGGTATGCGGACCGGTTAGAGATTTTAGAACCGGTTGATTCTGGGATGGCAACAACATAATGCATTTGGTTGGTGTTCAATAGCTGCGGAAGGACGACAGGGCAGTTTCTCTTTGTGCAGCTTTTAATTGTGGCGATGCTGTGCATGGCAAAGGTGTTGCTATCATTTGGACGAATGGCAGCGTTCCAAATGAGGTGCCGGAGTTCATAAGGAAGGCGGGAAAATGGATGGAATGTGTCAAAAGCCATGATGGAAGATGGCTGATGGATGAAATTTGAGGTTTCCGTTGAGGCTGAGATATAAGAGTGCGGAATAAAGAGCTGAATTATTTCTAGAAACATTTGAATAGATGGCTTCTTTTATAAATGCCATGAAGAGCTTGGCCAGAGAGGTGTGCGGATGGTCCATTTTGGGATCAACCTGGACATCTCCGATTCCACAAGATCAGCACAAAAAAGTCAGCACAACTAGATCCCTTACAAAGAGCTCTTATTTCCAACATTGTGAGAGAATAGGTATAATTATTTGCCGGATGACCCTGATAAGATGCAGTCGCTTGGGATGAGATGCCCCAAGTCTAGATATTTTGATAGTGGACAGAGGACCCAACGATCGCATCGCTAGGCTCTAGGCCACCCCTCCTGTACCACGGTGCTCCACCAAAACTTACCGCCAACACTGTTTCCACAACAGCCATCGTAGTTTGCGCCCAAGGGTAGATTCAAAATCCAAGGCCGACTTTCATTCAATTGCACTTTTGCCCGAAAATCCATTTCTCAACTTCGACGTTCGTATAGCCATGGCGGCCGAACCAGCCGGCGCAATCCACATCTTGCGGCACGGGCAATCTCTGCACAAGTAAGCACGTGAAAAACGAACCTCGCTGGCAGACATGGCCAATACTGACAGGTATCGATGCAGCGTCGAGAAGCCGTATCCCCATCGTGACCCTCCATTAACGGAACTCGGCAGCCAGCAAGCGAGGCATGTTCAGCCCCCGGCGGCGCCCGACCTGATTCTCGTCTCCCCCATGACCCGCACCATTCAGACGACGCTCATCGCGTTCCGTCATCTTCTCGGACCGGATGGCGCAAAAGCAGAGGTCCAAATCTGGCCCGACCTGCGCGAAGCCCGATGCCATTTGCAACAAGGGCGTTGCGCGGGCAGACCTCGCGGCCAAGTTCCCGCAGTTTGACTTCTCCGCCTGTAGCGAGCGCTGGGATTACCCCCCGCACGACCCTGAGGGTGCAACGGTCCGCGCCGAAAGGGTGCGCCAGCGACTCAAGGTTCTCGCTGGCTCATACAGGAACATTTTTGTCGTGTCGCATCGTGGGTTCATAGCCTATTTGGTCAAGGGGGACAGATTTGAGGTTTGCGGTAAGTATTCATACCGCGCTATTGAGTACTCAGCTCACAAGACCACAGACTGTCGCACGTACAGGTTTGCTGCAGACGATCAAGTCGAGGACGAAAGATTCGGCATCCACTGCGACACGGGTGCTGAACAGGATTTTGGGCCGACGCTGTTACTTCGGGGTATTGCTCCCTAGAGGGTGGTGATGCACAATGTGCCTTTCATAAAAACCTCGGCGAAGGTGATAAGCATGTTTATTAAACTGGCCACTCACCTTGATCAATTTTCGCTGAGGCCTGCCTGTTCACACCAACTTGAAGTCGCTGCCGAAGGAATATCGCAATGACGCTGACGTGGGGTACCACTCGCCGAGTCTTCAGAGCCTTCCATCTCCAGATTAGGGTGTCGCGTGTGCTAAACACAGTTTTAAAAATATGGCCGAAATCGACCTGATTGACAATTAGGGCCTTAATCCACGCATATGATTGGTCCATGGGAATGGTGTCATGGAAAAGTGACGGCATGTCGTCATTAGTAATTCGCTCGGGCTTCCCGGACTTCCACCCATTCATTAATCAGCCTTTTCAGTGTGGTAGCCAGTGTGCTCCGCGGTCAGCGTCAGATGCCGAACACCGAATACAGATTAGAAATGCTTCGTGGGCTGAGAATTGCCAAGCTCTGCTTACAATCACGCAGGGCAATTTCACCATGGCATAACTCCGAGTGCTTCATCCATCACAAATATATGTAGACCAATCTGCTCGATGTAAAATGACTTTGATCCAATCCATCCATCCAACCACAGCTTCACATCAATATAGAGGCATCCACACAAGCCGTTTAAAGTGTATTCCCACATTTCATCCACGACTAAACCCAATACTTCCCCAATCAAAATGTCTGCTGCCGCAGTTCTCGACCTGGCCAGGAATAGTATGCACCGCTTTTAGTTTCGAGTGCTTGATGCATGAGTAAAAGCTTACCAGAAGCCTTACAGACGACCAATTGCACGCGCCATTCAAAGCTACCCACCCTAGATCTCGACGCCAAACACGGAACAGATCTGCGCACACAGTTTCCAACGCTAGCGTCAAGCCCAGACACTCCAGCAAGCAGCTGCAACAACTTTATTCTCTCTACAATGAAACCAAGGATTTGTTCTACGAGTCAGCGCTAGCAAATTCCTTTGAAGCCCTGCTGTCAGCTAAGAACCGCCCACAAATCACAAAGGCTATTTCTTTGGGTTTGGGCAGCTTGGGAGCAACGAAAGACCAGCCACGCCGCATCAAGCAGCTCGTCATCTTCATGGCCATTGCATCAAAGCTATCATCCACTGCTAACGGGCCTGTTTCGTTATACGCCCAAGACCCCACCTTCAACAAGACAGACGAAGAATTTCTCCTCAGCCTTGGCGTGCAGGTGCTTAAAACCCCTGCTGCCTCCGATCTGGGAGAGGCTGGTCGTGTGATAGATGAGCAAACGTTTGTCTACAGCCCGTTTCTCACAATAGAGGCGTACAAGCAGCTGTTTTCCGCCATTTCAAACCAATCCGAGCAGTCGGCGAGCTCAAAGGCAATTGTGCCAGTGCTCATCGGGGACGACTTCAATGCGCTCAAGATGAAGTGGGAGAAGCGAACGGCCGAGCACAGAGATGTCGACAATTTGATCAAGACCATGAAGTCGAGGGCCTACCAGCGCCGCGCAATTAGCGGTGAGGGTTTCTGGGCGGAGACGGATAGCCCATTCCCAATGGCGCTGTACTGGAGGCAAGCTCTCTCGGAAGAGAGGAGCCAAAGAAAGGGAGCTCAAGCAAATACGCCCATCAGCCGTTTGTAAAAAAGAGATAGAGGGTTGGCTGGGATTTGCATTTGGGAAAGCAAGCGAGTGAATTTAGCGTTGACACTGCATTATTGGCGTCTTGCATTTTGGGATTAGATAAATGCCATTCATAATACGATTGAGAATCCAGTCTATTTTGATTTGATCCTGCTCTTTCTAAGTGAAATTTGCAATTTTGATTTTCTTTCAATGGGAAAGAGCGGGTCGTCGGTGGCGGACACGGTACTATTAAATGGTAACCAAGCTTTGATCTGATGCCCAAACCCGAGTTTCGGATTGCTGCTTCGGCTCTCTCAGCTAGTTGTTCGCCGATCAACAATGTCTCTATAAAGAATGCGAATTTGTAAAATATGACCCATTCCGCAGTCTATTCACTCCCGAAAGTAGTCGCCTGACGATGAAAGTCCCGATACGGCCACTTCGGATGGTTCAAAGAAGATGCTATTGATTTGTACATTCCCTGATACGTCATCTGTTGTCATGCAATGATCCTCATCGAAAACTAATATGCCATTGCCAACCCAACTCTACAAGTGGATACCATCTCAACCAGTGAACCCTTGCCTGGACATAACCTGCTCCAACTGGTTCACCGACTGTTGAACCTCCGCCTCCGTCGGCAAGTTCACAATGATAAAGTAAAGCACGTCCTGCCTCAGGAGCTTCCTAATGACACCCTGTTTCTTGCCGCGTCTGTCTCGTCTGTAAATCCTCGGGTCTCTGCCCATGGCGACTCTCCTCACGTTCTTGCGCTCCCATCTTGCTTGCCTCCTCTTCGACCTCCTTTCGGCGGGGTTGACTGCGCCGCCTGTGAGAAGCGAGATGAGCGACCCGCTGTTGGCAGGATGGTTTGGATCTGAGAAGCGCGAGTGGAACTCCTCGCGACCCGATGCGGGGACTGCCAGCGCGGAACCCTGGTGCTCGGCTTCATATTCGGCCTGGGCCTTGCGATCGAAGTAATCCTGGACAAAATTTCCAGCGCTCTTCCACTTGTCCTTCATGCCGGGTTTGGCTGGCTCCTTGCCATTGCCCTCAGCATCTGCGTCCCTCTGGGCGGCTTTGTCGAGGTCTGGGTACACCAGAGCCGCAGCCTCGGGTAGCTCAAGCTGAGTGTAAGTCTTGCCGCTGGACAATCTGATGCTCTGGAGGCCCTTTTTCATTTTGGAAATCTCAGCATCGGGATTGCTGTACTTGGCGGCCGTCTGGTCAATGTCGAGCCTCTCGGACTGGAAGAATGCGGCACCGAGCGTGCTGGACAATCGACCCAACGGCCCGCTCTGCTGCTGGTTGGGGAGCTCGTCCTTGAATGTCATGACCATGGCAAATAGCCCGCGAGGCATGAGAAGGCTCTGGTTCACGCGGTCAAGGAAGTTGTTTCGGCGAGCACGAGATTGCAGTTCTTTGGCTGTGCCGGCGGCGACGTTGACGACAGCACTCACGACCTGGGCTGCAACTTCGGGCACGAAGCCTACGACGTTGGCGGCTATCATGACAACCTCGATCCAAGGATCAGCCTGCGTAGCAAGTTAGCTCATTGTTGGTGACCTCTGAAGATGAAAGTCTGGTCTTACCTTGCTTGCACCATCCCAATCAGACATGAACTTCAAAAACACATCCTGGCTAATTCCGCAATCCTGCAAACATGGTGCATAAGCCCTCACGAAACCGCGAGCCTTGTTCCTCGGTCGCCTTTGTGGAATAATGACTGGGTAGGCGAGTCGTTGGGCGGGCACTGGAGGCGGTCCAGCCATCTGCACCAGCGTTTGAACCAGCTTCTCCTCCTTCTTGATCTTTACCTCTTCAGAGTCATCGCTGGTCGGCATCGCATCCGCCTCCGAGGACTCGTACGACGGAGGCGCCACGCGCTCGGCCATTTCGTCGAGCTCCCAAGCGGCCTCGTCATCTGCAAGCTCGTCTTCCGAGGAGGAATCATCGTCCTTTTCGTCGGCGTAGCCAGCTTCGCGGGCCTTGGAGCTCTTTTCCTTTTCGGAGCCCGCGCTCTCGGCGGGACCCCCGAATTCAACAGCTTGCCCGGAGCGGATCAGCTCCTGGGCGTAGGATTCTTCGGCCTCGACGTATTCGGGAGGCGCGTCGGGGATGGCGCGGACCGCCGACGAGGAGCTCTGGCCCGGATTTGGAGACGGCGATCGGCCGGACTGGGAACGACTGCGGCGGTGGTGGTGGATGGCTTCCGAGGCGAGGCCAATGCCCGAGCCGATGAGTTTGACGATTCTGCCCATTGGGTATCAGTGAGAGGGTGACAGTCCGCTGTAGGGCTTAGTGTCGAGGCTGGGATCTGGGAACATGGATAAAGTAATCATGGCAACGGCAATGAATGGCGATTGAGCTCTTATTAGGTTGATCTGCGCAGATGCCGACTTTGCCGATTATGCTGACAGGCTTGCTTTAGCAGACCCTGAAATAGCAGGGAGACAGGCTAAAACACTGGAGCGAAACCATGTTGCCCGCAATCATTGGGTCGCTGCTGCATTGATTGGGCTGAGAAGACAGAACCGAAGCCTTTGAGATGACCTCATGGCCCACAAAGGATCTAGCGGCTGAGCTGGTGCGGAAGGGTGGGGTAGGGATCTTTCAGTCCTTTCACTAGCGCTGATTCAAAGCTTCGTTTTCGTTCCCCTTCGGGCATGATGTCGATGAAGTCAATGGCAATGGCATTGATGCGCATTTCACATTCATCAAGGAAGACGATGGGTGCCGATGATTCCCGTCGGTGAGGGCGGCGATACGCAGGCGTTGATGCAAGGAGAATGCACCAATCCATCGCTAGAATATTGCGCGCAAATTGATGGCTAAATTTCCGAGTAATGAGTAATTTATGAGGAAATCACCCTTCACATGCTCCTGAAGAGTCCAACTCATTTCTGTATATTTGATCGACAAAAGCTTGCGAGCGAGCTATCTATCGTGAAGATGATTCTCGAAGCACTAATTGAGTAGATTCTTCAAGTTCGCCTTCAGTGCGTCAAGGCCTTCGTCCCATCCAGGCTCCAGTTTTTCGCCAAAGTCGGCCCCGTACCGATTCTTCTCGTCAAATATGGCGGCAGTTCCAAGCATCGGATAGGCTTGCGTCGTCAGCCGGTTCGTGACGCCCTTCTTTGTGTCTTCTGCCCACAGCACTCGGCCTCGCTCAAGAAGGTCGCTTACTGGGATGTCGACCACCTTCCATTCGGGCCCAGGAACATCCCGCGTCAGAGCGATGAGTTCATTCGTAGAAACGGTGTGGCTTGCAAAATACGCTGGCCTATTGCGATAGCGTCCCGGGTCCTGCAAAACAGCGACCACGGCGTCGCCGCTCAGAGCTAGCCGGCTCATGCTATATCTCTGATCGCCTGAACCAATACGTCGGATGGTTCGAGTGTCGCGATCAATCCAAAACTGACCACTCTCAATACCCCAGTCATACCATGCACCAACAATGATAGCGGTCCAGGATAGGGAACTAGCCGACGTCGAAATAATCGACTCGAGTTCCTTTTGGGCCTGTCGCTTTGGGTCAAAGATGAGCAATTCATCTGCATGAGGATTGAAGGTGTCGGAACTAAAATCTGGAGTAATTAGATGCGTTACACCCGCTGCAATGGAGGCTTCAACGATGAATCGTTGGTTAGCGGCCGCTGCAGGATTGAATGCTTCCACAACAGCATGCTGTCCCTGGAAGGCAGCTGTGAGTGCTGCAACATCTCCGTAATCGACTTTTTTTAGTGCAACCTTCGGACCATGGTCAATCGATGCTCCATTGGAGCGACTGATAATGGTCACAACGAAGCCAGCCTTCAAGAGGGCAGGCACAATGACTTGGCCAAGGGAGCCCGACGCCTAATTTTATCTTAGCAAACAACGAACATTGTTGAGTGGAAAGAAGATTTACTCCAAGAACTGCGACATTCTGAATAGACGACATTGCTGCGAGTACTGATGGTGATTTCTGAAGAGGCCAGACTATTCGAGATGAGCGTGCTCTTATTTATAATTAAATTCAGCCCGTACTCCGAACACAGTCAACTTATAGAATCACTGTCAGTACATGATGATGTCCCTGAAGTCTTTCTAGTTTCTTGGCACATCCATTTTTGGTTAGCTAATATGCATCGGCCGATGAAAGCTTGGCGCATAATTGGCTTCCCGGGCGGCGGAGTGCTATGTGGATAATCCTTGGGGGTTTACTAATGAATGTCCGCAACTCCGCAGGCAATGAATGTTAAGGTTTTGGCATCCTGCATCGGCCGATACATCTGAGCCGCTCTCATCATGTCACCCCAAAAATGGATAATTCTATCGAACTAATACGGAAGGCATCTACAGTATGCACGTCATGCCAAAAGCGAAAACAGCGATGCGATAAAACGCTCCCAGCATGCTCGCGATGTATCTCGTAAGCTCGAAGGGACGCGCAAGACGGCATCGCTAATAAATCACAGGATACAAGCGGATTGTCATTATCCTACATTTTTAAGAGAACCCCTCGGGGATCGCTACCGGCTCGGTGAGTGTGGATATGATATATCCACACATACACGGGCTGAACTACTGCAGGTAGCCTGTGATTCGAGTCTGTCAGCTCCAAAGTTCTCTCAACTGACGCTTCAAATAATCTCGCTACATCGTACAACCAGCAAAGACCTTCTAAAAAAATACATTTTGCAAATCCACCCATGGTTACCCGTTCTGGAAAAGGAAGATCTGGAAGAGTCATCTGCTCATGTTGAACAAAAAGCAACAGAATCTTCTCCCCTGGTGCTTCTGGTTCTCATTCTAGTCACCCGCGCTTACTGTGGTCACAAGAAGCATGTTAATGACAACATCTTGTACACAACTTTGAAGCAGATCATACCAGTTTTTGCCTCACAGGCAGAACACCGGTCATGCGCCATCAAGGCCAATATCCTCCTAGCATTGCACGAATGTGGTCAAGGAATGACCGAGCAGGCATACTTGACCCACAGCTCTAGTGTTGCACTGGCAAACCTGATGTGCTTGCCCTCGCCTACGGCGAACAAATCAAAGGTTACTCCAGACAGGGCTTTACGATGCTTGGCTACAACTCTAATCCTAGACAGGTCACCACCCTATCCAAAACAATTTCGCGGCTAACGTTGATTAGGGTGATTGTCTTGTCTTCAATACAACACAAAGTTCCATCGACCTGTCCCTCATCAAGTTCAACTGTCGCCAATTTCCGTGACATGGTAGCTGCGTATGAGGGCGGGACTCTAGGGAAAATTGAACAAGATACTGCCAGGTTGTTGAAAACAGCCAAAGTTGCGGATAGTATAGGGGATATGCTTGGCTGTTTGCACTCAACGGACACTCGCATCTTTGACCACGGCGATTCAGCCGGGGAATCCGTGCTCAAAATCGTAGACGGTTTAATGCAGGAACGGGATGCCAGCTCTCCGCACTACTGCGAGGCCTTTTCAATGGCTATTTGGTGAGTTCTCTACCTCAACCATAACCAAATTTCTCACACCTCGCAGCTGTCTGCTACTCTATTATCAGCATAGGACCCGAATGAATCCTGAATTCACACCAAGGAATACTTTGACATTTCAATGCTTCAGTCGTATGACTTGGGACATGTGCTGCCAGGCTAAAGATGTGATTCAACCATCAAACCTTTCGGACTTGTCCTTTGTCGGAATGTGCTGCGTCTTTCGGGCTGCCACCGCCCTGTCACAAGACCAGCAGCGTCATGGACAGTGTGCAGAGTTGGCAAGCGTGCTCCCAACTTTACGAACATTCAGCCAAAGATGGGCAATTGGAGGCAAGTCATTAACCTCGTCGCCAAAGAAGATATTCTAACGAGCTCAGAGGAGTATTTGTATGAGTTGACATCTGGGTTGAATTACGTGTGTTGAGTTGATGAGTTACGGACGTAGAAATACACCACCACCGACTTTTCTACAATATCACATCGATACCTGCTAGCTAGGGCGCCAGTTTAATAGTTCTTCTGTCTTTTAATGATGCACCTGGTTTTGCAGAGGCTTTATTGGGTTTTCCGATAGTGTGATCATGAAATCATTTCCCAGGCTTCTTTCGGTGGAGCCCCGCCGAGCCTTCGGACAACGGCCGACGGCGGTGGACGTTGGAGGTTTCAAGACGGCCGCGAACAACAATCGACACGTTTTTTTTTGAACTAAATTTACAAATGAATTTCTAGCAATGTTTTTATGAAGCGCTATTTATTAAATTTAACTATTCACCAGAACTCAGTTCACCCACCTAATCGCCCCCACCTGACTCTTTGGCTTGAACGATTGTGCTTTTCCGGGCGACGACTCGGCTATCCTCCGGCTACCAAACCCAGCCGTCGGGCGTGATCCGGTAGCGAATGATTGTTTAATCCGTCACGACACTTTTCCGCGTCATTTTCAATCTTGACCACGAACTGTTCCCGTCCTCAACGCTCGCTCAAATGGCTGACACCGATTCACCACCACTTACGGTAGCTGATTTCAAGGAAATTGCAAGGAAGCGGCTCGACAAAGCTGTATGGGATTACTACACCACCGGAGCTGATGATGAACATACGACGAAGCGCAATGAGGATATCTACTCCGAGTATGCGAATCTGAAACGACTGTCACATTTCCGATGCACTAATTTATCCTTGCCAGGATATTTCTGAGGCCACGGGTGCTGCGAAATGTAACCACCATTGATACGAGCACATCCATATTTGGAAAGCACTATGATATACCCATCGCTGTCGCCCCAAGCGCCTATCAAAAAGTCGTCAGCTCCGGGGGCGAGATAGACGTCGCCCGTGCCAGCTGCGCAGTTGGCACAAACATCACCCTCTCGACCAACGCAACAACCAGTCTCGAGGATGTCATTCGAGCACTTCCACTGCGCGAAGACAAGTATCCTCGCCCCTGGTTCCAGCTCTACTTTTTGAATTCACGTAAAATAACCGCAGAGCTAATCGAGAGGGCAGAGATTGCAGGCTATGAAGCCCTGGTGTTGACCGTTGATACCGTGGTCCTTGGTAATCGGGTGCAGCCGAGAAAGAATCCCATGAAACTTCCACCGGGGCTGAAAATGGAGAATGTCACATCAAGGGCTGCAGGTGGATTGAACAAGGCACGAATTCTTTTGGAAGCCCGGACAGCAGACGAAGCAAAGCGGGTTGTCGAAGAACATGGAGATGCACTCATCGATGCAGGACTCACCTGGGACGAAGTTATCCCTTGGCTTCGATCACACACCAAGATGAAGATCATCTTGAAGGGCATCATGACGGCCGAAGACGCCATCCGATCAGTGGAAGCTGGCGTGGACGCAATCGTTGTATCCAACCACGGAGGGAGACAGTTGGACGGAGTTCCTTCAACGCTGGAGGCTCTTCCAGAAATTGCAGATGCTATCGGTGGCAAGATACCGATAATATTCGACGGAGGTATTAGCAGGGGCAGCGACGTCTTCAAGGCACTGGCACTTGGAGCGAACCTGTGCCTCATCGGCCGATCAGCTCTCTGGGGTCTTTCATACAACGGCCAGAAGGGAGTCGAGGATGTTTTGCACATACTTGAAAGGGAGCTTTCTCGTACAATGGCTCTAATGGGCGTGGCTTCCTTGGGAGAGATTACTCGGTCTATGCTCGGACGTGCTCGAACGGATGGGTTTGGGATTGCCAAATTGTAGAGACATTGATATCATACCTAGTCACAACTCCTTGTTTCGTTTAGTTCTCATAGTCTTCAACGCCAGGAGTAGAATGATTAGCAATTTCTATTCAAGAAGATGAAGGTTAGGGAACCATTTGCTTTTTCAAACGCGCTCATTTAGATCACTATATTCGAGTCTTCCTACAATTAATAGCGATCGAAGGTCGAGATTATTTGAAATTTATGGCTTAATTATAAAAGAAAAGGAATTTTATTAAACCCTTGCAATCAGAATATTCTTGACGGCTGATTTGTTCCTTCATCAAAGATGGGACGCACGTCACTCCCAAAATTCACCACCCTGCTTTTTCGCTCTTGTGAGGTGATCAAACAACACGCTAACTTCAAATTGAGACATTTTTACAAAATGAGACAGATTTGGTCCATCGTCAATTTGAGAAAACAAGCACCAGCCGAATTGTCTCGTGCCACTCTGCAGCTCCCGGAACCGTTCCCGAAAATGCCGGCGTGGAAAGAGGGGATTGTTACCGTCCTGACTTGGGGAGATACTTCGGATTTACAGCGGGTCTGGGGAGTCGAGGGAAAGCAGGGGTTTGGAGGAATCACGACAAGGGATGTCGTGATTGGTTTAGGCGGTGTACGGACAATAAATTCACAGAGTCGCCCCTTTGGACTTCAATCGGGGCCGTTCTCTTGGCACGATACAATTCAAGATTGGGGCTTGGCAAAGTAAAAAGGACAATACGCGTGAAGCGCTGGCGTCTTATTAGCGAGATTGCTTGTCGCAGCTCTAGCGTTTACCACAAAGTAGTCAAGATCTAAGAGAAAATGCCAGTACCACACGGCCGGCATGTGCCTTGGAAGCGGGAGAACATCGGGTTTTCTAGGCCCATGCCCATCACAAGTTGTGAAAAGATTGGGAAATGTTACGGTAAAAGGACCGATTGACTGGGCTACGCAAATCCCTCAAGCCTTTTTGCCTCGCAAGCAAGGTTTCAGGAAACATCGCCCGAGCGCCACAGAAGCATGGGGATTGTGGGGAGTCTTTTTGCCGTGGCAATTCGAACCTGGAGGCCCATGGGGTCTAACCGTCTCAGGGACCAAGATGTGGGGAATTAGCGGGAATGACCACCACATCTGGAGATTTCTAGCCATTGAGCCTTGTTGGGTGGTCAGACTTGGGGAGCAAAGCATGGGGGTTCGTTGGGGAGATGTCATGTTCATTGCCGATGTTTTCTACATGCAGTTGGGCATTGGACATGGGGGCATGGGCCACGACGTTGTCAAGTCCCTCGGATCGAATCGATCAGACGGACAGCTTGAAGGGTTGGTTGACCAGGATGCCGGGTGCAGCAATTCGCATGGTTTCGCCCAATCCCAGAGTGTAAAACCAAGGTTACCCGATGGCATGGTCCACCCTCCATCTCCCGTGATCAACGCACGGCGCAAGTTGACAGTGGCTATCGGACCTATGATGCATGACTTTCTTCTGCTTAAGGAAGGCCTTGGCTAAACTACGATTGGTCCAATGGGGCTTATTTTGTGATTTATTCCGCGATGTCTTCCGCTGTAAAGTCGCCCCTCTTTGTGGCCCGAATTTCTTACGAATGTCTGATTAAGACGAAGACCCGAATGGCGATCACGAACGTGACAACCCACTCTCTCATTTATCCCAGTACTCCTTGGGGCTCCACAGCCATGGAGTTCAAGACCACGGGATGCGGGGTTCACAAGGGATATGTTTTTCTGAACCTGGTCGCATCCCACTTGTGTTAAACATTTGTGAGATTGTCCACTTAT
The DNA here is from genome assembly GCA_022837005.1 of Calonectria pteridis. Taxonomy (NCBI): domain Eukaryota; kingdom Fungi; phylum Ascomycota; class Sordariomycetes; order Hypocreales; family Nectriaceae; genus Calonectria; species Calonectria pteridis. Next base: position 260,045 of record JAKZGU010000058.1, read on the forward strand.
AAAAGTCGGGGAGCACCCCAGCTATGTAGCTCAGGACGATTAGCGCTGTTCCCAGCTGTCTTGAACTGCCTACAACTAAAGGATTGAGAGGCTGATCAAGGCACAATGGCTCTCAAACTCAGGAATATCCTCGCGCTGCTTCCATTCACTGGCCTTGTGGGAGCGGCCTGGAACCATGATGATTATTTGTCCAGCCCGTCCCCAGAGCAAATTCCCAATCGTGAGTGAACACATTCAGAGTATAGAAGTAAAGTCATCTAACTGGCCACAGCTATTGCAAGCGGAACTAATTGGGAAGATGGCTTCAAGAAGGCAGAGGCCTTCGTGTCTCAATTGACCCTGGAAGAGAAGGTGCTGTTGGTATCTGGTACTGAAGGACCATGCGTTGGTAACATTGCGCCCATTTACCGTCTCAACTTTACGGGTCTGTGCCTTCAAAACGGTCCACTGGGTCAAGAGCAGGGAACGTACAGCTCAGTATTTTCTGCCGGACTGACCATTGCAGCAACATGGGACCGAGACATTGCCTACAGGCGTGGTGCTCACATGGGAGAGGAGTTTCGAGGAAAGGGTACTCAAATCGCTCTTGGCCCGGTAGCTGGCCCGCTCGGTCGATCCGCTGTTGCTGGACGAAACTGGGAGGGTTTCTCGCCAGACCCATACCTGACCGGAGAGCTCTTTTCCGAGACCATTGTCGGTATCCAGGATCAAGGTGTCCAGGCCTGCGCCAAGCACTTTATCGGTAACGAGCAAGAGACACAGAGACAACCCACTACGGATGCCAACAACCTGACCATTGAGGCCGTCTCTTCCAATATCGACGATCGGACCATGCACGAGCTCTACTTATGGCCATTCCAGAAGGCCATCAAGGCTGGAGTTGCAACCGTACGTAATCAATACGATTTTGTTCAACCAGCTTGCTAATTGGGGAGAATAGGTCATGTGCAGCTACAACCGACTCAACCAGACGTATGCCTGCCAGAACAGCAAGGCCATCAACGGTTTGCTCAAGGACGAGCTTGGATTTCAGGGCTACGTCATGTCTGATTGGGGTGCTACCCACAGCAGTGCCTACGCCGTCAATGCCGGTGAAGACATGGACATGCCAGGAACTGAGGCGTTTGGAACTGTCTTTTTCCACGACAATCTGATCAAGTCAATCAACAATGGCAGTGTGTCAGTTGATCGCTTAGACGACATGTGCCGTCGTGTATTGACACCCTACTTCCACCTGAAGCAGGACGAAGGCTTCCCGGCTGTTGATCCCAGCGAGAAGGAGCTCAACTCGGTCATGTTTTCCACTCGTATGTCAAACTCGATCTCCATTGCACACAGCTAACAAATCTGCAGCCTACCAGTACAAGTACAACTTCACTTTCGGAACCGAAAGGAATGTAGATGTCCGTGGCAACCACGGTGATGAGATCCGCAAGGCTGCTGCTGCCGGCACTGTTCTCCTCAAGAATGAGAACAACGCCCTCCCGCTCAAGTCTCCAAAGCACATTGCCATCTTTGGAAACGACGCCGGCGATATTACCAACGGAATGTCGTACTGGTATTTCAACGGTATTTCTAAGTACGAATACGGTGTGCTCGCTACTGGTGGCGGTTCTGGTTCAGGACTTTTCTCATACGTTGTGAGCCCTCTTGAGGCAATCAAGCAGAAGGTCGGATACCGCAAACAGACCCTTGTTCAATACGTCTTGAACAACACCGCTCTTGCTATCGAAGGCAATGCAAAGTAAGTTGCAGGATTGGATAATTTAGGCGAAGCTAACATTTCGATAGCATCGCCGCTCTTCAACCTTACCCACCAGATGTATGCCTTGTCTTCCTCAAGAGCTGGGCAACTGAGAGTGAAGACCGTCCTACCCTCGAGGTCGATTGGGATGGTGACAAGGTCGTTCAAAATGTTGCCGCAAACTGCTCAAACACCGTTGTCATCACACACTCTGGAGGTATCAACACCATGCCTTGGGCAGACCACCCTAACGTCACTGCTATTCTCGCTGCTCATCTTCCTGGCCAAGAGGCCGGCAACAGCATTGTCGATGTGCTTTGGGGAGATATTAACCCATCTGGACGCCTGCCCTACACAATCGCCAAGAGCCAGTCTGATTACAACTTTGCCCCCATCGCCAACTCTACCGAGCTGCTCAACACAGTCGAGCGCGGTGCTTGGCAATCCGACTTTGAGGAAGGACTCTTGGTTGACTACCGTAAGTGGCACGTATGCAATCTTCTGAATATTTCTAAATAATTTCTAGGCCACTTTGACTACTACAACAAGAGTGTGCTGTACGAATTCGGCTATGGACTGTCATACACCACCTTCTCGCTGGCCAGCGACATTCAAATCAACTCCACCTACGTCGGCACTCTTTCGAGCCTCCCCGCCTCAGCCAAGACGGAGCAAGGAGGAAACCCCAACCTTTGGGAGGTTGTCTACCAAATCACCGCCACAGTTGAGAACACCGGCTCCATTGCTGGTTACGCGGTGCCCCAGCTCTACCTAAGCCTGCCCCAGGGATCTGACGCCTCTCCCACACCCAGGCACGTTCTCCGAGGATTTGACAAGGTTTACCTCAAGGCCGGCACCTCCGCCACTGTGACTTTCGACTTGACCCGAAGGGATATCAGCTACTGGGATATTGCTCAGCAGCAGTGGGTCATTGCCTGCGGAGCCATCGAGGCCCAGGTTGGGTTCTCAAGCAGGGATTTCCGCGCATCGGGTTCATTCACCCCGATTGCATGCGGCTCCACGATATAAGCCTCTCCGTGATGGAGGTTTAAATTGTAAATAGACGTAATGAAGAGAATTTTTGACGCCCATCCTACTCCTATTGAGTTGTCCACAAGGATAGCCTCTCACCTACTCTTCGATCGCAGTGCCCTCCTTTGCATTCTCACGCTTTTCCAGAATAGCTCCCGCTAGAATCTCAGCCTCCTCGCGTCGTCGCATCTCATCCAAAGCTGGCTGTGCTGTCAGCCAAGCTACGACCAGCATCCCCTTCAAAGACTGGGTGGAGCTGAATCGTTCTACTGTGTACCAATCCAAGTCTCTGCTCTGCCAATCCGATATCCATGGGTAATTCATCCTCAGGTGCAGACGAAAGAGTGAGGGATGAGCGGCCAGATGGTTGAGTGCCTCCTTGGTAGCGCTGCTGTACCACCTAATAGTCCCGATTGCGAATCCGACAGTGGAACCCACAAGGAATGGGATAGCTGCAGAGCCGGTTAAGGCGCTGGCGACGATGGATGCAGACACCCCGACGGCGGCGGCAGTGCAAGTGCCGGAAATAATGCTTCTCAGCATACTAAAAGCAATGGTTAATAGATCTAGGCCGTTAGGTTATTGCCTACTCTTACAATAAACCGGGACCACTGAGGTCAATAGTCAGTAAGTAATCATGGAAAAAGCAAGAGTGTCTGTTCCTACTTTGTGATGCCCCACCCGCCAACCATCCTGAGGAGTTGCATTGGGCCTTGGCCATTTGCAATGAATTCCGTCACCTAAACATCGAAGCGCTCATTAACAACGTACAAGTTCCACTGATGCGACTAAGGATCTTCTCGACATACGACTCGTTCCTGCATCTTGGTTGACTCTCAAGAAACTGGTGTACAATGATGTTGGTCAAAGCGGTTTAACAATTGGTGCCACGGATTTGCCACGTTATATGACAGAGGACGGACAGCGGCCTAAAAATGGACCAGAGCGGATTTTGTCTCGGCCCGAAGCGTGGTGTCGTGTTCAAATTGCGGTTCTGCCAGAGCCAATCTTTCCGTGTTGAAGTGTTCAGATTGTGGGTTACCCTACAGCGCCACGTCATGCGGGCATAAAATGGTCATGACCTGTCACTTTGCAACGCGACCTTTTGTCGTTTGGGCACAAATGGCCGTAATCTATCAGGTGATTATTTATTTACGGGTAGAAATATTTGTAGAGTTGGTCTTCATCGTACCGATCTATGCAGAGATGGAACGATTGCTCCAGCCACGAGGTTATCATGTCCCATGATCTAGTCACTGAAGATAGTTATCTATTTACCTAGTACAAGATCTAATTGACATGCGGAAAGTATGCCGTCCAGGATGGAATTGCAAAGACGCCAGGATCCAACCTCGTCAGGTTCATAAAACACTCCACAGTGAGGAATACCCTCGAAAACAAGAGAAAAGCTGTGAGTGTTGGCAAATAAAAGTAGAAAAAGTGAGCATGTGGAAGATATAATCCCAGCTGCAAAAACTGCATCCATAACTTCTTCACTTTGCTGCCACTTTCGCCGTTGTTACTCCGCTGGGTACGTTTAAACCAGTTGCGCATGAAATTGGCGTACAGCGCAATGAGGGCACCAGGTCCGCTTATGCAAAGGCCAGCTGATGAGAGCACCCACAGGATGTATTCTGCTCTGTTGTCGAAAGGGGCATTTACTGCAACAAGGTGCAGGCCACCGTAAAAGGTACAGGCTAGCGTGAAGGCGATATGGGTCGATATATGCTTTGTTTGGAACTGAGTGAAGCTGAGGATGTTGGTCGGCCAGTTCTGAACCCTTTTGACAAGAAGGCTGGGGACGTGGTCTGGGTTGAGCTCGGGGTTGCTGCTCTCGCCCCGAAAATCTATGTATGACTGACCAGCTTCTTCAAATTTTAGAAAGTGCTCGACAAATCCCGAGGCGCGTTGCCACCGAAGAACATCCCCTGCGTTGAGAACGATATATGGCTGCTTCGGAGTGTGGCCTGATGACGGTATAGGCATTGCATTGCCGGGCTCACAACAGAAGCCATGCAAACTCTCCCCCATCTGGAGGATTACGCCAAAATCGGGCATCGGAACGGGGCTTTCTGGGTCGGCATTGTCTTGGAGAGAAATGGCTTGCAACGGACCATCGCTTTCGTGGTCAACCTTGGCAAATGGAGGGCAGCCAGAGGAGTTTGGGTCAAATCGAACTCGGGGCTCAGGTGCATTTTCTGGTTGATAGCGGAAAAGTTCCAACTCTCGACGGTCAGCGTAATTGCTGAACATGGCCAACGTGGCCACGAGGTCTTCGCATAGCCGACCGTCTATGATAGTTGACCCAGCCACATCTAAGGGCTTCGACCACCAGATAAAGTAGACCAGAAGGGCACACAAGGCGTGTGCAAACGTATTGAGCTCCAGTAGAGCAATTGGATAGCCCTTGGCCAGGCGGAAGATAGTTGACGCCATAAACCATGTGGCTTGAACACAGATCATGAACTTCTTGAACCCGTCTGTTTTGCTTTTGTCAAGAATATCATCTTCAGAAATGTCTGGGATGAGCTCTGGCCTGCAGCGGGCAAGCAGCAAAAATCCGTCAGCCGACAAAGTTTGAAAGCGAGGTGAGCCAGGGACAAAACCCGGAGGGAGATGGCGCATGTCAATGGCAAAACCGCCCATGACGGTGTACCAGCTGTGAGTTTTGGTCCAAGTAATTTGTCTTTCGGTCTTTGCGGTTTCAGCGGCGGTATCCCATGTTTCTGTCTTGAGATCCTCCATCTGGTTGAGATTGTACATCTATTGACTAATTAGACTGGCTGGTAAGCTTCCAACAGGAGGAGATTTTACCTCTACCAATGACTTGCCCTCATCGCCATGGGGGCTAACCCCCACTGGCCACGGAGAAGGAGCCGACGACCTTGAAATGGATTTTATGGTTTTGGAAAACCACTGAGACATGGAGTCTGGGGCCCGACAGATGGATGTCCAGGTCTCACCTGGCCAGGCTTTTGTTCTCTGCCATGCCGTTGGAGGATTAGGCTGGTGCAGAATTTTCACCATGCTAGTGTGCAAAATCTTAGAAGATCTGTCTTGGGTCCACGCCGTGAAGACGATCTAAACGGCTCGTTAGTCCATCCCGCAAGCGAATGAGCAAGGTTGTCATTATGCATACCATTTCTGGGGCCAACAAGCCAACGACCATCCAGCCGAACTTCCTCCATGCTTGCGTTGGTGGCTTACCCGGGGTCGGAATATTCAGGTGCACAGCGGTCCAGGTGCAAAGCAGCAGCGTCGCGAGACATGACGACAGGATGTTCCAGGTGCCGCGGAAATTTGGCTCCGGCTGCCACGAGACAGTCGCATTCGCTGTCGCGTTTCCAAACAGGGAGACGGATCCCACCATCGAGGCCCTCTGCAAGCGGCGTCCAGCCACGACACGATGTATGCCAAGTTCAGAGAAGCGCAGAGGTGGATTGCGTGGCGCAAACAACAGCCAAGCAGGCGTTCAGCCCTATTTCGGAAACTGCGGCTGTGAGGACATCAAAGAGACACGTGACTAAATCAGAAGCTTGAAAACTGGGGACCCCAGCGTGGGAAGAGGCAATCGCGGCGCCTCATCGTGCTTGTTCATGTGGTGACGGCATTCAGCGACATTCCTTCGCTACAATACGGCTGTGTCAGTTCTTGTAGCGGGTTCTAAACCATGGTCTAGCCGTAAATTAAAATGGCTGTCATAACTTAGTTGCGTTTTGAATTCTTCAAAGGGGCATTTGCCGACAGCCTGTGGGCCCCATCGGCCTTTGCCGCTTTGGTTATCTCGGCTGTTCGCACCCATATTAGCGTGGGTCTTGTCGTCGCTGTCACAGACACGGTCCAATGGAAGGAATTAAGCGGATTCGAATTGATCAATTGGATATTCGTGACGTATTTCTAAAAACGCTGTCATCGCTGCCTCGGTCGTGTGGGTGCTGCGACACCGAATCGTTCTACAAACAAACTGGATGCAAAAATCATCAATTCTATCTCATGACGTAATTTGAAACTCGGACGCAATTACGTCACCGAACTTGTGGAATGCTTGCTCGAGATCTTCCTGCGGCGCTGCGGCAAATGTCAACCGGAAGAATAATGTTTCCTCATCTTCTTCCACTGCAAACCAGCTGCCCTTGGCCACCAAAACACTTTTCGCTTCAGCAGCATCTGAAATTCTGTTCTCAACTCGAGTATGAAACTCGGATCCCCCACCAGTTGTAAATTTCTGCCTCTCCCATTGTGGATGCTGCGTCAAGTCGACTCGGACGTAGATGAACATGCCAATGTCGGGGGAGTTCCAAGTGCACACGGCCTGAGGTAAGTAGGCGTCACAGGCCCGAAGCGCAACATCTCGCCGGTTTTGATATTGAGAAGAAAGGTGCATCAGCCATTTGATGAAGCCGTCTTGTCCCCATGTTTCCCGAAACAGCTGGTAGAGCATGACTTGAGTGGGCCCGCTTGGGCAAAGTGTGCTAAGATCAGCGAATGCGACATACAGCTCGATGATTTGGGCACTGCCCGTCGCCCATCCCGCACGCATGCCGGGCGCCAAGATTTTCGATACACTGTCCAGTCGAAGCACTCGGCCCGATGTATCGAGGGACAGATACGAATTAGGCAATGACTTGATATAGTCTTCTGAGTTAGCAAAGGACACTCCACTATCGGGCAGTAGCAGAAAATAATACGGGTCGTCCTCCATGATGTACAGATCGTGTTTCTCTGCAACCTCGTATATTCTCCTCCGTCTCTCATTTGGTTGCGTGACTCCAGTGGGATTTTGTCCGGATGGAATCGTGTACAAGACAAATGGCTTCTTCCCTTTAGCTGAGTCCCAGTTGGTGAGCGTCTGATCAAGGTCTTCAGGGTCGAGGCCCATCTCATCCATTTTTATGCCCGCAACATTGATGCCGTGCGACTTAGCAGCAAGGAGGGTGCCCGAGTATGTGAATTCTTCTGCAAGAATCCAGTCCCCTCGGTTGCAGAACATTCGGAAGGCGATATCGATGCCGGCCGTGGTCCCACATGTCAAACAAGTCTGCCAGTCCTTGTATTGCGGAGAATGAACCTTTTCAACGTGGGACGTAAAGAAGTCCACGAGCTCAGTTGGCCCGGCCGTGAACCCATAGTTGAGGGCATCCGAAAGATCAAACGGAGCTGTGCCTTTGGAACATGTCAACGGCTCAACGACTCCAGCTGCAGCCTCCTTGGTGGCAGAAAGTGTGATGCTTTGCCATGGGTAATACTCTCTGTATGGGCGCGCTGCTCCTAGAGGAGTTGTTTTTGTAATGTCAAGGGCATTGGCTGTTTCTTTGAGAGGCGAGATGGTCATGCAGTGGCTCTCATCGCTGTAACGGTGATCCCATCGCTTTGCTAAAGGTTTCGCGCCATTTGCGTGGTGAGTTGTAGGCTTTTTGGACTGGACCCCGTTGACTTTTCTCGCGATACAATGCGAATTGGAAATGGTGGTGGTCAACGCCATGGCGACGAGAATGCTGCGACTCCACAGGGTAGGAGTTTCAAATCTTTTTATCGCAAAGAAAACACTGAATAAAATGATTCAAGAAGAGACGTGGTTTATATACTCCCCCCTCCGCTTGTGAGACATTGTCGTCCGCCATCTCCACTCTGTGACGGACATTTGCTCATTCATTGTCATGTGCTCCTTACGTTAAGTTGCCACTGGCGGAAAGATAAGCAACGCATCCGGGCTGTGAACATGATGTCAGCATTGCGGCGCCCAACCAGAGACACAACCCGCGAATGGCTGATCTGAAGGCGGTCAAAGGTTTGCTAAGCTCTCGTCATCGGCGCGCCTTAGGCATTTGCCTTGTACTAGGGTGCAATTAACAAGACATCTGGTGGGCCGCTGGTGGGGCAAACTTTGTGTTGAGCGGATCGGATCGCATCTCTCCCGAGGAGTCATCTACGTTGAGGGCAGAATGCATAATGAACAAAATGCGGAAGCAAGCTGTTGTAGAGTTGACAGAGAGCACTTAAATAGGTAGGAAAATTCATGATATGATTTATCCAGTTACGAAATAAGGAAATATTACCACATGCTTAGATAATCACGGGTCCCTGGCTCCGGCTCGTGCACGAGGCACTAGGCCCCTTGCGCCGTCTTTCTCGTAGCCGCTTTCACACGCAAATATTGAAAAATCCGATGATTAGTTCAATTAAACGGTTTCCATTGTCAAGACCGTTTAGAACGGAAGGCATGGGAAGCCCGGCGCCGGCGATGCTGGCGTCGGAGCCTCATCGAGATGGATGACGCTAACAAGCCACGGCTACCAAACACGGATACCCGGCCCGGCCGGCACCGTGACGACAGTAGCGATGTGATTGACCGGGGCACAACAGGCCGCGAGACGCGATGCGAACAAGCTTGTCACAGGCTAGGTGATCCATCTCACCGAAGCGGCGCTTGTAACCAACACACTTGACTAGAATCTGACGGTGGGAGCAATAGTTTGCAGATCGCGACCACCGGGGCAGTCAGCCGGGTTCAGCCCTGGCGAACTAGTGCGAACACTTGTGCTGACTGGCGCAAGCCTTCGGTTCTGTGTCACACCCCACACCTATCTTGGTACGAATGGCTGCCTGCTCACTGGAAGAGCTATCCAATGAATTCATGTGAATTGGCAGTAACATCGCCAGGCGCGGTTACAGTGCTGACCAGCGTCCCATGACCATGGATACAGGAGCCACGTTCACAAGCTGCACATTTAGCTTGAGAAAGTTGCACCTTGGATTTACTTCTCCATGGCTCGATCGGCCCCTTTTCTCATGACCGGACTGGACCTAAGTGGACATTTCCAGAAGAAAGAAAAGCTTCATTGCAGGCTATGGCCACTCCAGCTGGCTCTGGATATCGTGAAATTGGAAACAGCAAATTTCGTACAAACATTATGTATCTAGTGCTTAAGCTATCTCAGCCTCGATGAGCATCTCATATTGCTGAGGGTCAGGCCAAAAGTTGACAACCTTGAAACCAGCATCTGTCAGCAATTTCTCCCATTGGGCCTTTGTGCGCTCCGAGGCCGACAGAAGCGCCATCATCTCCACATCCATGGTGGTTTGGCTGATGCTCGCGCCCGTGGGCGGCAGCACAATGTCATAAATGAAAAGCTTAGAATATCCCTTGATCATCGCATCTCGAGTGTGGCGCAGGATCAAGTTGGCCTTGGAATCAGGCCAGTCATGAAGGACTGCGTGCATGAAGTACGCTCTGCTTCCTAAAAATTGCATGTTAATGACAAAGGGCCTCTCTGTACGCGACAGAAAAGGGGCTTACCTTTGATGGGCTGTGGGTTAAAAAAGTCGTGGACCATGGCAGTAATCTTGCCATTGACGTCAGCACGGGCAATGATCTCGGGAAGATCCTGCAGGACCAGTGATCCAGCGGGTAGGTCCGGTTGCGCCTTGAGGACGTGAGTGATATCAATGCCAGTGTTGCCACCCAAGTCGACGACAAGGGGGGAATCCTCAGTCAGATTTGCACCGTCAATCAGTTTGCTGGGGTCATAAATCTTGGTCCACGGAGTCTTCCACGTTGTCCAAGCCTCCATGTGTCCCGTAAAGGCCTCATAGTACTCGGGGCTTTTCTGCAGCCGGCCAAAAAAGTTGAGGCCATCAGGGTCACTTCCTGAGTGGTTATTGTTATCAGTTGCCGTGGGCTCTTTGTAACCGATTTGAGCTAGGTACTTGGGCAGGTTGTGACCAGCCAAGATGTACTGGTTGGTGCTAGTGGGCATAATTTATCAGCTTATCGGGCAACATGATGACTGAAGAGGCAAGTTCTTACGCTGCTTGCAGTGAGGCGCGAACCTTGGTACTCTCGTTACCAATGGCATCCGAGAATGGAGTTGGCTTGAACGTGTCCTCGGCCGTCTCCTCGACCACATTGAAGGCAGCTAGGAGACGAAACAATCGACCTGTATCCAGTTGTGAGTCCCAAGTCGTGGAGTTACGTCAAAGACATTGTATATCTGGGAGGTAGGTGGGCATACGCAGCAAATTTGGCTCCGCCTCGGGTGATGTGAACTTGACCAGCTCGTCGATGGTCTTTTCGCCACCTCCAGCGGTGGTCCACCTCTTCCACAATCCGAGATCGATACCAGTCTGGAGCGCCGCAAAGACGACGGGGTGCTCGAAACAAAAGCCCCAGGCTCGCTCATAGGGCGACTCGACTCTGGCAAGCAGCCGACGTGCTGCGGCACGAACACGGAGGCGCTCTACCTCATCACTGAAGGAGTCGTGGCTGACGCCATCAAGGACTTTGATGATATCTTCGGAGTTGGCGGTCATCTTGTTCGCGGATACGGAAGAGATCTTGATCGGGGCAAGGTGGATTGCTGGCGGGGTGATGCCATGCCTTTTCTATATATACTTATCCACTTTATCGTAACCCTGGCCACGATGGGAAGCAACGTGGTCTGTGTCACAATCCCTCGCCTCCTTTTTGCAGCTAGAGTGGCCAAATCGAGCGCTCCATGTAACCGTGTTAGCCGATTTCGCTCATGTGCATTGGTGGCACAACGAACGTGATGCGCTTTCGCTAGCTAGATTCCCTAGCCCGGTTTGTCGAGAGTGAGAGCTAAACGGCAGTAGCTCGGGTGGAGTTTTTCTTCCAAGCGCTGAAGCAATGAACAGAACAAGGGGCTGGACTCTGCATGTGACGTAGGTGATGTGATAGGTTCACTGTTCTACTGCCGCGGACGTTTAATTGCGCACCGTGTAGCTCAAAACGTTGGACGGATTGACATCCTTGCTCCGTATTGGGGCAGCGTCCAACCCAAGCCTGCTACATTGCAACACACCTTTCGGTATCATCGGCATGGTCTCGTGCATAATCTTTCTCACCGAGGTGGGTTTGTTCAACTGTTCAACGTACCTGCAGTACCTGTTCGTGATGAGTGAGATCTTGGGGCGGTGGATCATGTGAACCTTGCTACGGGAACTTCGGGCACCGTTGTTTTTTCCCGCCTACCAGGCCCACTGTAAACCGAAAGTTTATCATTTTTAAAATGTTACTAGGGCCTAAGCCCGGTATGATCACCATGTTAAATTCGAATCAATTCTAGGCCTCAATAATTAATATTCTCGACGTAGTATCTTCTAGTCCCCGCAAATCAGATATGCTTGCCGGTCTACATTTCATCCTTTGAAAGCTGCCATTCCACTCGCTATACTCTTACATCTCTCCAAATACTGCTCCATGTGATGTACCATTACGTTTCCAAACAGTTTGCGCTCCAATATCTCTTCCCGTATCCTCACACAATTCCATCCTCGTACATCCAAATCTGAATCGTCGTCGTCACGGAGAACAATGCAGGGTCCACTGACACGAAGAATGGGGTTTCGAACTTTGAACCCGCTTGGGTACTTCTTTTTCAGGGCTTTGGGGTTCGTGACAAAGACTTCCAATAGCGCGTGAAAGTAGTTCTGCTGCATCAGTGGGACGGGATCTCCTTCGTTTATTACGTTCAGGAATGTGCCTGACTGGAACGGGTCCCATGTCGGCGGCCGGATAGGAATGGTTGTGATTGGTGGGGCACCGAATACAATGCAATGGACCCGTCGGAAATCTGTCGTTGGTTTCGAAGTATGATTAGCCAGAGATTCTATCGAAAATGACATCCGCGCTGGAGGCGATGTGAGCCTTACGAGATACGACCGTGGGAATAGCACGGCGTGATGACTTTGACGCAGCCATGGCATAGAACAGTTGTGCCATAGCACCGCCAGCGGAATGGCCGGTGAAAAGTAGATCAAGGTCCTCTAGCGGTCTTTCTGAGTGTGCCTGCAGCTCTGTCACCATTTCAAGAATTCTTTCGGTCAACCGTTCTTGCATCGCTTCGGCAACAGCCAGGAACCCCATGTGATATTGGGCAGTCGGCTCTCCGATATCCTGGCGGTAAAAGCAGTGTCAGGAGCATTATGAGACATTAGAAATGAAGAAAGACGGTTTTACCTGAGAAAGGACTGGTTTTCCATTTCCATTTACTACCCAGTCCATGAGACTGCTTGATCCACGAATTGCCACAACTAAGACACCATCTCTCACCGTTCCAATTATTCTTTTTAAATCTTGACGAGGCTTCATCTCGAAACTGGGGTAGTGAAGAGATAGTTCCAGCGATTCGGAGTAGACATCTGTTGACTTTTCAGCGGCTAGCTCAACAAGTCGCCATGTATCGTCAGGCCTGTAACTGGTTAGCTCTGGCAAAGTGTAGCTACATGGGACAGATGCCATAACAGACGCTTTGAACTCTTCCGTGTTATCCGTTTCTTGAATCTTGTGCATCGGTAGCTGTTCAAGCCCCACCCGATACTGATCAAAGATAGATTTCTGGGTTATTGTCATCGCTGTTAAATGGAGTCAGCTGCGGATATTTTTATCACGCCACGATCATCGCAACTCTAGGAGAACTAACGATCGGCAGTTGCAAGGATTGTTTGCAGAAATATTGAGGCTTCAGCAAGGGCCCCTGATGTTCCGGCAGAGTGTTTGGAATAGTCAACAGACCTGGAGGTAGGTATCCGCGCGCTCCCTCCGGAAGACTTTCGGGGTTCTTTATCCAGGAGTTTGCCACGTTTCCACTTGAAAAGCCCTCTCAGTCGTTTGCGGGTGCTTTTATCATTCGAGCTCCTCTCACCTTTCAGTTCATCCTTTTGTCCCATAACTAAGGCGATTTATTTTGTCCGTGTAGTATGAAGTGATGAACGAAACTGGGGTGGGGAATGATGCTCTGTCAAACTGAGATTGTGATTGAGTGCCGGGACGGAGGAGTGAAGATCTGGGAGTATAAATGCCACACGTCTGGATTTGAAATTGTCTATTTACTTTTTGATTGAAATTCCCATTGGCGTGCCCTTTACCGCCCTTTCATTCTCATCCTGCCAACTCATTTCGTCGCCCGCCAGCCCTTCCAAAATCTGACAACAGGAAGAGCGTGCGTACACGTCGGCCTAATGCCAACGAAGCCATCTAGAGTACCCAGAAATTCCCAGCCAATCAAGCTTTTGCCAATTCTGGGCCACTAATGCGCAAATGTTGATGCCTGAAATCTCGATACCCTCGATATTTGGGCTCTGACGACAGCCTCATTTGTTGGTGGCGCCCTAGAGCTCGCCATCTCCGAAACCCTACCTAGTACGTAGGGTGCAGACTCTCACGTAGCATTTATCTCTCAAACTGCGGTCCAGAAATTGGTGATCGAATCAGACCAATCCAGGAGTACTTGCTGTTATTTACTTTCCGCTGAGGAGGTGCACGTGCCTAATATCTCCTGTGCTAGAGACATCACAAGGTCTGGAATACCGCGCAGGGATGACACAAACTGACCCACCTTGATGTGCGCCACAGTAATCCTCAAACACGCTACATCAGGAAAAGCTAGCGAGAGGCCCTCCAAGTTGTTAAGCGAGGTGCCTACCCTAGAGCTATAAGAACAGCATGAGCATAATTTACTGAGATTATCGAGTCCGGCACTGAGCACTGCAACATCACCTCTAGCATGGATGGCTTAGCCTCATGTCGCTGTTAACTGAAAGAACCATCACCTTGGGTTCGTTTTTTATGATCCTTCCTGTTTTTTGTAATTGCCTTGGATCAATCAAGGTACGCATGGTGTCTGCGGATGGGGATCTAAGAGATAGAACGTCGCTCATTCAATGCCAGGGCAAGTGATTGGCGCCACGAATCAAGATTTCGCCACTTTTTTAAGCACCATGCTTCCTGACTTTCCAGGCCTTACTGTATTGTGGTAAAAAGACTTGGCATTCCTCACTCGCTATCTATACGTTGGGCCGCCACATTGAAGCGGTCGGCGATGTTGGTGGGGTGGTTTCATGCACGTTGACAGATAACACAGCCGTTCTCAGATGATGTGATTGGGATCATGAAACAAATATTTCCTCGAGTTCCAAGCCATAACCCTAATATATGCGCCGTGAAACCCGACCCTGAGAACTCACAGCCAATTATCCAATTTTATTACCATCTCTGTGAAGGGCGGTTCGCAGACACGACTTCATTTCCAGCATGATGAAGCGCGATCCCATGAGAAATTCAGCATCACCTGCAAGCCCTGAGGCTATCCTCGAGGAGTTGAAGAAACTTTATTGGAATGCTGTTCATAATGAGGTTCAGAACATGATCAAGTTCCACAATGTGCTAAAAACGGCTAATTACCAGCCCTACACACCTTCTAGTCTCGAATGTGACAACTTTAAGAAGATGTTCAATATCTGGAGTAGGTGTGGCAGTTTATGATTTGCTAATGATATTTCAATGAGCTTAGTGGTACTAAAATAACGCGCTTGCAGTTCGTAGTCAACCGAACTCGAAACAGGACTCTGCATCAAGGCTCTATCACGCGAGTTTGCAAAAAGCTCAAGGTGAGGCTTTGAACACAATTCCAATTTTGAAAGGCTCAAAATACCAATTTTGACGAAACGGCAGAACACCTGGACGAGCCCATAGATAATGACCATCGCCTGGCACGCCTTATACTCCAATCGTCAAGTAAGTTATTCAGTGCCTACCTCTTGCAGAATCAGCTCCTAAACCGAGAAGGTCTCCTGGATATCGACATTCTCTACGAGCCCACACAACTCTCTCAACGATACCTTAATGTCCAGCAGAATCTTCCCAATGGTAACATAGCCCTTTTGTTGTTCACAATAATCAACTCATCGTTCCCCTAGTCGAGCATATTGACACGGATAACGAGAATGAGAGCACAACGACTGGGCCAAGATTCTATGGTATTTCATGTTTCGCATGTGAGGCACTTATACGCTCCAACGTCTTCTATGAGTGTGTTGAGGGCTGCAGGACGAGTATTCAATACGAATATACTCAGCTTGGATGGCGAAAATACGATTTTAAGCGGCCCGACCCCCTTTCATCTCTACAATCTTGCCGATATCGGCTCTGTGCACCATGCAAGAATATTATCAAGAGCTGTCAGCAAGGACACCCTCTCAATTTGGTTCACTACAAGGATCAATATTTTCCTGGTTGGTGTCAACTTGGCACCTGCATTCTGCTTACTGTCATTTCTCAATGGGTCATTACTGACTTAAAGCCTTCCCACACCCAGGTCTTCGAGGCATACGGGCTGAGCTCGACAAGTTCGAAACCGAGACAGAGCCTGAGTCATCGAATGAGCATGAGAAAGACAACAGGATTAATGAAGATAGCGAAACAGACGATGAAACCCAGATATTGAAGGAGGACTACACGAAAGAAAACTGCGAAAATTATGGGGACACAGAAGCTGACGAGGGAGATGAGAAACAATATTCAAAGGACCAAGCTACTACGAAACGGTCCTGGCAAGAAAAGCTCGCCATGAAGATTCTCACGTCAACCAAAGCGGACGGCTCTGCGGCCCAGTTAGCTCTGCGTACTGCTGCGCTTATGCTCAAAGGACACTTAGCCCCAGCCGGGAACTTCCATCTCTCGTTCATGTTTGGTCCTCTAATTTTTGAGTCTGGGCTACCAAAGTATGTCACCTTCATCCCGGGCCCCACCTGTTGAACCAAGAATCCTAGTCTGAATTATAAACTGCAAGGATCAATCATGGTATTTTAGTATCCCCTAGACCAGTGCCCTCTCTGTTGACCCAAAGTACCGAGGAAACGGAAACAGTCGAATGCCCTTTCTTCTATAAGAACAAGTATACCCAACGACTCGAATACCAACACAAGGACATACCTGTTAAGCAAAGGACCTTACTCGCTTGTGTCAAGCGCGTGTACGGTGGTGCATTCTCGGGCTATCCAGAGCCCACTCGCATTCACCAGACGAAGGTCATTGGCCTTTTGGTGAAGGAGGCGAATGTCTATGGACGCATACCGGATTCGAAGTCGGCCAAGGTCAAAGGAAAACAACTCAGCGCAGCCGCCTCAAGGATAAAAGGGGCCCTGGAAGAATATATTGGTCTAGAGGTTAATAAGCACCTAAGTCGCATCGCCAGGATTCTTGTTGAAAGCAAGACGATTCGCGGCTGGAACATGTTCACAAACAGCTGCCAGTGGCTTGTCATGCGGCTGCTAAGCGGCCCTGATTTTGACTACATCATCCCGCAGTTTCCAGACAACCTTGGCAAGTCTCACGGCGGGAAACCGGAAGAAGTAAAGTTTGATTGGCCGCAATACCTCATTAGCTTCGGAGCCGTCATTGAGGGATTTGGACAAACCTTTTACCAACCCAACAGTATGATTACCGACTTCTGCCAAAGCCGTCCCACAATCGACTACGACATCATTGAATACATATCCTTGCGCTCGAGGGAATCGCCGAATGGTTTGCCAATATCCCAGGTTGAGCTTTCCCTATCTGGGCACAAGGCTGCGGATGATGCGACTATGTCAATGGACGCACTTTGGGCAATGCCGGGGGATACCTTGTCAATGCTCCAATTCCATCTTCTCCGCCAACCTTCCAAGTATCAGAATAGCGACACGCTGGGTTGTCTTTCCGAAGACAACTGGAACAGGAACCGCTTTCAAGTAATGCAAATGCTCGATATTTTTGCGTCGCTGCTGGGGGCTTTGGGAGTCTCTCTTTTCGACCTCTTATCTCGAAACCGCCAGCTCGTTTCACGCATCATCATTCCCAGTGCGCGGGTTTTCGGCAACATCCTCGCCAGCGAAGCCGTACGCATCATCCGGCTATCCTCTCGGTGGGTCGCGTACGACATTACCGACCGTGTGCCCACGGCAATGGGTGAAGCCAAGGAACTACGGCGACAGCTACAGAAAGCCTCTGGAGCCACGGGTGATCCAGTGCATGGGGAGGAGGTGCTTTCTGGCATAGTCGAGTTTTTTCTCACCCCACTTGCGCTTGTGGCTGGGCGGACTGCGGTGAATAACCTGGGCCAGGTTTTCAGGATCCATAAGAGAGGGCCTTGGTTGACACTGAATGGATATGGGCATACGCTCGTTTGCCCGATGTTCGTGAAGAAGATTAGCAGTATGCGGAAATAGATGACAGATATTTCTTTATTGTGTTTTCTTTGAAGTCCGAAAAGAAACCATGACGATCTGCAATTTTTACCATCTATTCCAGCTTCAGTGTTATCACGCGACCTTGATCAGACCCAATCGCAATTCTCGACCCTGCAATCACAGCATCGCATGCTACATAATCAGGTGGTAGCCAAAGAAGCCTTTTCCCACCCCTTAGAATCCATGATCCATCGGAACTAATCATGTACTCTCCGATCACATCTTTGTGCTTATGAGATTCTGAAATATTTTCCATTGGTATGAACTCGAACAATGGAGAGCGCTTTGAATCATGCTTCGAAATGTGCACAGATTTGGGCTGCTGCTGCGTGCATTTTCCTGACATCGTGTTCCATACTGCGGTTGACCAATCTCTATTGATGGCGATGACTTGCTGTCCGTTCGGCGAGAATGCAATCGAAGCCGCATTCCGAAAGTCATGCATCCAGTATTTTCCAGTTTGAAGATTCCGAATCCCTACTTCACTGTGATGGCTTGAGAATGCCACTTGGTACCCATCATGGGACAAGGCCAGTGCATCCACTGTGCGGTCAAGACGTTGGGTGTACACACAATTATTCGATGCGGTATCCCATATCTCGAGCTGACAGTTGATGGCTGGGCTTTCCAACTGTCCAAACCGTTCCTCCGAAGCCACCGCCAGACGCTTCCCGTTGGCGGATAAAGACAAAGACCACACATGGTGGAATTTAGCCCTGATTGTTCGCAGACACGAGAGTGAATTAGCATCCATAATTTGAATTTCATTGTTCATCTCCACCGCAAATATGGATGCCTTTTCCGAACCAACAATCGCGTCAATGCGACGTGAGACAGTCAGCGTTTTCTTGAAGGCACCTGTGGATACATCCCAGAGTTTGATTTCATGATCGTCTGCAGACAACAGGACAGTGTAATCCATGACGAAACATACTGAGTGGGCCATGGATTTGTGGATTTCTGCGGCGCCCATAATGGTTGTGGCATTCAAGTCCCAAACCTTGATCAATTCGTCATGCCCCAGGGATGCAAGGGTTGTGTCATCTGCCGAGAAAGAAAGCGAGTCTACCCGAGCATAATCTGCATCTAGCACTCGAGGTGTTAGATTGTCGCTCAAATCCAGAATGGTTATTTCGCCTTCATCTGAACCTAGCACAACCCGCTGCCTCGAGAGAGCCAACGAACGAACAGTTTGCTCTGGAAACTCTAATATGTGCAGAATTTGACCAGTTGCTACCTCCCAGACTACTATACGAGAAGTAGATGCCGAGGCGAGAAATTTGTTGTTTGATGAAAAGGCCACCACCGTGGCGTCCTCATTTCCAGCAAGCTCTCGTGGCACCGGATCCGGATCCTCACCCCAGCGAAATAGCTTCAGAGATTTGGGACCTTGAATTGCAAGCCAGTGGCCATTGTGCGAGAATGCTCCGACGCCGACGTACTGTGGTATTTCGAGAGCTCGCACACACTGGCCTGTGTTTAGATCCAGTGTACGAGTTTCACCACCTCGTTCAATCAGCGAGAGATGGTTGCCGTCGCTCAAAAATGCCATCAAAACATATACAGACTCCCATCTTGTGACATTGGGGAAAGTTGCAAAGCAGATGCCACTCTTGGGGTCCCAGATTCCGATGCTACCATCGTCGTGGCATGATGCAACCCTTCCATCTCTTGAGACAGTGACTGAATATACCCCATAGTCAGACTCGTGGGTAAGTCTTCGAATGCAAACGCCTGAGGTTAGGTCCCAAAGTGGGATATCGTAAAATGCATCTAGCACAAGCCAGTCGTTTGGCAAAAAGGCAACACTTCCTGGTCGGCCACCCCCTCCTGGCAATACTTGCATGCGTGGAGTCCAATTTGACTCCACCAATGGCAGCTGTGTCATCCATTCGGGAATATGACTCTCGAAGTTCTTTCGAATGACGCTTTCCGTCGGGGCAAAAATGAGTGCAGAGCTGTATGCCTGCAATGGGGACTCATCAATTATATCGCCAAAAGCCAAAGCGAATCTTCTTGCATCGTGGACAAATGCTGAGAGGTTGGGACTTCCAGTCGTCTGAGATTCATCTGTTAGCTTCTAAAGAAGATGATCAAGTGTAAAATGTGGCTTACACTAATAACGTGATGCAGTTCATTAACCATACCAACCACATCGGACATCCTGCCCATGAGACTTGATGCTTCAAGCCAATGAAGAAAATGCTCCAAGAGAAATTTATGTACTGCGCTTCCGTCTTTGAACTTTTGTTTGCTCGCTTTCATGTGATGTAACCAGAATTGGCATGCATACTGAACCTCTGGTGAGAGGTACTTTGCAACTACTCCTCGCTCCAGCTTAGCGCGCCCTTTTCCTGGCACCCTCATGTTGCAAATGTCAGTTCTAAGACTTGTCTGCAGAACATCGAGGCATCTGACAGCTAATTCCTTGTGAACTCTTTCTTTGCGAATGTGAAATTCCTGAGCTTTCTCATCGTGTACTAGGAAGTCCCGAAAAGAGGAATGAAACAGTCGAATTGGAGCACCGTGTTTTGGTGTGTCAAAGACTGAGCGAAGATGATCGAGATGAATATTAATGGTGGATTCATGAATGTTGAGCAGCTTTGCCAGCGATGTCGCCGACAGTGATGCAGCAAGAAGCACAATAGACCCCACAATTCTTTCAAACTGTTGGATTGCCTTGTTCCTGGATTTGACTGGAGTGTCGCGGGTTATTTGTGTCAATATGGGATAATATAATTTCCCATAGTCAGAAGTGCTATCAATTGAATTGTCAAGGAATAGTCTGACTCTATCATTGGGAGACATGAGTTGGTTTTCATCTCGTATAATTCGAGAAAATGTGGTGACTGAGATGAAGAGAGCACATTCACCGACAATGGTTTGGGTTATATCATTCCCTGGCCATTCATTAGGCAGATTGAAAGATTTCTTCCGATGAGAAGCACTCCGGGATGCTCGGAAATCGGACAAGTCGGAATCCAGGATAGCGCGAATATCGTGCTTTATGCTGTCTTGGTTCACTTGATGAAGAGTAAAGTCGTGATGAATCTTTTTCAAAATGTTGAAGTGCTTCTGAGTGTTGTATTCAGGCCTGCTGGCAATGAATACCTTGAAAGGCCTATAATTACCCGTTGTTAGAAGGCGCAGTATGGAATCTTTGTACTCTCCATCCTCGCACTCATCGAAAGCATCAACAATCAAAAGAGGGAGCGATGCGCCTTTCTCGGGCTTGAAATGTTGCAGTGAACCTAGAATTAACTTTTCAAACTGAGCCTCAGGAGATCCATGGACTACCTGCGGATTATCCCTGATGGTTTCATAGATGTGCCAGTTAAGTGTTGGCGATTGACAAGCTAGCTGGTGTGCCAATGTGGTAAAAAAGCGCTTTCCTTGCCCGCGATCGCCCTCTCCTCTCTTGAAGAAGAAGTTGGCGGACAGCACAGCTGTCTCCAGCTTGCGCGCAATGGTTCGGGCAACGGTGGACTTGCCAGTGCCAGCGATACCCTGCAACCAGAATGTCCTCGAGCCTTCCGAGCATCTAGCCCAATGGAATATTTCGTCTAGAACTGCAAGCCGTGTTTCAGGGTGACAGAAGTCATTCGAGTGGTTATCGATATGATTCCAAGTTGCGCCCGGTGCTAAGGGAAGCTTAGAGAGCAGATCCTCTGCGTATATCGTGCGTACTATTTCACTACATTAAACAATCAATACTAGTTCTGTCGATCCATAGTTTGGGGACATACCATGACTCTTTGAAAATCTTATGCAATCTGCTGATCTGGTCGAAAAGGCTCTGGGTTGTCTTACGATCCCAGAACTCGCAATGACTTTCACACTCATCTCCAGCCTGAGCGAGTCTAGTACCGACATCTCTCATGTTTTCTAAAAAGGGCTTTGCATGTATTAGTTGAAAAGGAGACCTAATTGTAGTTTCGGCATCGCGTTGCCAGCGGACCATATGACCAAGCAGTTGAAGTGAGCCAACATATGTTCCAATGATGGCGATCTTCAAGTTGTCGACAGCCTGGTCAGGCATAGACTTAATGGTAGAGCTGTTGATGATGTAGACTCCTTGATACTTGGAGCATTGAAGAAACAGAGCTGTAGCTGCCGCGATGCCTTCTAGAAACAAATTCCTTAGATCTCCTTTAGCGGTGATTGCCTGGTACGCGAAGTTAGCCATATTTTATATCAAGCTCCTTTTCAAGGGTAATGAGATTCGGGTCTACGTACCAAGAATACAAGTTGAATCGCAACCCATGGAAGAGCAGCATGTATTGGGTCAATGCCGATCGTGATGTCGCTCATTATTGTAGAATCGCCCAGTGTCGATATTATGCTTTGGAGTGGGTGATAATTGTTGCCATCATCATCATGAGCTTCTATCTCCTTTTCCATTATACTCCTCAGATTAACCACCAGATCCTGTACGGACACGGGAGGTTGGATGGCTCCATGGTCCTCAGACGTCTTCGAAAGGAATTCGAAAATGACACCCGCAATCTTCGGGTTTTTATTTTCATCTTTCAACTCCGCAAGGGCTGCATCCCAGAGCTCTTTTAGGACCTCGCTGTTGTTTTTCAAACCTGTAGACAGGCAAGATGATTTCGAATCGCCGACAAGTTGACCGTTGGTCGTCGGTGTTTCGGGATCTATATGCGAAGATCGTGGCTCAGCGTCACCGACCAGTTGATCATCGACCTTTTCTGAATTCAGATCTTCGTGCACGGGGCCCGCTTGAGCGTCATCGATGGGCTGCTTCTCTGCTTTCTCTTCAGACCTTTCTTCGACTTTTTCTGTCTCTGAATCTCCACGCAAGGAACTTGCTTCAACGCCGCCGATTTGTCGATTGTTTGGTTCTGTTCTCGCTTGACCTTGTTAGCAAAAACGCCTCACTTGGCCACCGCAAACTTACTTGGCAATGGATTACCTCTGGTGGCATTGATGCCATCCGGCACGGAGCTTTGCTTCTCCTTCTTAGACCTTAACCGCAGCGGGAGGCAGATAAGACACGGATTGCATCGCCATGGCTTTTTGCGTGAGCCCTTGCTGGGCATGTTTGTGCTAGTCGTAATATAGGCCGATAGAATCGAGTGAGAGTATTCTGTGGTTTGAGCTAAAATCCC
The DNA here is from genome assembly GCA_022837005.1 of Calonectria pteridis. Classification (NCBI taxonomy): domain Eukaryota; kingdom Fungi; phylum Ascomycota; class Sordariomycetes; order Hypocreales; family Nectriaceae; genus Calonectria; species Calonectria pteridis. The sequence continues at coordinate 282,977 of JAKZGU010000058.1, forward strand.
TTCTCCAACAGCTATCTACCGCAAGACATCAGCCGACATAGGTAGATCTAGCTTTATTACTCAGTCCTGTTGCGTCTGCATTGTCAGTTTATGCATTATGACCTGGCGCGGCCCGCTCACATTGAAAACGAAGCCGGAGCATTTCACAGAGCGAGGGATGAAGTGTGTCGTTGCATGCATGAAGCATCGACGCAACAATGTTTCAAATCCAGCAAGTGGCGCTCATTGAAGCAGTGGCTTTAGGTAGCGACAGTCGCTGTTAGTACAATGCCGCTCAAAATGACTCATATGCAACGGCCTGAATGCAATGTTCTACGCATGATTCTTGATTCATCTTTTGGTTGAGGCATATATCATCGTCTCAGGATTCAGCGATCAACTAAAATTTCTCGTCGACCTCTTCAGTTCAGCTCACCTCTTGTGGTCTTTTTATTCCATTCGCCTGAACCTTTCCCTCCATCAATGTCAAGACCAGTTATCCAACTCCATACCTGGCAATTATAGGATGAATGCCGTTCGGGATATTCCTTCTTTATTTTATGTATGCTCCGTTGTTTCGGGGACTTTGCTTCTTTATATGGGTACGATGCTTAGTTGGCGGTTAGTGGTTGGTGCAATCCACCCGCTTTAGCCCGACAGCCGGGCCCAGAATAGCCACCTCGGACCAGAGTTTCAATGACCCGGTCGGCCGATGTCGTTCTTCGTCACATATTTCAGTGAGACGTGTAATTATGGAAATGTGATCGCCAGAAGATGCACCTTATGCTATGACTATGCGAGCCTAGCATATCATCGAGCCAGCTACTCTATTGTTATTGAGTACTGTGGAAACATAATTCAGCCTTATTTCGCTCACATCTGCTTTCCTCCGCGGCTGGTGGGGCCCAATATCCCAAAAGCAAAGTTCTTCGGAATTTCGTCACCAATCCTTGCTTCACGTTGCAGTGCTTTCAACCAATCAAGTGTACATAGCCTTCTGAATGCGCTCTTTCAAGGCCCACAAACCACTCAGCTCCGTTTAGCTCCTTTTAGCCTTTGCGAGATGCGGTGGCATTGAGGAAATCAAGACTGTGACTGATCCAGCCCATAGAAGTGGGGTAATAGTAACTACCGGCAGGCTGATGATGGAATTGGGAGCACATTGCGTGGTCATTCTTTGCAGTTAGGACTTGTCCAACTTCGCAAAAATGTTTATGAGGGGATATTAAACCTACTTCTGCTCATTGGACATACGGTAAGTCGTCACAGACTAAGGGTAGTCTGGCATATTGACAGGTGCAGAAAGGACAAGTTGCAGAAAGGACAAAGGCACCCTTCCTTGCGATACCATTCAACTGTCCCCCCACTCGTGGCACGATCTAGCTTCCAACCCCTGTTTGGAATCATTTGTCTCCATTGTAATCGGCGCTTATCTACATTTTCTCCCAATTCTCATTTGATATAGTTGGAATAGTCTAATAATCCTCTAGTTTCTGATGAAAATGATGAAATGTTAAGCTTGACATTGAGCTTCTGGCTTGGCAAAGATATTTGATTCGCACCGCAATCGCCCAATATTTAGGGTATAATTATATGATAAGAGTCTGTGATCGTCTCGCATACCTTATGGTAGGTGTCTTCAGAATTCAATGTGATACTTACGGAATCTCAATCAAGACTAGGCCTGGCGAACAGCCGCCCCTCCACCCTCTGTGCCTCCAGATCTTCCAATCCTTCCGGGATCCCTTCAAAAGGTATTTCTGTTGCCTTTGGCACGAGTTGGCCTATTTCTATGAGAGCCAGAATTTGTTCCAGATCCTCCTTTGAAGCCCCCAAAGAACCCTTTAGAGTAATATTGCGTTTTATGAAGGCCTCAAATGACAGTTCGAAGCTCACGTCGGCTCCTCCAACAAGGACTACCGTGCCGCCAAGTTTGACCGCAGCGCAATCCGCCGCGACTGTCTTTGCAAGCCCGACAAACTCGACTACAGCGTCAAACACAACGCCAGAGAATGCATCATAACTGCTAGCGCAATCAATGGCCCCGAATTTCTTGGCAGCTTCATATTTAGACTCGTCAATATCGACGCCATAAACCTTGGCGCCTTGGAGTGCAGCGACTGCCACGCCGTTGAGACCAAGGCCACCGATACCAGTGATGCCAGCTGTCATCCCTTTAACGACACCAGCTTTTGTCAGAACGGCGTGATATGCCGTTGCAATAAAATCCGTAGCCACAGCTGCCTGAGGGAAGGTGACACTGTCTGGAATCTTGACCAAATGTTCGTGATAGGCCAGAGCGTACTCGCTATATCCACCATCATATCCCAGTCCAACTGCTGTGGCCCAGTTACCCAGCCAGCGCTCCGATCAACTCAATTCAACTCGACTTTTTCAGCGATTTGAATTAGCCAAGGTCGGAATTAAATGGAAATGCCTCAAATTAAATTGATTGATAATTTTGATTGAATTGAGTCTATAATAGTTAGGCATAAAATATATCATCAATATCCTGACCCCTCTTACAGCCCCGGGCTATAGGTATGGATAAGTAACTCAGACCTTTATTAATCCGGCGGAGATTTATTAATCCGGCGAAAATTTGCGCCCAGTAATCATCTTAAATACACAAAAAAATACTAAATATAGGGTAAATAACTAATAAAAAAATATACTAAATAAATTAATTAATTCAATTTAATCCAAATATTAAAATTAAATTGCTTGAATAGGCAAAATCGTTGAGTTGATTTGACTTGAATTGAGTTGAGTTGAACAGAATTGAGTTGATCGGAGCGCTGTACCCAGCTCCGGAGGTTGTGAGAGAAGAGCAATCGCGACGCGGTCGCCGATTTTGAAAGGGGACAGCCCTGGGCCAAGTTTCACAACGGTGCCTGATACTTCATGGCCTAGGGTTACGGGAACCGTTGGCAGAATGTGGTGACCTTTCAGCATATGCACATCCGAGTGGCAGAGGCCAGCCGCCTTGACGGAAATAAGCAGCTGACCTTCTGCTGGTTCTGGGATAGGCAAATACACAAGCTCTAGGCTTGTATCTGGACCGCCAAATCGAAAGGCTTTCATCATAAACCAATTAAGAATCAAGGGTTGTGAAGTGGCTTGTGGGGTGCTTGCGAATGATGAATGAAAATTCCACAAGTTCATGCCGCCGGTTCTTATAAGATCATATGGCTCTCTTGGTCACGTATTGAACTTCCCCGACGGGCCATGTTAGACCCCGAGACCGCGATGGGCTTGGTTGCAAGCGAGCCCGCCTTGTGGTTATGATAACGTTAGCATGTGGGGTCAGCCAAGACGGCCCTGTGCTTTAGCCACGACTGGATGCAGTGACTGCTCATTATTTGTTTAATTTTTATTTTTTTAGCTCTGGGAAAATGTAATAGTAAAATGAAGCAAATGATAAAAGATTACAGCCACGTACGTAACAGACATTGCGCCGGCCTATCTCGTCGTTTACCGGCAATGTCGCTCATATGCAGACAGCACCTCGCATGGACCACCACCAAGCACTAGTTCTCCATTCTTCCCCATCTTTGCCATCCATCAGATGCGCCCACTTCTGAAGGAACCACGGGGCGGCTTCCCAGCTCCGTAAATCCCACGGGGCCCCTGCACCAGCATTGCCAGCCAAGCCCCAGCATCGAATGCCCTCATTCAATAGGTCAAGGCTCAAGTCATCTTTGTCAATTGTTGGGGGATCCGAGAATGCAGCAACGATGGCCCTGGATCGGAAGCCCGGCCACGGGATTATATCCAAAGACGGGTGATGAGGAACTGCCAATTGTGCCCTTGTCGGACGAAGATCAGGTTTAAGATCCTGGAGCCAACTCGGCAACCCCTGCAGGACCTGGGGATCATATTTGAAGTCCTCGTCACTGCCGCTAAGCGTGATTTCCACCCCGAGACGGGAAAACGGCGATTGCGAATCATAAGACAAGAAATCGGTCCTCGGAACCCCCAGGAGCAATCCATTTGTTAGAAGGGCAGAACTCAACGAAACCCGAGATATGGGAACACAATCTGCCGAAGGCATCAGGATGTTATGCATTTTCATGCTGCCAACGTGTCCTGCAGGCGCCTGCAGGACGACTCAAAACCTCAATTCCAGCTTGTACTGCCTCTTTGAAGTCAATTTTACCAAGGGTCGAGCGGATAGTGCGGATCCATTCTCCCATGGGAAGCAGACTGGCACTGTGGATAGCCCACGGCGTAACCGGGTACCCTAGGGAGATGAGCCCGTACTTGATCACGTCCCGCATTCCAAAGATCTCGTTAGCCATTATGCTCATGAAACTATAGCGCTCTCTCTCAGTGCACGCGCTAAAGCACGAGGAGAACCCGAAAGCAGTAAGACATGGTGCAGTGGACGAAAGGCAGCTCCGCGTCGTCCCCAGAACCGCAGGGGGGCCCGTCGAAATGGAGCCCAATTCACCCCCGTCGCAGAGGAGGTGCAGTCTTTGCACGGATGTATCGGTAAACGGGTTTTCTGGGGAAGCTGTCAGAGCCAGACTAGTGACAGCAAGACTCTCCAGCATCTTTAGCCTCTCTCTCTGCCTAGCGCCTACGGACCCGCGGGTGGCATTGTAAGTCAAGCGACAAGGAAGCTCAGCCATGTGCAAGCAAGGGGACATACGATAGTTTCGCTGGGCCACAATGTTTTGCCACCTGCGGCGCTGTGTTTTACATTTCGGGGCATCTCTGCGGCGGCATGATAGATTCTGTAATGGAGAGGTGTAATGATAGGAAGGGGGAAAAGAAAGTGTGGCACCTGTATTCGGGTTTTGCTCCTACGTCATGGCGCACTGACGGCTTTTCAAACGAGACTAGCGTGAGGAGAGCTCGGATAAAATAGTAGGGGATTTCTCTGCGCTGCATGGAGAGGCGAAAATACGGTTAAGGTTTCTCCGTCCAACGTTATCACTGTGGGTACCACGTTCCACATCAATGACATCGTTGCTTCAACATTCTATGAGACAGGAGTGTCATGGTCGTGTAAGTTAGTGTATATAAATGTTTGCATGCTGGCGAGGAAGCCAAGGAGTATAGATCATGTCGCAACTCATCATATCCTGAACCACCACTTTTCACCGCTGCTTGCCATCATGCCTTTTGGAACCTTTAACCTCAACGATCAATCTGTCGCGGTCTTTGCATCTACCTACCCGAATTCCAATGGCGCCTGTACAAACGCCTCGATTGTTGCGGTGCAGTATCGCGTCTCTGCAGCTCAAATCGCTCATCTCGTACCCAGTGTCCTCGAGCTGGAGGATGAGCCACTCATGACATCCACGTTTCTAGACTATGGCATGAGCAGTAACGGGGCTTACACTGAGTATGTTCATCAAGTTGAAGTTACCTACCAAGGTCAAAAGTTCGACTACAACCTCATCCTGCTTCTCGACAACGAGTCTCCCACTTTCTCGGGTCGCGAACTTTACGGCTTTCCCAAGGTCTTAGGTAAAGCACACATCGACACGAAAACAGGTGGACGACTAGTCGTCGGCAACGCTCAGAGACCAATCGGCCGTAAGGTTGTCAACTTTGAGTTCGTCCCACAGGCGCTCATCGAGGGCCTCCCGCCGAACGATAAGTGGATGCTGAATCTGCGGAACATTCCTTCGCCATTTCCGGGTCAGAAGCCTTCAGTCCAGGAGTTCGTCCCTTGCGTCATGGACATGAAGATTGATGAGGTTTGGCTGGGCGAGGGGCGTGTCACCTTCCCAAGGACTTCGGCCTTGGATCCATGGGCAAACATCGATATCTTGAGATATGAGGGAGCATTCTTCGGGAAGCACATGTCCGCGAAGCTTCTCGTACGGGACAAGGCCTTCCAGCTGTAGAAGGCATGGCTTTGTGGGCTATATAGTAGAAGAATTTCAGAAGGATGATGAGTCGTTTTGGTATCGTTACCATGAACGCTGTAGATGGTATCGATTTGACAAAATGGTATGGGCAATCTCCTATAATACAAACTTTGTACATTACAACTTTCATCCCAAACATACGGACGTGATGTTGCTCACTTCTATAAATTCGTATGTAAGCCTCAGAAGTCTGGCTTTTACTCGACTGCCTGGTTCGTAAACATCAAACTAAGATTCTTTGCTAACATTAACAATGTATTCACCTCTACAACACCCCATTCGAGCATTAAACCTTGGACCACGGTGTCTCCCCGCCACACGCGTAACCGGGATATAAAGCCCGCCCGCCAGTGATAGCCTAGTGTGGCGGCTATGCCCAATCACTCCAAGTCCTCAGTCATGCACATCGGCATGTGCGCGTCAATCAAGTCGAAAGATGCAGACTGCAAAAGACCCGCTTCTAAATATGTTCGTGGGTCGGCTTGTTGCTAAAATCTTATCCGAGCTCGGGTCTGTGGCTTAGCGGCGCTAATCAACAACTACCGGCCCCTTATCACCAATGGTGGGGAATCAAAAATGCATCCCCGCTCTTACAGCTGAATGTGTAGGCAAGTCAATCGCGTATTTTTTTTCCACCCCAAAGTACTCTTCATGAGGATGTGCTCTGGTGTACTATGTCTGCATCCTCACCAAAAGTCCCTTCCAGAGTATTGATCCACCACATTGAGTTTTTCTTGATTTGGTAAATAGAACAGATTATAATTATAATTTGCAGGAATCAGCGACACCATCAGAAAAGTTGGGTTGTAAGCAGTTCTTTTGTCTTACTTTACCCATCGCCCCTTGGAACCTTCTTCTCCCGCTAAATTCATCCAACAACACTCATCCAACTGATCATTTTCGGAATCTCCCAGCTCTGTCATGGACATAGGTTGAGAAAATGCTATAGGGTAATTCAGCGCTATTAGTTAGGCATCTTAGCGGGAGCACGCTAAACGCCTCGCCTCTAAACCAGACGTGGACAGATTGACGAGGTACGGCGCCAGTGAAGAAAGTGAGCGCTGGAGAGGAGTAATACGTCAGCGCTAGCCGGCTGATCTCCTGGGTGAATAACGCCACCCTTAACGACGCCTTAACAAACGGGTATAAAAATATGGGTGGTTCCGCCTCTGCTGCTGGTTTAGAATTATAAACTGAACAGTCATCACCGTCTATTTCTAATTTCAAAGATGGAATCATCACTTGTCGCCATCAGAGAGAAACTTGACCAAGCTGGTGTCCCTTACAGTGTCCCAGAGTCAGTCAACTTCAACGACCTGTTGTCCAACTACACGGGGAACCACCTGGACCGCAAACCTGCCATCATCACCGTCCCCGAGAGTCATTCTCATGTCGAGACTATCGTGGCTGCATGCGCAGCCGCCAAAGTCCAATTAGCAGTTCGTGGCGGCGGCCACGATCTCTTTGGTCGCTCCACTGTCGCTGGTGCTGTCACTGTAGATCTGCGTAAGCTTAACTCCGTTACAGCTACTGAAGATGGCAAGAACGCACGGATTGGAGGTGGTGCAACTCATCACCAGGTTCTCCAGGGCCTGGTATCACACGGGCTACAAGTACCTACTGGATCTTGTGGCGGCGTTGGCTTCGTCGGCTGGTGTCTTGTTGGTGGTTTGGGCCCGTACATTCACTCTTACGGGTTGGGTGCGGATCAAATCATCGGCGCTAAAGTCGTTAACGCTGAGGGAAGGCTTGTTGATGCCGATGATGATATGCTGAAGGGATTGCGAGGCGGTGGTGTTGGTCTCGGTGTTGTGGTTGAGCTCATTGTTAAGGCGTATCCTCTACAAGAGGTAGGTATTGCACTGATTCATTGCCCGGAACCCTCAAGATCTACGGGGATCACCATATTCCAATATGAAGAAAACGTGGCTGATTTTTCTTTTAGGTGCAAGCCGGTTTACTGATGTTCGACTCGTCCAACCTCTCAGAGGCCGTTACCACCTTCTTTACCAATTTTGCAAAAGTATTTGAGGGAGACGAACCAGTACCAACCCAGCTCTACGCAATGCCCTTTATTTTTTCCGTTCCAAGGCTGGGATTGACGGTGTGCTGCGGTTTTGTCTGGAACGGCACCGCGACAGACGAGTCGCGAGCTTGGGTCGATCGCGTCGCTGGATTAGCTCCGCTCATGCCTGGGATGCCAGAGCCACGCGCCACCATTGCCACGACCAAGGCCGTTGACTTCTGCGCGCATCTTACTTCCATGCTGCCCGTGCAAGTCAGTGGACGGACTCAGACTGTCTCCATCTCGCGTTTTTCACCGAGGGCAATTGCAAGCCTCGCGAAGGTAGTGGCCGCGATACCGAGCAGCTGTAACGGCGGCATAAACATTCACACGATGCGCTCAAACTCCCCTTCATGCTCCGACAAATTTCCAGGATCCATTAGTCCTTACCGCGAGCCTCACGTCACATTTGAGCTCCTTGGGCTTGGTCCCGATGATGAAGCCGCTAAGGAGGCCGCTGAGTGGGCCATGACTGCACGCAACGAGCTCATGGAGCTGGAGGTTGCAGAGAAGAAGACGTACATCGGCGTTACATCCCCATAGTGTTTGGATTTGGAGGCTGTTTTTGGGGACAAGTTAGAGGAACTGAAGAAAATTAAGCGACAGTTCGATCCCGATGGCGTCTTCAAGGATACCCTCGCTGGATTGAGCTGAGAGAATCGGCAAGTAGTATAAGACCATGATATCACGAGTACCATTATGTAAGCTGCTATATCACGATTGCATACCGATGGGGAGACTGTATAGATTTGCAATGAAATTTGATAATCTTGACCAAACCTGCTACTGGATGTTCAGATCAGACTCTCTAGGCGGAGGCTGTGGCGACAATAATTGGCCAAAGCCTGGCTTGAAATGGCCGCCAGACAGGAAGCTAGGATAGAGAAAATGGTCTGAGTAGGAGTGTTTCCTGCCAAGCTCCCATAGGTAATCTTGCTGATGAGCTGACTCTGATATTGACAGCTGCGGCTCCGGGCCGCTGGAAAAGCTCACGCAGAGACTAGCCATCACCGGAATAGTGTCGATCTCAAGATTGTCGGGAAAACCGATCCGTATGTGAAATCCATCCCTCACCTGGGCTGAATCGCTGATGGTTAAGTTATCCACTGATTACCGCTGCGGTCAGGAGTATTCCTGAGGCTAGGCCTAGCGTGTGTTAGCTTCGAGTCGTCAGGGTTGCGACACACTGGTGGCGCAAAATGTCGTATGATTTGGCTGCAGGACCAAATTCTCCCGCTTGGAATCTCCTACAGATTGTAAAAATGCCTGGAATTATTCAGGCCTGGTTTATTTGAAACATACTGTATAATCCCTCGACATGGCACCCTTCAAAGCATCAGTTTGCCGCGCTACGGCGCTTCCAGCTCATCAGAGACGGTCCATGGGGATGATGTCTGAAGATATTGCACGTAAGCTTTTAGCATGATACGATGGAGATATCCGGGTGATTTTCATGGCATGTCATGGCTCGGAAAACTGCCGAGATATCTTCATGTCTCTTCAGTACGACGCTACCACGTGGAATCCCGCTGCCTTTTGTGTCTGGCAATTAGTGAGGCTCTGTCACACGTGGCGTCGCCAACCTGTGGTACTATTTAACGCTGGGGCTGACGCTAACCATCCATGGGAAACCTTACTCACAAGGCCGTGATCCTTTCAGCCGAACTCACAGCAACAATTGCCGAAGTCAGACATCTTCTTACCCGGCGTATAATTTGACCATCTTGCTATCTACCGAAGCCATGTGGCGTCATGTCTCTGTGGTAGTAATCTATTTTGTAGTGTTTCCTCGTCCATAGCCTAGAACGGCTTGAAGCCAAGACACAGGGCCGCCTTTAGCTCGTCCATTCAATATAGCCTACGCGTTCTCCCCCATAGAAATTGAGTGCGCTTGTAGAATTGCCAGGGGTCGTGGTCTAGTTCGTGATCTTCCGGGAACTAGGTCAAGCCAGCTGCGGTCAGATCAGGAACCAGGCTCCTTAGAGCAATGGGCAGCGGAGCCGCATTCTTGCGGCTTAGAAGTACAAAACGCATCTCTTTTACAGTGGTTGCACGGCTCTTTATAAAATCCAAGTAGATTCCATATCCCATTTTTCTGATTTGCTGCCGCGACCGTGCAAATGTAATGTCATACCGTGTTCTATGTTTTGATCTGGTTGTATTTTAATACAGAAGGAATGCCTATCACTGAGTACAGACCGTCGGTAAGGTCGCCTGGGACTTGAACTTTGGTGAAAATTGCCATGGAAACTAATCCCAGAACAGTTCCTTGTGGAAGCATGGACTCTATACGGCGTAGGAACAGCCATCCTGTTCTTGCGATTTGGAGTTCGTATCGGGACCGTTGGGTTTCGGGGACTTCAAGGCGATGATTTCTTTGCCGGACTGGTCATCATCTTCTACGCAATAGACGCCATGACTGTGCATTTGATATGTTTGTGATCGACGTGATCCTGGTGAAGCGTGCTGACATTGATTAGATCACTGGGGGACAAACATGGAAGCATCTGTCCTGATGAAAACTAGCAGTATGTTACTGGTTCTCTCACGAACTTCAACTAAATCCTCATACCTTCCAGCACTATCACAACACGACATTGTGGATTTTACCAGAGGCTCAAAGCTCGAATTGACTGCCTGGTATTCATATACTGCGCTCATTTGGTGCTTGAAAGGAACCATGCTTTGCTTCTTTTCTCGGATGACCATTGGCACATGGCACAACATGTTCGCCAAAGCGGCCTCTGTAATTTGTGCGCTTGGGTACTTGGCTGTCTTCATCACGGTAATGACGTTGGGGATTTCGATGTTGCTTGAGGACTGACGAGAGTTGACAGATCACGTTCGGCTGCTTTCCAGTCCACAAAAATTGGCAGTACGTGAATATTAATTATTTGGCAAAGCAAGATGGCTAATTGATTACACAGGGTTGTTCCTAGTCCTGGAGGTTGGCTTCTTGGTGCTGTAGAATGAACCAGTGTAGTGCTCACATCTATCATAGCAAAATGCACTTTCAGGATGCAAAATCTCGTTGTTACCACCATATTTAAAATTATGTTCGTCTATTCACTTGGATAGCCGTAACTATTCTAATCGTTAGCAGCACCGACGCTCTCATCTTTTGTATTCCTCTGCCCCTCCTCTGGAAGCTCCAAGTTCCTACCAGGAAGTAAGTCTTGCTACCAAGCGGGATAACGCCAATGGATATTAATTTATGTAGGAAAATCGTTATCGGCCTACTTCTTTCTTCTGGCCTGTTTGTGATCTCAGCTGCCATCATCCGTGTTGTCTTGACACTATCTGGCGCACCAAATGCTCTGACTATCAACAGCTGGGGTGTACGAGAGACCATCGTCGGAATCCTCACCGTCAACATCCCTGTCATGAGGCCCATGTTTAAGAAGTCTTTTTGGACTGGCGGACCCCCCACGCACAGCTCTACCGTCAGGACAACGACTTTAGGGGGTAAATCGGCTGATATCACAGGACCGTATGAGCTTACGACGAGCATAAACGACGGGGCGGCCGAGTCGAACAGGGGGCACAGTAGCCAGGAATCCATTGTCGGAAAGTCTGGATTCCCGAACTCTGGTGGTTCGCACAACATATGCAATTACCCATGAGCAGGGTGCGGAAGATGACGAGTCTTGGTATGAACGGAATAGAGGAAACAACGCGTTGGTTCATGCTGGGCCGGTTGGTGTATAAAGTTGGCTATGAAATCAATGCACCTGTTGGATTTCCATCAAGTTCTGCGTTTGCGGGTGGTGTGCGAGGTACGGCTCAGACAGCGACCACAATCACCACAACCCGCCATTGTCATTTGTTATTATTTTCAGGTTTGCCTATTTGGTGGAGAAACTTTTACATGTGACATCACGGATCATCGCAATCGCCCAGGATCAAGAAATACTTAGACTCGATTCCCGTCTTGGTAAGTCTGATTCCTTGGCCTTGTTTTGAGCCGCCTTCTCCACTTAGCCCGTCTTACCCAATTTTGATGATCCACTCTCAATCTCACCGAATGACTCGTCTCACCGTTTGGTGACGAGAATGAGATTGCGAGACAATTGATTGAGGCCACAAAACCGACCACGGCTCAAAAAACCAGAGTTGCAAAGTCTGTAGCATCTACACTACCACTGTTATGACAACCGAGTCTGCGCTGGTCACGGACTCGCCATACAGCGCTTTTCGAAAACGCCTCTACGTTCAGGATGATGGCGAAGACAACCACCAACCTCTGACCATTGTTGATCGCGACGGCGCCGTTCTGACGGAAGACGAGTTTGGGGGCCTCATGCGGAAAATAATAGAATGCAATGATGTCCTTCTTCTCAACAGATACCTCCCACAAAGCCCGTACGCTCTATGGCCCATGGTACCATTCCACTGGGACGTGTTTTATGTTGCCGCCGATCAGGGAAGCATTGATATCCTTCGAATTCTCCTGGAGCGCCATGCCAGTTCTCCCGTCGCACTTGAGCCTGTTGAGGAGCGAGGGTTTCTACTATTAAACGTGGCATGCGATTCCGCCCGGGTCGACATGGTGCGATGGTTACTCGATAACCAACCGGCGTATGCGAATGTTGATGCCAGAATGTGGGGCCGCACGGCAATTATCCTGGCCGCAGGCCCCAATTGCGTCGAGCTGAATGAGCAGGACTTTACAGAGAGTCGGAAACAAGCTCGTATCGACACAATGATGGCCTTGCTAGACCATGGCGCCAGCGCCGGCGACCTGCATCCTTGTTCGCCGTGGGTGATGGGGCCAGAGCAAACACCGCAACAGCCACAGGACACCGTGCTAAGCTTGGTGATGCCCTGGGCTGGCTACGATCTGATCCAGAAGCTGGCCAACAAAGGGGCTGATATGTCGGCCAAAGTAATGCAACAAGCTAATAGGGACATTTTTGGGTCTCCAGATGACGGCCCTACTTGGAACATTACGCTCCTTTCTATCGCCAGCCTGTACTCGAATATTGATGGAATTCAAGCCTTGCTTGATCTTGCAGATGGCAGCATGAGAATTTCGGACTTGGTTTCATGCGTGGATAGCTCTGGGCGTATTCCTCTTCATTGGGCAGCCTCTCACCCACTTTTCAGAGATGGACGTGATATGTCTCCAGCAGAAAGAGAACAGCATGCTGAGAAGATCATAGCTACCATGAGATTGCTGTTGTCGGGAAATCCGAACATGATTAATATTCAGGACAACGAGGGAAACACAGCACTGCATTATGCTGCGGGGTACTATGGCCAGCTGGGTAAAGAGTGCACCGCTATCATCAAACTCTTGTGCGAAAACGGAGCAGATGCAAGTCTCCGAAATAAGAAGGGAGAATCACCACTGCATAGATTGGTTCGTCGGGTCTCGGGTGGCAAGGCAATTGATGGAGAGGCTGTAACTATCCTTTTGGCACATGGCTCAGCAGTGACAGATATTGACGACGATGGAAACACACCACTGCATCATGCCGCAGCACATTGGGTACATGTCGAGGCGGCCAAGGTTCTAGTTGATCGCGGGGCTAAAGTGTGTGCCAAGAATGCAAAAGGGAACACATCCTTGCACGAGGCAAGCAACGGCAGGATATTTTCGCCAACGGCTACATTGGATGATCTGATTGCAGCACAGGATAAGATGATGCAGGTCTTGGTGGAGGCTGGCGGGGAGGAGCTCATGGATCAGGCAAATGCAGCTGGCGAATCACCACGACACCTCCGCGAAGTGAAGCGAGATCGTTTGCGAGGCGAGCGCGACGCAAGGGCTGGGGTTGGTCGAGGTCGAGGTCGGGGTAGAGTTCGAGGCCAAAGTCAAGGCCCGGGTAGAGGCGGGGTTAATAGCATGGGGAGGGGCATGGGTAGGGTTAGAGGTGTAGGTAATTGAGTTGAAGATATTAATACTTGACCTGGAACAATGCTTCAAGTAGATGAGCCTCAAGGATCGAGCACGGAGATGGATCAGGTGCGAAACATATTGCATGCGCGGGCACGTTTGTGCAATAAACACACTGCAAGAATGGCTTACAGTGAACCCCGCACTACGTGGGAATAGCCTCACTCACCAAACGCCAGGCTGGGATGGCGGCTCCCGCGATACCCGCCAGCGCGTATTTCGAAACAAGAAGGAAAAAGATACATGTTCCCGATCGCATGCAGGATCGAGCGGCGACGTCGCCGAGTAGAGGTAAGCGGGGGACCATTGAGTTGGATTGAACAGTGTCATGGTTGAGGCCCCATTTCGTTGTGGCTCGGGCACACGCGCATGTGCCTCGGGCCGACAGTTGGGTGGGTGGTGGGCAAGAGAAAATTTGGTCTGAGCGGTTTTGAGTTGGGGGCAGCTTGGGCTGGGCTGAGCCGCCTTGCGTTGCAGCGAGCATCGTCCATGCAACGTTGACTAAAATAAAGTAAACAACCCTTTCTCAGGTCAGCAGCCAAAAGCCGCGACACAGGATCAAATAAAGATGGTACCTTGGGATGGGTGCAACGGTGATCAATGAGGCTCAGGGCTCAGGCGGGGACGAGGGGCCCGTAAGCTGGGTTATTTGCGTCGGCAAAAAAAATATATGGCGCAGAAGATGAGAGAATACGACATAGCGCACAATTCATGAGCTGATCAACGAGATGTAGAATGTCATGGTGGGGAGAGCGACGGGTGTGACGTCACGGACTTGTTGATTGAGCCTGTTGAGCCTGATGCAGCGCGCGTAATAAAGCGCAAAATGCATGCTTGCAGATGTATCCATCCATCCCAAACGTGTTTGCATTCGGCATTATTTCTCCGAGATTTGGAAGCATGCATGATGTACTTCACCAAGAGCTCAGTAAACAAACGTCTTTTTTTTGTCTGGGGCTGAAGCGGGGGAAATGACAGCTCCAGAGAGGAAATCCACAGTGCCACTCAAGCTGGTCATCGCTTAGCAAGGCGTTAATCATGGTGAATCATGACATTTGGTAGACATGACAAAGAATGCCTCCAGCTTACGTACCGATCACGGGAGACGCGGGACCTCGGAGGCTCTCGGCGAAGAGCCCAGTTTTCCAACACACGCATCGCGGGACACGCGAGTTCTGCATGGGCTTTTGAGGCATGGGTACAGGTACAGGTAGCTACGGCGCACATGGTAGAGCCCGTGGGCTTGTGGGAGCTCTGTCCATCGACAAGTGCGCTCTCACATGTTGCATGCATGCACAGAGACCCTTTTACGGCACAAGTACTCACTCACCTTGCGCAACAACGCTACGCTGCACTTCAACAGCGGCAAAAGCAAATACTCTTGCTGCGCTGGGGTGCCATCATGAGTGGCTTCCCCTCCCCTGTTGTCTCTCATGCGCACCGCTCATTGGGTCTCCCCCTCAATTGCTCTTTTCGGTGTCCGTCATGATGGCGAGCCCCTCTTTTCTTCTTCTTGGAGCTGTCTGCTCTGTGTCCACGGCACGCCCCCCTCGTTGAAGGGCAGTCAATTCGCAAAAGCGACGGTCACTGAGAAGCGCGATACAGCAGTGCTATCTACCTTTGTACAAACTCAATCGAGACGCCGGACATTGGTCTTGTACCGAACACCGGCTGCGTGCCATAGCTAGCTGCCCAGGCGATGTGCCCCGCCTTGTGGCGCGCGGCCCCTCTTTGGCTGGGTGGTTCATGCGCGAAAGCGACCATGGCCAAGAACACTTTGTAGCAGCTTCACCGAGGGGCCGCAGACGCTGGCCTTGCTTGTACAGTATCGGGCGCCGCGAGCGTGTGCCACAGCCAACCAGGCGAGATGCCCACGGCATCCAGGTGCGTGGCGGAGGGCGTCAAGGTTCCGCTTGGCTCAGTCGCGCTGTGCAATTCGCCCTCCCGCTGGCTCCATTTGGGCGTCTTTTTTCTCCAAAGCTTGGTCCATGACATCACCGTGCCCCATACTGAGCTTCGACATCCCCGTTGGCGCTGCAGCTCTGTGTACTGTACCACACAATGTACATGGATTGCTCTGCGACGCCCATCCACATCCCCGCTCGAGCCGAGACAAGGTCACAGCCCACACAGGTGTAGCTTGCTGGTGGGCTTGCTGTCAGAGCGTGCTACTTTGACTACTAATACAGCTCGTCTCCTCCCCTTTGCCCGAGAAGCTTTGTGTACCTCATAGCTTCCAATTCTCCTCTTTGCCTACGACTAAGACCTCGGCCGTCCTACCTCCAACACTGCCACTACTACCACTACCACTACCACCAACCGCCCACCATGCCTCAGCCCATTCCCACAGCTTCCCGCCTCACCGACCTCTTCAGCCTCAAGGGCAAGGTCGTCGTCGTCACCGGCGCCTCCGGTCCCCGCGGCATGGGCATTGAGGCCGCCCGGGGCTGCGCTGAGATGGGTGCCGATGTGGCCATCACCTACGCCTCCCGCAAGGAGGGCGCCGAGAAGAACGTCGAGGAGCTCACCAAGGAGTACGGCGTCAAGGTCAAGGCCTACAAGCTGAACACAGCCGACTACAACGACGTCGAGCGCTTCGTCGAGCAGGTCATTGGCGACTTTGGCAAGATTGACGCCTTCATTGCCAAGTAAGTTGTGCTTCTTCAATTGGCTTTCCCCCTCTTACCCAAAGCCATCCTCCCACCCCGCCACCACGAGACTAACGATGCTGCACCAAACAGCGCCGGAGCTACCGCCAACTCTGGAGTCATTGATGGCTCCGCCGCCGACTGGGACCATGTCATCCAGGTCGACCTCAACGGCACCGCCTACTGCGCAAAGGCCGTCGGCGCCCACTTCAAGAAGCAGGGCAGCGGCTCCTTCGTCATCACCGCCTCCATGTCGGGCCACATTGCCAACTTCCCCCAGGAGCAGACTTCGTACAACGTCGCCAAGGCCGGCTGCATCCACATGGCCCGCTCGCTCGCCAACGAGTGGAGGGACTTTGCCCGCGTCAACAGCATCTCCCCCGGATACATTGACACCGGTCTGTCCGACTTCATCGACCCCCAGACCCAGGAGCTGTGGAGGAGCATGATCCCCATGGGTCGCAACGGCGACGCCAAGGAGCTCAAGGGCGCCTACGTCTACCTTGTCAGCGACGCCAGCACCTACACCACCGGTGCCGATATTGTCATTGACGGCGGTTACACCTCGCGGTAAATGATGCGACGGGGCCGTTTTCTTTTTTTTTTTCTTGCTGTCAAAGTGTAACAAAAAAACCAAAGCTAAAGCGTATAATTCGCACGAATGAATGAAATCAATTCTCGTTAATAATTGCAAAAGAACCGTTGCGTCTCGTGAATGTGGCTTAAAAATGTCTTGGTTGCCTTGGTTGCACACTTATTCTCGGCGCGTGTGACAAAACAGTTGCCTCTTCTAGATTGGGATATGCTGAAAACGATCCCCTGAATTGGCGCATGTTATGTTTCTGAATTGCGTCTGTCAATCCAACGCGTTTGTCATCTCCGCCACTGTCTAATAATGCATTATTCAACCGTTCAACTTTACGCGACAGGTACGTCGGATTATTGGCATTGCGTGCCACAGTAGAGTTGCATTTAAGTAAATAAAGACAAACCTCGTATTGATTCTGAGACACCTGCGTTCAGGGACGAGTTTACTGTCCCGTCTGGGTATACCGAGATGTTACATGATTGACATGAATAAGCTGATCTCACGACATGAGCCTCCATTTCCCCTGGTTCGACGTATTCAACGCGCGTGCAGTTACCCCCACTAAAGGCATGTTCGCATTAGTGGTTTCCCTTTATCCTAATACATTCATCAAGTTTCTATCAGCCATGCCTCCTCCTAACCACGCGTGAATGGAGAGCCACTGCGCCACTAAACATCAATGCAACGGGTGGATATTTTTCCAGCCCCATGTGGTTTACCGACCTAACGACTCTGGAACTGGCATATTCAGGGTTTGATCCTAGAGAAATCACTCATTTCGGAGATGTGGAAATTAGTTCCGCGTGCAACTCCAACAGCGAGTTGGGTGGCTTGTTTTTTTGTGCACTCGTCATGATGTGGGCAAAAGCAAATCCGAGTTGCTGCCTACGGCTCAGCTCAATTGCAACACAACGGTACCACGGGCACTGTCCATTCCGTTCAAAATGACGCCAAAGCATTCAAAAGTTTGTCTTT
This sequence comes from Calonectria pteridis, assembly GCA_022837005.1. NCBI lineage: Eukaryota > Fungi > Ascomycota > Sordariomycetes > Hypocreales > Nectriaceae > Calonectria > Calonectria pteridis. Next base: position 301,017 of record JAKZGU010000058.1, read on the forward strand.
CAACGCCATTATTGCGGCTGAGATGAGTTGCTCCAAGACAATGTCGCAATACGACGAGACGTTTTGAACCATCGCTGTCGCCGAAATCGCCCTAGGCGTTGGAGTTGAACCCTCCCGCCGCAGCTCCTATAAAAGCTCCTGAAAGACCGGCTCAGACCAGGGGAACGGTTTCTATCTCATCAAAACATTACATTGAAATCTCAGACCGCCTAACCAACTTCCAATTCCTCACGAGAGCAAAATGGGGCCTCAGAAGGCAAGTAGCAATTACACGGCATCCCGTATAGCTCTAAATCCAGATGAAAAGGGACGCCTGGCACGGATGAAAGCTGACGACTCTGCAGAACACCCCGTTTGACCTTGAGACCGGCAGCGTGACGGAACTTTATCCACCTGCGCTCATCTTTGACGAATTGGTGCGTTGAGGCGAATGGTTCTCTTGCACATGATGAATCTAACTAGCTGTCAGACTCCTAGAGAAATAGGCTATAGGACTGTTTGGGATTGCTGCAACTGCCCTACGACGCGAAACTCCATGAGCATGGACTGTAGGAATTGTGGAATGCCGCGTTGTCCGAGCTGTCGGGTTCGGAGTGTTTTCAGCTGATGGCGAGCTGTTTTTCACCATCAAGGGGGATAAAGGATGAACCCATTGAAGTAATAGATACGAAATGATAGGAATTAAATCAGGGATTATTTGCCAATAATTCATTCTTAAAAGCTGCTTCTATGACACATGATGCGCACTCGTGGATGAGTTTGTGCAGTAGCTGGAACACGATAGGAACATGTTTCCATGAAGAGTTTACGCTGGCATCCTTCAAACATTACTGATCATCTTAGGCTTTGGTATTATACCATAAACATGACTCTAACATCACAAAGCGCACTTGTTCACCTAGCTATGCCAGGGGCTTAGTGGGTATGCAGACCAACCCAACATAGCAGGCAATAGCTGATTCGCATAGTAAGCGTGGCAGCCATTACGACCAGTTCATTGGGGCTCGGGGTTAGCTTCCACAGTTATGTACGCCGGACTTACCAAATATTTCCATAAACGGACAGGAGAGAAGTAGAATAGCAGGCAAGGCTAGTAGCCTCAAGTTTAAAAATGAGATGAAGACCGAATGAACAAGGTAGATTGAAAAAGAAATTAACACTAGTGCATTATTAGAAAATTATTTGTGTATTTCCAATCCATCGCTATGAGTCAAGGAGCGTCGGTTAGTTGTCGCCGCCTCCGCCTCCGAGAATAAAATTAATTTGAACATCATTGAATAACTAATTATTTCGCTCCGCCGGACTATACTTCCTACAAGAAGTCAAACGCACCATTGGGCCAATCTCTTCGCTTCTTCAACGGGCTCGAAGTGCTGTTGTTTGTAACATTCTTGATGGTGCATCCTTGGGTATTGTAGGTTTTGGCATACGTCCCAGTCAAGATGCTCGCCAACCATTCCACCGCGGCCGACAGACCGTAATAATACTCCTCGGCATGAGTTCCAACTGAATTTCGCTGATACAAGATATTGGCCCCAGCTCGACAGTACCTCTCGATCAACTTATCCGTATCGGGGATTTCGCTAATCTCGTCGGGAATGGATTTGTAGACAAATATCGGCCACCGGGGTACGCCGTGGTATCCCATGACTCCGTCATGATTGATGACAGTCAATAGTTCGGGTTCCTGGAACGTAGTGGCACCATGTACAAAATAATCCCCAATCTCATGCCCTGCGTATGAAACGCGGGCTTCGTCCACAGTATAACCTCTCGCAGCCCAGAATTCTTCTTTGGTCGAAGGTTTGAGCAGGGAGATGAGAGATTTCTGGACCTCTGGATATTGGCTTCTTAATCCCAGAAGCGCAGTTGTAGCCAGGCCTGCTCCAGCTTTGCCACTGATGTTCTCCAAAACGCTGCTCATACTGGGCGTCAGTCCTCCCAGAGCAGCCCCAACAACGACGCCCGTCTGTGCTAGATCTGGAGCATACCGGACAGCAAGCTCCGATGCCCACTCACTCGCTGGAGAGGCCCCAGAGCAGCCCCAGAGCACGACGCGAGGAGACGTCGTGTTCAGCCCCAAACCGACAGAAAGAATGGCGCGAACCGAATCAAGGGTTGCGTGGCCAGAGATTACGCCCGAAGTGAACGAATCCAGGGGCCCTTCGTAGTCTGGGACAGAAGCAAAGATCCCTAGCCCCAATGCAGAGCCCAATTCAGAGCCAAAAGGATATTTCGAGGTAGCGCTGCTATGCAGATAATAGCTAGGGCTGGCATCGACATCTGCCGAGTCGTACGGTATCTATACAGATAACAGGGCAGCTTGGCCAAACAAACGTGTCGCGGCACTATCAGAGCCGAGCTCCGGCACAAGCAGACTCGTGACAGCCCAAGTCGGTCTGTACTGGCCGTCTGTCGTGCGGAAGAGAATATTGTAGATGGCGGAGCTATTGCCGATAACATCTGTCAAGTTTCCGGGTGCCTGTCTTACACGCAGCACCGTTCCAGGCGTGGTATTCTCGTACCCCGCGGGTGCCGAGTACCATTGGTCTTTGCTTGGTGGGAGTGGATCTGATCTAGCACGCTTGTGTAAAGGAGATGCGGTGACAATCATGGATCCTAGAAGGCTCATAAGAGCTAGACCCCGTAATACTTTCATATTAGCAATGTTCAGGCTAGTTATCAAAGTTTTCTTCCAAGGGGGTAGTAAGCCCGCGGTGGTAAGCGCGGGGCTTTTTATGCGTATGTTGTATGTATTTACTACCTCTGGTAGCTACCTAGGCTAAATACTCAACCCGGTGAAGTCGTAAATCATGACAAAAAATGCATGCTGATGCAATGTACGAACCCAAGCCACAACCAAGACACACTAGGCTTCTATTTGCTCCCATTTACCTGGAAGTCTCGGTCTCACCCGCAGGTTATACATGGTCCAGGGCGGTGTTAGCTCTCGGTGACTGGAAAATTGAATGGATTCATGATGAATCATGGCGGCAGGGCTCGAAGCAATGGTGTAAGTGGGGGATAGGATAAACAGGGATAAGTACGACGAACTGCAGGGTAGATATACTTTTCTCAGCTTTTGTGCAAAGAACACAGCTGTGACTTGCAATAATTCGATTCGGACCATATGTTTATGTTAAAATTCTGGTGTTCTTTTTTTTTCTTGCAAATCCTACCTTAGAGACCCCCGCTGCTGACTAGAGTGTTAAGCAGCAGCTCGGTTGGTTGGTGCTGACAAGCTGCAACATATCCCCGGCCTTCAACAAGGTGAGATGAGGGGAACCTTGCTTATGCGGCTTGTGTGGGAACTAGAGAGATGTCTTACTCTGGTCATCGCCGACGGCACATGCATCATTTCTGTCCCATCAGCGACCACGGCTTCGGAGTTTAGAAGCGACATGGCAGTCAGAAAATTAATTCTCCCATACCTCGCCTCAACTGCTTGATGCTCAATTCAGGAAACGATGGAACCGAAACTGGAGTACGCAGAGAGTTAGCACGAGATTAGTGTTTTCCATGGCAACTTCTCATGAGCATTCAAGGATAAGCAATAATCGCGCCCTCAACCACACATGTCAATAAATGAATCAATTAGCTCGCCATCCGGGTCATTACAATTGCCTGAGAGAACAGCGTAGGCAGCAATTAAGGGGACTGTATCCATCACCCACCTCATCCTACTATTTACAAGTGTTGCCATAACCATGAAAGCCCTAGTATCATCCCAAACCTTTGGGATTTCTTCGATTTTCCTTTGCTGGGAAATGTTCTCTGGAGGGTATCGGAATTATTCAGGCATCACCACAAATGAATATCGAAAACCAATTCATACATTATATGAGCGCAAGAACTCTTCGTAGGGTGCTTCGATTATAAAACTCCAGTGTATGGAATTGTCTTCCACTCAACCGTGGGAGTCGGAACAATCAGCCCCGATGCCAGTCAAGTATGTGAAGTCATCAACCTAGATGTAGCGGCAGCTTGTTCCATATCCATTTAAAAATAATCTGAGGGATCATACAAAATGTGTCACGATAGATTCAGGAGCCCCAACCTAGAAGGTACAGGCGTACTGACCCAAATTCTGCCGGGCCAACACGCGCTATTCATGGAATCCTTGTGTGCCAGCCTGGCTTATATAAAGTCTCACTGTCTGCAAGCCTGAGTTTGGGTCACCGTCCGCATCGCTCGTAAGCCAGGCTTTTATTTCAGCTTCCTGCAAAGAAAGAGAGAGTCCGGTGTTTTTTCATCAGATCTTCTGCCTTCTCATTTTGATTGGGCACCTGCGTGGACCAACCACACTAGTTATTTATGCAAAGCATCGAGGGACCCCGATAATATGCTATTGGATTATCCTTGCCTATTTTTCATCTGGAATACGTCACAGTTTTCATGTCTCTACCAAGTGGCAATTACCTATGCCATGGAAGCTTCACAACCCTCGCCTTCAGCAACTTTTGCTGTGTCGCGCGCGCGGGGCAAACGACCAGGAGAATCTCTTTACACCACCAAGCTCAGAGAAATGAGGAAAGCAAAGGGCCAAGCGAGGTCCTCTGATGAGTCGGAATCCGAAGACGAGATGGAGCCAGGCTGGCTCAGCACTCTCCCCATGTTGACCTATTAGCTTAACCGATGGAGTAGGCGCCGTCATCCTGCATCAATTGTTCAATCGCAAAGTCATCCGATACCCTGATAATACTATCATTAAGTCAGGAAAAAGGATAGCAATAGGAGAGGCAGAGGCGCACAGAGTTGCCCTTCGTGCTGGAATCCCAGTTCCGCATGTCCACGACGTGCACACGACTCCCGACGGCCAAAATTGCATACGCATGGACTACATCCAAGGACAACCACTCGATAAACTGTGGCCTGACATGTCGGCCGAACAGAAGAAAGACATAGCCGTGCAACTTCGAGTAATAGTCGAAAAAATGAGATCTGTGGCTCCTCCCCTGGTTTCATTGGCGCATGCGATGGCAACGAGATCCGAGACACGAGGCAATATTTCACATACCATTCCCGTCCATGCCTAGATGAAAATGGCTTCAACGAATTTCTGTTAACGGCGCTCTATGAGCAAACACCACCGCTGGTGCGGGAAGCGTTTTCTCGGCGATTGCGAACTAATCATCGGATCGTCCTCACCCACAGCGATCTCGCGCCCAGAAATATCTTGGTTCAGGACGGAAAAATCAAAGGACTTGTTGATTGGGAGGATAGCGGATGGTATCCAGAATATTGGGAGTATGTCAAGTTTTTTTCAGCGCCCCGCTGAAAAGGACTGGAAGCAATATGCAGAAGATATTTTCCCAGAGTTGTATCATGATGAGTTGGTCGACTTCATTGCGATATCCAGGTGGCAGAACTCTTAGCCGGCGTGTCAGAAATTCAAGCAGTTCTCCACTTCTCTTTGAACCGTTCTATTTCCATCGGTGGTTGCGCCACAATCTCCCTGCCAATGGCAACCTTTGAGAAAATCTAACAATGTGTGGTCTCGGTGACTACAACCCATTAAGTGAAACTTCTTGAAGTTGTAGGTTCAAAGTTGTTCCCCCATTGAAACATCAACGGATCTGTCAACCATTTGAAATGGTTGAAGCGGTGCGAGCCCTGATTTTTCCCTTATCATGTGGAGATGTGGGATAAGTTCGCCGAAAAAAAAAACATGCTGCGAGCTTCATTCTTGGTTCAGCAAGTCGGATCAGTAAGGTCGAACGAACAAAATGAAAGGATGCGAACCCGGGTGTAGTTTCCGTTCGCTTGGGTCTCGCACCGTGGTGTTAGCGTGAAGCATGTTTCGTCATCTCGAATCCACTAGGGCGATTGGGAATCCAGGCCTCGGTGAAGAAAACGAACCCTAGTCGCGATAATTTGACAACCAACGCGGCCTGCCATCGACAAAGGCCGATTGCCACCACGTTTCTCCCATAGACGAGCCGCGCAGACGCGAAAGTTGATATGGTTTTTGCTGTCATGCCATGAAAACGGAGCCCGCGGTGGAGCCTGGGCGGGTGGAGCATGCCGGCGCAAAGCCACATGGCGCGGGGGCGGCCTTTCATAGGCCAACTCGGTTATCAGTCGCCGGCGCTGCGCTGCTGCCAGAGCCTCTTGGGATCGACTTGGGCGGGGAGCGTCGTCGCATTCGCCCAAAACGAGCAGACGCAATCGCCAAGGAACGGAACATCGGCACCATCTACCAGTTCCCGCAGCCTGGCCATGTGCGCCGGCGGCACAGCTCTTGTTTGCGCCAGTGTCGCGTGCGGCATGCATGTCCGGTATAAAGCGTTGCGCGTCCGAGTGTGCACGCAGATATGCGCATCAGTTGGCATTCCTTCTCGCTGATATATGCTTAATATTGGCATTTGCGCTTGCATGCGACACCGTTACATTCGGTGTTGATCGTCCTGCGCCTTTTTCTTTTTGCTCTCCTGGTTTCTGAGCAACCCAATTGCTACCACTCAGCAACCTGAGACAGCCAACATCGCTTCAACACAGCCATGGCGGACAAGCAATTGGACGCGGCCGATGCGTCGACCAACTCCAAAAATGCATCGGTTGAAGGCACGCACCAGGTCGACATCGAGGCTGCGCCTGTTGCGGTTTCCAGCACCCGCCAGCGCATCTCGGATCTCTTCACCATCATGTGCGCTGGCGCTGCCTTGATCTCGGACGGATACCAAAACAACCTGATGACCATGTCCAACGTCTTGTTCAAGAAGGAGTACCCCGATCAGTATACCTCTCCAGTTAGCACCCGAGTCTCCAACGCTCTCCTAGTTGGTGAAATCATTGGCCAGATCACCATCGGTTTGACCTGCGACTACATGGGCCGCAAGACTGCCATTGTGGTGACGACTCTGTGCATTGTTGTCGGTGGCATCCTGGCCTGTGCTTCGCATGGAAACACCATTGACGGAATGTTCTGGATGATGACTATCGCCCGAGGTGTTGTTGGCTTCGGTACCGGTGGCGAGTACCCAGCGAGCAGTGTCTCTGCCTCCGAGTCTGCCAACGAGCACGCCCTGAACCGCCGTGGTCCCATCTTCATTCTCGTCACCAACCTACCGCTGTCATTCGGAGGACCTCTGGCGGTATCCGTCTTCATGATTGTGCTCTCTGCTGCGGGTACCAACCACCTCTCAACAGTTTGGCGCGTGTGCTTCGGTATCGGCATCATCCTCCCTCTGACCGTTTTCTACTTCCGTATTCGCATGCTCAACTCGAAACTCTACCGCCGTGGTGCCATCAAGAAGCACGTACCATACAAGCTGGTCCTCCGATACTACTGGAAGACTTTGATTGGAACCTGTGGCGCTTGGTTCCTGTACGACTTTATCACGTTCCCCAACGGTGTGTTCTCCGGTACCATCTTGGCCTCTGTCGTGCCCACGGGGGGTAACAAGCTGTTGCACACTGCTGAGTGGCAACTTTTACTCGGCGCCATCGCTCTTCCCGGTGTCTTCCTTGGAGCTTGGATGTGCGACCGCGTTGGCCGCAAGAACACAATGATGATCGGTTTTGGTGGTTATCTCGTCTTTGGACTCATTATTGGGTGCGCATACGACAAGATCATCAAGATTGTACCTCTATTTGTTATCTTCTACGGCCTCATGATGAGCTCTGGTAACATGGGCCCTGGTGACATGCTCGGCCTGCTGTCCTCTGAGAGCTATGCGACCAGTGTCCGTGGTACCTGCTACGGAATCAGTGCTGCTGTCGGCAAGGCCGGTGCTGCTATTGGTACCGAGGCATTCACGCCGATTCAAACCAACCTTGGTAAGAAGTGGACCTTTATCATTGCCGCCATCTGCGGTGTAGCCGGTATGCTTGTTACATGGTTCTTCGTTCCCAACGTCACCGGCGAAGACCTTTCCAAGAATGATGAGAAGTTCCGAGCCTACCTAGTCGAGAATGGTTGGGATGGTGAGATGGGCGAGGATGATATGAAGGCCCTAGCCGATGATGTCCAGGCGCCCAGCGGTGCGGGTGAAACCTTGGAGAAGAACTAATTTTACGAAAAATGGTGTCGTTTGGGGAGACCAAGGTTACTTTGGATCACGTACATAGTTCAGTTGATATCCCAGGGTTCATGATCCATCAATAAAGTAATTTGATCTAACCTGACGGCAGAGCCATTAATGAATATTCTATGATCCTATTTATTCTATTTTTGACCCGAATATAATTGACAAAAAGGCTTTGCGATGTTGAAAAATCCTAAATGCTTAGAGTGCTACGTGTAACGCGATTTTTTGAGTTACTCGCACTCGGTAGCGGCGACCAAGGACCAAAGTCAGCCCAAACCCGCAAAATTGTTCCTTGTGAGAAGGCTAGTACAGAGCACATTAGATCAATCATCCCTCTGCTAACACATTTCAATCTATGACAGATGACATTATTCATAATTTCATTGCAGGGTGGCTTTTCAGCTTCAACGTATGGATTTGTGTGTAATAAAGTGGCGGGATTCCTTGGCGTCATCAAATTAACTAAACATTCCTAGACACGGGTAAGTTCCTCTCGCACAATGATACCACACGATGTGCAACCCCTTCAGCTTAGTAGCAACTGTCTCGGGTCCCCCGAACCAACGCTGTACCCAGCAGTTTTCTATCCTTCTGTTTGCCGGGATCATGGCCCGTGTATCGCAGAGCGCCAGCCTGTGACGCCTTGTCTCGGGGGTCGACGAAGCCACAATGATGATACTTGTCCGAGGCTCAATTCTGAAATCGGATGACCTCTTACTACTGTCTTCTGATTTCACGTCGTTGTGCTTCCTCTAGGGTGTTCTAGACCCTGCAATTACGCAAAACTTCAAACAATGTCTTAACCAGGTGGAATGAATGATCCGCGACATTGGCCAGTGTCTCATCCCCTAGCCGACAGATAAAAGTCCTCTGAAAACCACACGAGGTCCCATGACACCCCTTTCACCAAAGCTCATCCAGAAAGGGTACAGGGATCATTGTTAGGTGGTTGCACATAGCTTTGTCTCTTGCCTCACAACCCTCCTCTATCAACATCCAACCCTCAGCCACCTCGAGAACTACCTCTAGACAATCTTCATGAGATTGCTTGCTTTTTTCACCGCCTTGGTTGGCCTGTTCACCTCGGTTTCCGCCACGGGGATTCTCCTCCCTCTATACGTCTACCCCTCTGTCAAATGGAACGACGGGGCCTCGAACTGGAAGCCGGTATTCAAGGCTGTCAAAGCCTACCCCAAGATCAACTGGCTCATTGTCATTAATCCTCACAACGGTCCTGGCCTGAGCGGCAAACAGGGCGACGATGATGTCAACGTGAAAAGTGGCTTGTCTCAGCTGAATGCTTTCGACAATGTTAAAACGATTGGCTATGTCCACACAGACTATGCAAAAGCCTCCAAGAAGGAACTCAGCGCCAACATTACCAACTGGGCTAGCTGGGCATCATATCAGCGCCCAGACGTTTCAGTGCACGGGTTATTCTTTGACGAGTGCGGAAATGATTTCGACTATCTGAATGAAGCCATCACGTTTGCTCGCAAGGCATTTCAGCAACGCATCACTACCGTGTGCAACTTTGGCACCAAGGCGGCCAAGGAGTTCTACGGTATCTGCGACGTCGTTGTTGGCTTCGAAAGCTGCCTCAACTGCCGTGATGGCCCTCAGTATCAGGGCCAGACGACCATCAACAGCAATTTCCCAAGCCAGTACAGACCCCAGGGCGCCGTGATTGTGAACCAGTTTACCGGCCGCGACTACGGTGGAAGTCCCGCGTCGGCTTCACTACTCACAAAGCATGCCAAGACTCTTGTCGACAATGCCATTGGCTGGCTCTACTTCTCTTCCACTGATTACAACGACATTACCACGGCCCCGGCGACGGTCGGTCAGAATGCCGATTCGCTGGCCAAGGCTAGCGCGTGAGGGTTAGTTTGCGAGGTGGATTCGTTGGTTCCCTTTGAGCTAGTTGTCTCGCGAAGGAGAGAGAAGACCAGCTGGGCTTCGGGTACCGGGTAAATAATAAAAAATTGGGTCTGCCTGCGTTTTGTGCTTACTTTGGGGCATGGTCTCTGCAGAATTGCACATTATCCATCTCGTCTTGCGACACCGGCACCGTCATGTTGGTTTCCCTGATAGGCAAGATTAACCGCCTTGGACCCAATCCGCGGAAACTCCACTCAGGTACATAAAAACTAGTTCGAGGCCCCTGTGCTTGCTCGTTCTGCGGGAGCATGTGAACCGTCGAGGCTAGGCCATGTGCTTTATTACATCCACATCCCCTCCAAAAATCTTTTTTTATGCGCGGCCCCCCGACCCTCAGAAAAAATGTGATAACTACGCAGCCCATGCCTATGGGATTTTCACATGATGGACAAGCAAGCATATCTCTTACCTCAATTATTAATCTGAGGCCCAGTTTATGCAAGTGGGCTTTTTCAGTAGCCAACTTGCGCGGTCCGTGTTGCTGCTTCCGGCCGGTCGATCTTTTGAACGGATCGCCACAGCAAGCTTTGTGGATAATTGATCATTGACTCTCTCTTCTGAGAGATGGGAGAGATGTTGGCTCAGAGTTAGGATTAGCCATAATTTAGCCATAACTAGAGAGGGTAAAAAAAAAAAGCACAACCTACCATTCTGAGCGAGGCCCGAAAATGGCAACTCTTTTCGAGAAATCTCACCGCATCCCGCTCACCATTGTGTGTGACCCACACGCCGCAGAAAAAAACCCTTGTCGCGCATCGTCGGTAAACCCACCTAGCTTCGCCCATCTGACCCTCTTGTTGAGATTCCGGCATTTCCTTTTCAACGAAACAGACCCGGAAATAAGACCCTGCAGTTGCCGCGACGCGATGTGGTTGGATAACTGGGTTAACAAAAAAAAAATATGCCGACTGGTTGGTCCACACCGACGGTCGTGTTCGTTGTGGATGCATCAACACACAAGCCTTATCATTTGTCGAGGGCATGCCAAGTGATTTTTTTTTAGCGGCGTGCAAGGGAGGTGTCCACTTTAGATAAGTCGCACACGGGAAGGAATACTTTTGGTTCAACCTTCAAGTGCGCGGCGGCTCGCTCTTCACATCCTCTCCAACATCGTGTCTCGCCAGAGAGTTTAGCTCGGAATCATGGCGCCCAAGGTCCCTTTCTACGTGACTGCGAGCATAATCACATCATGTGTTGCCTTCTTATTTGGGTGCGTGAGCGGGTTGATGCTGTAGGTCAGCCTCAAGGTTCTGGCGGTATCCAAATCACGATGAATCTGGGTACCGTTGGACTTGAGGCGGACACGCAAATTGATGCTGGGCCTTTTTTATCGAGTGCCAATTCGCTGATACCTGTTAGTTACGATACCGGGAGCATTGGCTCTGTGACCACTATGGTCGCTTTCAAAGAGACGTTTGGTGACTTTTCAGCAACTGTGCACGGACTGGTTGTCTCGTCGGCTCTTATCCCGGGAGCCATCACGGCCCTCATAGCCGGTGCTCTGGCTAATCACTTTGGGCACACCAGCCTCATTGGTCTTGGTTCCATTACATATGGAATAGGAGCTGGAATTGAATGCGGAGCTCCCAAGTTGGGAGTCTTTGTGGTGGGAAGATTAATAAAAGGCGTTGGCGAGGGTTTGTTCCTTAGCAACGTCTATGTCCAGGTGTCAGAGATATCCCCCTACCGTGTTCGAGGTATCATGACAGCCCTTCCCCAGTTTCTGATTGTCACTGGACTAGTGACTGGCTACTTTGTCTGCTATGGGACGTCGCGTCTTGGGGACTCGACTTCTTCCCTCACATGGCGCCTACCGCCTGCGATTGCCTCGTTCCTTGGTCTCGTTTTGTCATTGACCTACTTTATTACACCACCTTCCCCTCGATGGCTCTTGTCCAAGGGGCGAATGGAAGAGGCCAAAGTCGTCGTGGCTCAGTTGGGACTGGACGAGGCCGAGCAGAAGGAGCTTCTAGCCCAGTCCTTCTCCTCCGATGAGACCATGGACCCAGATGCTACATTCTGGCAAAACATTGCTCACACCTTCAAGGAGTTTGCCTTGGCTTTCTCCGGTCCCTATCGATCCAGGACTGCATTCGCTTGTTTCATCTTGGGAATCCAGCAGTTCAGCGGCATCGATGGTGTCCTCTACTACGCGCCCATCCTCTTCACCCAGGCTGGCCTGAGCAGTGAGCGCGCGTCTTTTCTAGCATCTGGGGTCTCTGCTTTGGTGATCATGGCGGCCACCATCCCTGCAACGCTATTTGCCGATCGCTGGGGCCGCCGAACCTCAAGCATTCTTGGCGGTGTGCTCATCACCAGTCTCATGCTTGTGATGGGGTCTCTGTACGCGGCTGGACAGGTCTACCCCGATCATGGCGCTGGCAGATGGGTCATCATCGTGTCAATCTATCTGTTTGCCATTTCATTCAGCTTCACTTGGGCCACCGGTTTCCGTACGTGGGTGGTGGAAAGCATGCCAAGGAAGACCAGGAGCAGCGCTTCGAGCCTTGCTCAATGTTCGAATTGGGTAAGTTGCAATCATCAGCATAGATTTTCGCATTTACTGACAGATATGTTCAGCTTTCGAACTACGTTGTAGCATTGGTTACCCCAGTGCTCATCTCCAAGTCCACATTTGGAGCGTATTTCTTGTTCGCAGGCTGCAGTTTATTCTGCACAGTCTTGGTCTGCATCTTCATGTTCGAGACCAAGGGACACAGCCTGGAAGAGATAGAAAAGCGTTATGAGGAAAAGAGGGCGAAGTCTTCAGCATCCACCTCTCCAACGAGCACTCAACTGGACGCGCTTGGAGGGACATGGGATTAAGGGGGAATGGACTGCTCTTAATGTCTGGACTATAGAACCAGATGAGCTTGTTTAGCAACATGACGAAATTGCGGGCCAATATGGCTAGTCAAAGGTTTGGAATCACTTCACCACACACGATGCTTTAGATTAACACGACGAGGCCTACTTATTTTTTATTCCTAATAGAATAGCTGTGTTTAGATTATCATTATAAAACCAACACATTGCGGATCTATCTTTTGCTTCTGTTCTGAATCTTATTTAAGCAGCATTATCTCTCTGGTTTAGCAAATGCAAGCACGTCTGTCGCTTTGTGAACACAGCTGTACACCTCGGCTACTTCTAGGAAAATTGAACCATCAGAATCAGTGCAGAACCATCAGGATAATTTTGTGCTGTTTTTCAAAGTTAAAACCATGACCCGATCCATTACACCCTTTCCTCGTCTGCCGCATTCACACGCTTCTGCAACACTTCCATACGCCCTTTGACGAGCTCACTGATCCATAAGCCAAGTGCAAAGATCCCTATCCTGAAGCACAGTCAGTATCTGCGTCAGCTTCAACTTTTCTTTTTCTGATACGTACACTCCAAAGACTCTAAAACATCCCACGGCCCGAATAAAGCCGGCTCCAACGCGGCATGCGGAGCTGTGAGGGTTAATTTCGCAATGTAGGTGGTTTGACGCGTCCCAGACATATGAACCAGTAACCATTGGACAAAGGACAATAAACAAAATCATGATTTGAGTGAACACTTCCGAAACCCTTTCTGAAGGTATGCACAAGTCGGTGAAAAATCTGAGAAAGAGGATGCTAAACTCGGTGGTGCTAGCAACGATGCTCACCAAGCTGGGGTTAGGGCGGTTAGTATTCCAAAAGCTCACCGGGGGCCTGTGTGCGCCGAGGTAGACTCACACTTCCTTAGGAGCTTCGCTCAAAGAAATCTTAGTAAGGGGCATATATGACACTATCATGCTCAGAATCCATGGTAAGAGGATTGCGGTGACTAGAGTGAAACCCCCAACAAGATCTCTCCATCCTGTCAGCACTGTTGGATAGTCAGGTAGCGAAGATGTCGGTTGATGAACATTTTGAATAGCTTCTTTGACCGTTTCGTTCTCAGCTTCTGTTGGGGGTTGAGATGTGCGCGCGGTTGAAGCCTCCCATCGTGACCTGGGGGCATCAGCGAAGCCCACCACGTCTCCATCCTCATCCTCTTGTGAAGGCGGGTTCGTTTTGTTGTCTTTTTCCATGGAGGACGCCGGTGGATATCGAAATCACGATGCAAAAAGCGCAGATAAATGATGGTTTTTTTTTTTTTTTTACATTGAGGGGTTGGCGAATGGCCTGAGGTCAGGGCATATGCAGTCAGCCTAGCTAAGTTGTCGCAGGCATCGTAGTTGCTCAATCCGCCTTGGCACTAGCGCCACCATGAAGAAGAGGGCGCGGGATTGGACAGGCTCGATTCAGCTCCAAGGCAACGAGGTGCACATCCGATGGGGCTAGTCAAAAATACGCCTCGGGCGCATTGTCGAATCCCTACTGCGTTCGACTTGTCAAATAATTACTTGCCAATTCAGCGCATCATTACAATCCAACCCTTGAATGATTGTCAATCCGACACCTTACTGCATAGGGCCCCACCAAACGACCACAAGTCTAAGTATTTTAAAATAAAATAAATAGATAAAATAAACCCTAAATAAATTTATCCTAATGATAATCTCTTAGGCTTTTTTGTAATTGTTTTTACTTTAGAATTGCAATTACTTATTTTAACAAGATCAACTTGTGCAGTGGCCGTAGTGGGGAAGTACCTCCGTTACAATCATTCAACGGTTGGATTGTATTCAAGCCCATCCTAGGCAATGATAACGTCGCAAGAGGCGCGCCTGCAAAGCCAGGAAACCTTGGCGAATCCACTCGCTACCTCGCCCTACGAGGTGAGACAAAAGTCTAACCAGGGCACAGGATTTACTCCAACATAGCCTTGAAGGCGAGATCAATTACTAAATCCAAAAGAGAAAAGAATTGGCTCAATCAATATCATTGTGTTTTCTCCTTCTCTGGTCCGTTTTAGACTACTGAGGCTCACGAGCTGACTTAGGTCAAGATCCAACCTCACAAAATAGAACCACTTCCAGAATCTCATTCACCAGAAGGACTGGCCCTGAGTGCTCCTGTAATCAGGATCCTTTGGCTATTATCCATGCATATGACAAGCAGGAATCATTTCTCCCCGAATCCTCACTGCTTCCCTGTTTATCGATTGGCAAGGATTTGGTTCTCGCTTTACTTCTATTTCGCTCCTCCTTGCTGTTCTATCCACTAGTCACAATACAAGTTCCCAAAACACACAGCTGTCCCTTGGGGCATTGATCGTTGGACACGCAGTTAAGAGCAGCTGAGGCTGTTGATGTCGATGTCGATGCCGATGCTGTTGCCGATGTTGATGTGAACATGGAGATTGAGGATGTCGTTGTGGACGTGGATGCGGATGTGGATGTGGATGCGGATGCGGATGTGGACGAGGTTGAAGACGTTGATGTTGCTGCCGATGCTAATGTAGAGATGGAACTAGTTGAATCGGTAGATTCTGAGACGGTGGTGGCCGCTGTCGTCGACGTGGTTCCAGTTGTTGAGGATATTGCTTTGGCACTCGCGCAATCTCGAGCGTCCGAAATGGGCAACTGCAACAGTAGCAAGTAAAAGATGAGTTGGAGTAATCGGAATTCCATCTTCGAAAATGTCAGATTTTTTGGATTTCCTTTTTCTTTTAGTGAAGAATAATGACGAAATGCCAGAAATCCTACCATTATATGTATTTCGGAGAAAATGCAGATAGCAAAGGCCAAAGTGGCGACAGCATAACTGAGGCTTGTCTTGGGTACCACAATTCCTTACGCACGAACACCCACGTAGCGGTTCCCCGGTTGAAACATCGCCACTGGAATTCTACATGACGGTGTCTCAGAAAATTCTCTGCAACCATATGAATAGTGTTCTCTTATTGGGTGGTTGACTTAGTGATTAAAATGTCCATGTCTGCGTGCATTTGATAGTAGTTAAGGAAGCACTGCAAAATTCTTACCCCTCCGTGACAACGATGTACATACTTACGAAGTCGCTACTTATGCTCCTTGAGCCATCTTGTCTTGTGGAATTCCACCTGCTTATCAACCTTTTCCTTTTCCTCTTTTGCCTTGTCCCTTTCCTCCTCCTTCTCCTGCTGATTCTTCTCCGCTTCAGCGCGCCGTTTGTCGACTTCACTCTGCTTCTCCACCATCCTTGCAATCTCTGCCTTGAGATCATTCAACCTCTTCAAATCGTCAGCCGCCTGTGGCTTGCCGGCCAATTCCTTCTTCAAAGCCTCCAATGCCTTGTTCCTTTCCTCAATGGTGCCTTCTTTCTCTTGGTACTCCTTCTTGGCTTTGTCGATAATCTCCTGGAGCTTTGCAACATTGTTCACAGCATCCTGCCATTTCAGCTCCGCCTGCCGCGATTCGATGCAACCATCCAGATAGGGCTCGTAGTTCTTCCTGTCAATATCCGCGTCCAACCGGCTCCTGATGGCTTCATCGATGATGGTCTTGGTTTCCAACTCTCTCGTTCCCTTGAGGGCCGGCAGCTCTTCGGCCAGCTCCCTCCGCGCGAGTCCTGCGAGTGACCTGACAAGCACGTCTCGAAGGCCGCCTTCAATGAATTCTCGGATCTTCTCTGGAGCCTCGTTGCGGTATTTTGGAACGTCCAATGCCTCGTTGACACTTCGCTCCACCTCTTTGTTGAACTGTGTTAGCACATCTTCTGGGAGCGGCTCGTCGGCAATGACCAGCTTGGCTTTGTCAGTGTACTTGTCCAGCACCTTCTTCTGCTTCCTCTTGATAATGCCTTGGCGGAATTTGAACAGGCGGTAGGGTAACCGAGTAACCCACTCTAGTAGACCTGGGATGTCTTTCCACACCGTCGCTGGCACCGGCAGTGGCGTAGTATCTGTGCCAGTATTACCAATAACCCCAAGAGTCGGTGCGAAGAGTTCCTCGGCTAAGGTCAACGCGTCGTCTTTCTCAGTTGGAGCGTGAATTGGTGAGGCTAGATCAAGGCCCACAGAGTAATACTTGCCTGCTTCCTCCTCCCACACCTTCTCAGCGGGGCTCATGTCCCGGGGAGACTGCCCAGGGCTTGTGCTATCCCAAGGAAAGAAAGCCTCTCCACTGATCGGGGATTTCTTATCCAATGCGTTGGCTGGCCATGTGTTGCCCTTGAAGCCCGTGACAACCCCTTCTTGGGCTACGAATTCTAGCTGCAAGCAATGTTCCCCATTCGTAGTTGTAACTAGAACCTTGCCATCGCTTCCATCAGTCTTGGTTACCGTCTCCTCGCCGTCAATATAGATCTTGCGAGAAACTGACTGAATGAACAACTCTCGGTAATCGAGAGTCTCGGTCTTCAGCTTGTATGCACCTCCTGCAAACCTCAGGTCGAAATTCGCTCCAGGAAGCTTTAGCTCATCAAGCGTCTTCATATCATCTGCTGTAATTGTGAAGCCTTGTCCGCTGAACCACTGCAGCACAGCATCACCGTCTCTGTCTTCTGCGATTGCCATTGCGGTTCCCAGGAAACGGCTGTCAGTGTAGAGTCGATCCAGAAGCGGGAGGAGGTCAGTGCCATCCTTGCTTTCACCTCCTCGGCTCGAGTCCACAGGGTCTTCTGATGAAAAGAAGGAGAGTTTATCATCCGCTCTAGCCATCTTTCCTGTAAGAACGATATCGTCAGGGAACATGACTTGTGTAGCTGTCATGAAGCGTGTCCCAGGAGCGAAGACGTTTTGTGTTGCAAAAAAGTCTAGCTTAGGAAACGTCATCTCAAAGGCAGTCAGCTTGACGCTGAGTTCATGCAGTTCAGGCGGGATTTCCTTTTTCGCTTGTTCTCCATTCCATTTATCCGGATCCCTGTCTTCAGCCGTGAACTGAATAGTAGGCTCATCGGTAGGATCGCGAAACGCGAGGCTGATATCCAAGGTGTCTCCAGAAATGGTGGCAAAAGGTCTGGAAGTCTTATTCACATATATCGTTAGTCAAAGGGAAGAGACGGGGATTCTGTCTTACTCACATCCGGCATGGTAGTGTCCAATTTTGCTTTGCCTACATAGATCTCCTTATGTCCTTGTCGCCCTGGGGCTGTGACAATAACTCGCCTCCAGTAAATGGTGGTAGAAAAACTCCAACTCCATTTCGCCTCGGGCGTGATACCATCCGAGCCCTTGTCAATGGTAACCGTGACCGGGTTGGTGTCAAAGTCTGTTGAGAAGTTGTCGACCGTTAGTTCATCATTTACCCAGCCCCCGTAGATCTTGTCATAATTGAACGTCTTGGACTGATCTAAACGAAGGTTGAGTGTCAGCCCCGTGCCGGAGGCGGGCTTCGAGGAGTCAATAGGCCGGTCGCTCTTGAGGTCTTGGCACATTGTTTTCAAGTTGCCAAGCAAAAACTTGTCGACCAATAGGTGGCGGGAAATGATGATGGAGGCTTCGTATCCGGTGGGGAAAGGAAGAATATCCTTGGAGCTGAGATGTCTAAATGACGGCGGGCTGATACCGCTTTCGCCACTGCCACCTTTGGTCTTGATGAAGACGTTGAGAGCACCAGGCTGGGTGCTAAACATACAGGAGCTTGGGCGGAGTATTTCAGAAATATTGCTGCTGGGGTCGACCTTGTTGGTCACGACTGCGATGCTGTACTTGATCCATTGAACATGGTCCTTGTCAAGCATATAAGTGACAAGTGAGTTGACTATGCTGTCCTTGGTTTTGAGCATAACAGCATCCTGGTCCAGCTCGTGTCCGGTGGTGTTTATAATCTCAGCGTCAATCTTTTCATTATCAAATTCAAAAGTGATGAAACTGGAGCCGAGTTTATCATCTTGAAAGTGAATTTCCGTACCGTCTCCAACAATGGTCCGGTCGGTATCCTTGTCTTTCTTCTCAACTGGCGCCCCTTCAGGCACCGTCGGTTCCGTCCCTTTGTCCGTCTCATTTGCAAACATGTGAACGACAGGGATGGTGACTTCCACTGCATAAGAATTTGGCTTGATATCTACGGGCTTCTTGGGGATATCATCTTCGCCCTCTGTGACAATTGTACTCTTCCAGCTTCCCTGTTCAATAGGAAAGCTGAGCGTTGCTTTACCTCTGGCTGTCGCAAATTGTAAAGATGGTGCTCCGAGCTCTACGTCATAGCTTTGACTGAGCTTGGTTGTTGTGTCTATCGGAGTGTTGACCACAAACTGGAGATGCACAGGTTTCATGGACCGTTTCCATCGAACAGCGAGGAGTTCATTCAGCTGCTTTTCCGAATAAGAAACCATGACATCCCAACGATCAGTAGCTGAGCCATCTTTGAGCTCTTCGAAGAACTCTTTAGATGAAATTGTCGTCATGGCGGTGAAAAATATTTGTTGAGGGGGGGCACGAAGAGATTGTATCTTGATACGTAATGAAGATGCAGAGGCTGGAGGAACAGATCGTAACAACGGCGCGAAAGCCTCTTTTATGCTTTTCAGGGCCTTTATCCTGGGAAATCGATCATTCTCAGAATTGCCACCGGCAAGCCATCGGCTCCATTGCACTCTGCCGGCAAGCCCGCTCTGCCGTGCAACCAACTTGGTAGCTTCTCGTTCATCCCGTGTCACCTCGCTCATCCCGTGTCTTACCATCGTATGACAGTATGATGATACGATTGTCTGTGCGCCATACTCAGCTGTGAGCACTTATGCGGTCTTTGCCAGATGTAGGTTGGGTGGCGTTGAGATGCTACATTTCTATCCATTCAAAATAAAGACTCGGGCGGCAGCACGGCAGCGCGACCAAATCCATGCCCAGCTGACGACTATATTATGCAGCTAAACCGATCGGCACAACTCCGCAGCTGGAATTAAAACATCATTGGACTAAGCAGCACCCTTTTATCCCGCCTCTTTCACGACACTGATTGGCTCATGACACTATTTGTAGGACAAATTTTGCATCATCGCTGTCCGCCAACTTGATTGGAGCATTCATTCATCAGCGTGTTTCACTGCACATCTTCTCTTCTCCGCACTCTCGCCCTCAGCATGAGCTCTTCTTCGACTTAAATCAGAGCGATCTTTCAAACCGACCCAACTTCGACCAGTGCATCCACAAACCATCACAATACTTTTGCAATGGCAGAACTTCCCCCCAATCCCGACCTTATGCTCATCCCCCAAGATGCGCCACAACTCATTCTCTCCGCTGAGACTTCATTTTCTATGCCAGCGCTCGCACAATCCATGGACATTTACGCTGAGCATTTCCGACTCGACCGTGACTTGGTGGTGAAGAACAAGAGCGAGGACCCAAAGCAGAAGTCCAGACTCGGCCTTTTCGTCAAGAGCTTCAGTACTTCTGTGCCCAAAGACAAAGAGGTGTTAAAGATTGATCTCGGTGGTGCCGACGGCACAGACACGAGTCCTAATGCGCTCAGTGGGGGTCAAGTCGCTTGTTTCATCCAACAGCTCGATCAAAAATCTGTCGACACATTCAATATTGACGGCAAGTCCCGGTCTCTTCAATCTTACTACGCCCAAAGTCTAAAGTCTGACTCTTTTAATAGTATATGGTGGTCACGGTTATGACCAAATCCACAGCACGTCTGGTGCCTCACCTGCCGGTGGCAATGGTGGTACTGGGGGACAGCTTTCGTTCGCATTTGGGAGTGCAGTGAGCACCCCGCTTATCTTGGCAAGGCAACTAGAAAATGGTGTCAAGAATGGGGTCTTAAAGTACCCAGCCGACGCAACAGATCCCTTGAAGCAGCTAAGCAGACGTTGCCAGGATAAAGATGTCCAAAGTATCGCCGCAGTTACCGAGGCGCTCAAGACGCTAGACAAGTTTCCAAACCTTAAACAGGGAGAATTTATCGCGGCACTGGTAGACATGATTCTCATATTTGCCGAAATAGAGCGTCACATGAAGTCAAGGGTCTTGCAGAGCGTAGGCGTCAGAGGAGGTAAGGCAGGTGTTGGCATTGAGGGTAAGGGTGACAAAGGAGGGCAACCTGGAAATGATGGCAAGGCCACTGTGACTTACTTCAGCGATCCTAAGACTTTGTGGGATGTGGAAATGTGCTTTGCCCATCCCACACAGTGCAACATGATGCTTGAAAAGGCAAAGTCCAGATACTATGCCGGCACACCCAATCCATCCAATGCTCAGGAAAAAGACAAGCCATCGCCGCTGGGTGAAGCCAAGGCAGTACTAGAGAACCTTTTAGATCGACTCCAATTCCTCGACGATAACCACCAGCCGAAAGACATAACCAAATCGATTCTCTTTTCGGCATACAAGGTTGGAGATGCGACTCTCAGCATCCCGGTTGATGGCAAAAAAGATGGTTTTCCAGCATCCCTCTCGCAGCTCATTTCTATTCGAAAAGAGGCTATAGGGCTTTATGCTCAGCTAGACTCGGGCCTGGATGCGTTCAATGACTCTCTCAACAGCGTGCCTACAAGATCGTTTGGCAGTTACGAGGAAAGCCTCAATTCCAGCATTGAGTATTTGATCAGATCCGAATCTCTGTACAAGGGATACAAGGAGGCTGCCGACAAAAGCGAGGCAAACAAGGCGCACATAAAAAAGAGTAGAGACGCCACTGAAGCTGCCCTCGCGTACAATGCCGGTATGGATCGTGACATTCTTGTCAAACTCAAGGACACCAAAGCAAACATTGAACGATTTGACTATCCGCTCTCTAGGGCCAAGACCAGTCTCACTGCAGCGGTAAACGAGGTCAAAGAGGAGTTGCAAAACGTCATTTCTTTTCCCTTCGAGGAACTTGTCAACGCAGCATCTCAAATCATGTTTGTGAACAAATGGCCAATGGGAGCACTCCAAGGCATCAGCCTCTACAATCAGGTTACTAATAAAGTTATTCAAGATGACGGTACGTCAGTGGATAGGAAATTCCTAGTCCGGAAAGTCACCAACATTATCGGCTCCCTGGAAAGCCTTGACGAGGGCTACAAGATGCTGTCTGATGGGACGCTGCAAGATCAGGATCCGGATGCGTCCAAGCTCATGATCGAACAAGACGAATTTTCCAAGCTAATGGGAGAGGTTTCCAACTCGTTGAAAGACGAGACTGTCAACAAAGTCAAGACCTATTTCAAGTTTTACATCAGTAAGTCTGTGCTTCTACACCACAATTGACCACAACTAATGCGATTCAAAGCGCTTGTCACTCAACGAGGCCAGGAAATCATGACGTACAATGCCCTCGTGGCGACTTTGGTGCGATACAGGACCGAGTCAGAGTCGCTCAAGCAAAAGAACGACGAGCTTCAACTTGCTGATATCGCTTCTATCGATGTTCACCACCCAGTCATCGTAGCTTTCATGCAGAAGCTCTACGTCAACGCTCTTCGCACAACGCAGTACTGGCTGTACAAGGCACAGAGGGCATACAACTATGATGCTTTAAACTATGACAATGTCATTGGTGAGGTACTCGGCGAAGATGTACCCTTCTCTCGCTTTGACTCGACGCTTCTTTCCGCAGCGGCTGAACATCTCACCACAAGCTATAAAAAGTACCTGGAGGGCCGAGGTCCTGCCAGGTCATATTTTAAATCCATCAAGGTCCCTCTAGATGACTGGGAACACATCCCAACCATTACAGAGAGTGGCAGGGAAAGCTGTACTTTTTTCGTTAAGCTCGCCCCAGGCCCAGGCGCCAATGGCGAACCAGATCCATTCGTCGGAATGGCCAACGTCAGACTTCTCAGAGCCAGATGCTACCTACAAGGTGCAGTCTGTAAATCGTCCAACATGCTGCATTTGACCTTGACGCACGCTGGGGGCGAGACTCTGGTCGATACCACAGCGCGCAAGTACGAGTTTCAGCACAAGGTCCAGATCGTAAGTGCCTTCAAATATCACCTCGACACACAAGAGGTTGAGTTTGAAACCACCATCGGGGAGAAGCGCGAGGATTCAGGATACGCTCTCGTCGGGCCGTTTGTCACTTGGCGGGTTGACATCGAGAAGTCGTACAACCCCGGGATGGATCTTTCAGGGGTTACGAGTGGCTATTTGGAGTTTGAGGGTTATTTTGAACCTATTCCGTAAATCCCCCGAGTGTATTTTTGTACAGGGATTGAACATCTTAACATCACAGCTCTGAAAAATCAGTTTCAACGCCAATGACTCGTGGCAGCGAGAGGTTCATTCTTCTTTCACTTGCGTGAGATAATTGTACAAAAAGCTTTAAACCAGGAAACAGATTTTATCAATTAAATCATGGTCTATCTCATATTTATGTTCGGCCATCTGAGCTATGGAACAGAACTCAGAGTCGATATTATTTTTATCGTATCTTCAAAGTCGCTTATCCGCCGCCAAATACAATAGTTTTTACAGTTTACTCTTCGTCTCTAGCCTGTGAGACGTCATTTCCGGTAAACCATCTCTCCACTGCTTGAGTATTTCAATGGATGAGCTCAAGAGATGGAAGAGATTGCGCCAGGAATCCTGCTTCGGAAGCATGTGACTCCTTTCTTTTTTCAGCATCAGCACCACCTCCTCCTCCCCCACCACCATCAGTTCGTGACCCTACTTGGCTGGATACCCGCTGCCAGCCGAGGCGGAGGAGTGGCCGCAACGCTGGTAATGCCGTAATGACAATTTGGGTCGACATCTCGACCAACGCGGCCACATCTATCTCGAGTGTTAGTAAAACAGGGCAAATCCTCATATCGTCGGTTTCTTACAAGTGGTGTACAACAGTAGGCCTCTGGTGATCATAATGAACCGAGCAATGCTAACGGTTACTGTTGCAAAGCCAAGCAGTAAAATGCAGATCAAACCAATTCTTTCCCCTCCCTGAAGTGCTCTTAGTGTCGGAAGCATTCCGAACGGTAGGAGAAACACTGTAACCTGGGAGTCAATATAGGCGATAAACACTGTCTTGGAAATTCTTACCAAGTAACTCAGAGAGCATGCCAATAGGCCAGTTGACATAAATAATATCCACTATTTCCCAGCTAGCACATGATGTCGTAGGTACCCTTTGTTACGTCAGCACCAACATGAACAAGATTGCGATACGGACGAAACTCACCAATTGTGACTGACATGGCGCCCGCACCAGAACACATCAAGCATTATTACTGTGGTAAACGCCATGGCCGTGTATGCCGTCACGACGTACAAGCATATGCGTAGCTTGGGTTCTGTTATGGGGAACAACTTGTAATAGAAGGCGAGCAAGCTGAATCTTGGAAAATAATACATGGCATCATAAATGATGGCCTCGGCGAACTTCCACTACTCGCGGCGTCAGTATCTTGTCCCCGTCAGTCCAATATTTTCACAAGCCTTACCTTCCATCCGGATATCTTCGCGGGTACAGCGAACAACCCTTCATCTTTCGCCAGATCGCCCGCCAATATGGTGGTATCTCCAATCACCAGAGCGAGGAAGGGGAATATGGAGAATACCAGTATGGCATCTGATACCCAAAATGTCCAATTCTTTTGCCAGTGCCGCACCCAGAGCCGGACAAGAACGAAAATGATGGCAATAGACATGAGGCACCACTCAGCAATCTGGGAGGCGGATTAGTGAATTTGAAGGCAGGACAGTGCCGTCCGGCTTTGCAGGCTGACTTACGAGCAGTGACCTGCCTGAAATCTCAGATCCCATCATTTATCTCGGCGGCTCGCGGCGACGTATATCCAACTCATGGACCGAGGTGCATGGGAAGGGAATTACCTCGAAATGACGCTAGGAAATGGCAGAGGACGGGGGCAATGGGTGTTATATGAATGGGATTTAAACTCGATTCCCTTCAACGGGAGGAGGGTGGGACGCAGGGGTTTTAAACCACATAAGGTTGCAATTAAATACCAAGCATCGTCCCCCGGTGACAGAGGTGGCGCCCCAGCCTGTTTAGGACCCTGGGCTGGGGACCTTTTTTCTCCAGAGTGTTGCGTGTTTCAAAGCCACCAATTAATCAGCGTGTGGAATAATTGGCCACAATCTTCATACCGGGTGGCTCGATCTGACCAGCACGGAAAATAACTAGATGGGACTTTGAAGCCGCCCTGTTGGAGGAGGGGATGGCAGGGGGGGGGGCGGCATCACAATCTCGGCCGGCAAGGCGGTGATCTCGAAAAGAGAGTTTTTCGTCAAGTCAGCCACTCAAAGGTCAAATCTCGGGTTCGGACGGGCCTGGGCCCTCCCAAAGGCCGGATAGACGGAAACTCTGTGAGACCTCACCTGTATGCTTGCGGGGGTCGTGGCGTGCGCGGCCGAAACCCTATTAGCTGAGGAAGCGCTTGTACGACCTGACTCCCCTAGGCTGATTCCTGCTTAGATTTCCAGTCTAGCCTCTGGTCATTGACAGCCACATTGACAGGTTTCAGCTATAGCCTCGAGTGGTGGCCCAGCCAAAAAAGCAAATCCAGTCAAAGCGAGGGTGGCGAGCGACCAGCCACGTGCGGCCGATGTCATTCATATGCAAGGCCGGGCCTCTCGCGTAATTACGGCATGATTTCGCTATAGAAAGGCTACCTCTTGGACCAATCGCCTAGCCCATGTTCGCCAAACGGGAACCGGGAATGAAGCAGCAGCCCACTCTCCCTCCCCGGGCGGTAGGCCACTTGGGGGGCGCGAGACACACCCAGCGGAGACGGTGAGTAGAAGCAAGCTGATGTCCTGCAACCATCAGCCCGATGCCCTGGGCAGCATCCGAATGGCCGGGCCGTCCTGCACCTATAAATCGGCCGTGCCGTCCTGTCTAAGACATGGCGTTGCCTATCTCGCCATGCCCACCAACCGGGATCCGCGAAGCCGGCTGAGCCCAACCACGGACCCGAAACAACATTGTGCTTTGTATTTCACGACTAATCTGAGATCTTTTTCTTTGCTTTTATTGTTTTTCGCTGCAGCCGTGCCTAGGGAAATCTTATCCAACACAGCAAAATCACCGCGACGCAAGATTGGGACGTGTGTCGGATGTCAACTGGGCTCGAGTTGCGATACAGGTTGTCTCTCGTGAATGTGATGGTTCTCTAGACAAGAGGAGACGGGTGAACAGCAAAAAAATCAGCGTGTGCGGTTTCTTGGTGGGTTCTGATCGACGTTTGTTTCTCGCCCGGGCAGGAAATGCATTCCAGCTTCGGGTCCGCTCTAGGGGGGAAAGCCACCGAAGCTTAACAACGCGAGCAAGGAATTCGGCACTTTTGGTGGCTTGCTGTCCAAGCCCAGGCGGGATGGGGACGTTTTAGTAATCCTTTGCAGGCAAAGAGGGAAACAGGAATAGCGCGTCTCTCTCGGGAGATAATCATTTTCCCAAACGGGTTTCAACTGCAGCACCTTGGCCGCTTCGAGTCACCTGGAAGAAATGCCGGAAGCCGATCCCGTTAAGCTCGGGTTTATAATGGGAACCTGGGGGGACGCGGCGAACCTTTTTCTGGCATGGCATGGAAATATGAATACGAACGATTACAAGCTCGGGATGAAATGGGGAAAGGTTGTGCATTTTTGGGGGGCACCCGTCATCCACGTCGACTCGAGGACGTCATGTAAACACCGAGAGGTGAAGGAAGCCTCCTCCCATATTCGAATTCAGACCTCATACCAAGGTTCTCAACGGTAAATGGAGGCTGAGTTTAAGTTGGTGGTTACTTTTAGCTGTCACGAAACAACCCGCCGATGACCTGGCCAGCTTAAACACTCGTGCAGCAAACACCATATTTCTGGCAATCAAAATCTCAACTTTCTCCTTTGATTGTGCTCGTGATACCCTGGGTAGGATGAACAGGTCTTAAAACGGTACTGTTCAGGAGATTTGCCTGATAAGTGACTGGCAAGTCCTCGTGGGCGAGCCTGTCACTGTCGCAGAGTGCCAGGGGGTCAAGCGCCAAGGCGTGATGTCTTGAGACACAAACATCCATCATGATTTTAGATTCTACGGGGAATGTTCCACAGAAACGAATCGCTCACCACTTATACCTGAGTCTGGTCCCTGACAGTTTATTTGTCTGATCGCCCACATGATCTTGATCTGTCATCAATCTCAACAGGCAATTTCCCTAGCGAGGGGACCCGGCTCCAAACTCAGCCTTGTCCATGTCCAATACCAGCCGGTATATGCCTCCCGAGACAACAACTTCCATCCGTTATTGCTATAACTAGCTAGTCAGGCAGAACAAGGTGATCTCGAAATGTCTTCTGAAAACCTTGTTCGACCGCTGGCTATCACCGCTCCTTTTTGTTGAGCTCCCATTCTAAATACACTTCTATTGCCAAGACATGCCGTAGCGGTCTTTGCACTTGGACATACCCTAGATTGGGGTGCGCAACTCATGTCGCGAGCACGGCTTTTGACGCATCTATTTTTATTAATCATGGAAATGGGCGCAAAGAGTGGTCTACAACGGCAATGCAAGTGCAGATATGCAAAGCAGAGAGGACTACAGTCGGAGTTTGGCCGTCCCCTAGCACCCTCCGACTTCCATTTAGGAAAAATATATCGAAATGAAGTTTTTATCTAGGAGGGAAATGATGGCAAGCTCGAAGGCGGTGTGATTCTTGGCAAACCCCAGGTTTTTCCTCACGCTTGGCCTTAGCGGGTGAGACCTGGGAACAATGGATCTGCATTCGGCTCCGAATAACCGACCACAGGGTATGTCATGACGCTAGGCAGTTGAAACTACCTCGTTGGGCCTTGATTCATCGATTCGCAGCCTAACCCTCTAATGGGGATTGGCGCAATCCGAGATGAGTGTTTCCAGCGGCTCGGGAGAAAATTGGTGCGTCTAAAGTTCTTATATTGATCATACTGCCACAATTTATTTGCGACAACTATCATTATCTATATAGTATGTTCATCGTCCCGTCATTAATTTCGCCCGAAGATACTCCGCATTATCCGTCCTAAACCGTTCCAGTCCGAAATTATTTACAAGAATGATTAAGTTTGTAGAGAAGTAAGCTCACGCAAGTGGCGTTGGGCGACTTGACTCTTTTTTTTTTCGTTGCTTATTGGTAGTAATGAATTAATTTAGCAGGTGTAGTCGATGTAAAGACCGTTCTTGTCGTCCTGTGCAAGGAAGGTCTTGGTGTTACCATTGGGGTTGTCAAGGTAGAGAATCAGGCGGATCTCCTTAGCGCAGTCGACGTTGCCTCCATTGTGAGTGGCGGCATCAATCTCGTCCCAGCCCGTGAGGTCAAGGCCAATGCGGTTGTCGTCAGTGCCAATGTTGTCGAATGCCTTCACGGAGGAGTAGGACACATCAGAGGCGGGGAAACCGGAGAGTTGGCGAGCACGGACGAGGCCGTTGCTGCCGTCGACGAGGAAGGTACGCTCACTCTTGCCGGCCTGCTTCCATCGCAGGTAGCATGTCTTGGCATCAGAGGGAATGCCCGTGAAGACGGCAGCCTGCTCAAGCTGGGACTTGTTGGAGAAAGTCTCGACGTGCCAGTCCGAGATGGCGGTTGAGGTGCGGTTGGCTTCCTGAGGGTACAGGTTGTACAGCTCAGGCTTGTCGGCGGTGCCTGAGGTGCAGGCGCGGGGCATATGGCGAGGGGCGGCAGTGGCAAGCCCCGTCAGGCAGAGGACGGAGAGGGCGGCCTTAGTGAAGAACATGGTGGAAATTTGGTGAGAGTGTGCGTGAGAGAGACTTTTGAGAGAGATATTCAGGATTTTGTTGGCAGACCAACAGTCAGAGACAAAGATGAGATGAAATAGGATGCGATGGGACTGAATGGGGTGGGAGCAGATGTGGGAGACTGCCGATCTAAATAAATAGACTGTGAATGCATTAACAACGAAGCCGAATGCGCCGTTGGGAGAAGAAAGATCGTCCGGCTATTGCGCACGTGGCTGAGACCAGCCTCGTATTTTATGAATTTTATGCAGTATTAATAGCGGGCGGGCACCTCGCAGCGACCTCTATTTGTCGGTTAATATCGAGAACTGAGTGCCAAGCTTTGCAGAGGGCGAATCATGTCAAGGACCCAGCCTCCTGCAATCTTCGCTGACTCGCTGGGGTAAGACAGCATCTCGCCTGCAGCAAAAAGAGGAACACCGCCAACTGGCCAACAGGCTCTACTTGCTTCTCGCCGTGAGAATGGAGGAATTTTTTTGCACGGAAAATTGACTGCCAAAATTCAATTGTAAACCCCGATTGCCTCAAGCAGTTTAGCGAGGCCGCTACCGAGTTACAGCATCGGCGGCTTGTTTTTTAATCGCTTTCAGGGTGCCCACCCCTGGCAGATGGCAAGTGTGTGTGCGGGGGAAGCTAAAAAAGAGACAGCAAAAGAAACAATAAACACGGCCGGCTCCATCCAATCGCATCAAGGAGCCAGCCTACAAACGCAGCCACTGCACTTTTTTCCCACGACAACCAGCTAGCATCAATAGATCCAATCATCAACTCATTCAGCAGTTGAAAAAATCGGGCTTCCTGCTGGGTTTCTGCATAGCAAAGCCTCTTATTAATTTTTGATGTGCTGGCTGCTGCCCGCCCCGTACTCGGATCTGCAGGTCTCTCTCGCCGATCCTAGCCGGATGCAGCGGTGTTGTTGTAGGCAGCTGCGCTAGGGCTCGTGGGCAACGCATCGCCAACTCGGCGGGACTTTTCTTGTTTCTCCTTTGGAAAGAGATCTGGAAACATCCGTGTCCAAGGCACCGTCGAGTATCAGGCTTCTCGATGAGACGCGGAGAGCCCGACGAGATTCTAGCGCGCCTTTTGAGCAACTACCGTTTTCGGGGCTCGCCCTTCGACTCAAAGAGTTGGAATAGAGTTCCCGTGTCGCTTGCAACAGTGCGTCTTCTACCCACAATTTAGCTGAAACAACTTGGCAAGATGATCCCTGCTCGAGTTTGCGCGAAGGTTAGCATGAGGTCAGGCCTGTTTATGACGATGTGATTATGTGCAGCCGAGGGGCCCGAGCTCAAACAAAAAGATGAAGTGACTTTGTACGCCTTTGAGTGTGCTGTGACGCGAGGGCTGAGAGCTGAGAGAGTCAGCACAAACACTGCCCACAAGCGCCCGGAACTCGCCAAGCACCACGACGTCGAACGGAGGTTGGGCAACATGCTGCAGCCACATAGTTGACACATCCACGATAAATGCCTCTCTTGCAGCCTCAAGCCGCCAATTAAAAAAGCACGGGCGCACTAAAAAAGAAGGGACCATTGGATAATTTATTCATCACCGCTAAAATACTCTAATAGATGGCTAGAACCAGGGAAGAAGCATTTGAAACGCCGACGGGTCCGGTCCCTAGCGAGCCCTACGCCTGTCCGTGAATCGCATTTCGCCCTTCTTCATCGTTCTAGTTAGATGTGCTTGGCAGCATTATTTCTAACGGCCATTGCCGTGAATTAGTAGACTAACCGGTACTGGTATGTGCACTTGCCAAGCCAGTCGCTGCCATCTCCAACGGCTCCTTTATTGCACCGTCTTCGTTGCCTAGTTTCGACTCAGTGAACTGAAGCGCGGGGTAAGTTTACGCTGCAACTGCGCTGTCTGCGCCTTACCACAAACATTCCATCCCGTGGGTTAATACTGATTTCTTTCACTTCGATGTCACTAAGGGTATCAGCCGGATAGAGTTTGTATTTTGCTTGCTTGTTCACTGCTTTCCATTGCCTTTTTTTTTTCTTTTTTTTTTTGCAGTAAAGGGGTCGTACCACAATCTTCAAGAGCCGATATCCTGTTACTACGCGTCAACCTTTTCCAATCTTTGTGGAAGCCCAGCCTCATGCAATGCAATCACCACGCGCGGCGCAGTAAGCAATGTATTGCGCTTTGCCAACCGCAATTAATCCACGAGAGTGGCACGCAAAACCGGGAGCACAAACACGAAACAGAACAGAACACCTGCTTTGCCTAAACTGCCATCGTTATATTACCTGCCAAGTCGATCAGATTGATTGGGCCAATAATCTAGTAGAGCCTCTGATACTGCGAGACGTTGAGATGGTAATTTATGGGCCAAGCACATGACATGCGGTCGCCAAGTCTTCGGGCCGTGCAAATCCACATTGATTCGGGTAGGATAAGGTTCCAGTCGTATATCGCAAGTAGCTAGTGTTCTAAGGCAAACCCCTACATATTCGAGAATCCCAAGCGAGTACGCTGGACGGAAGCGGCCGTGAGAGTCGCTGGGCATGATTAGAGGCACGTCATCGCCTATGCCTGCCTCTGTCAATGGCATTATTGACTTTAGCCTCAAAGACTAATTTCGATTTTCTTTTTTTATTCTTAAAAAATGACTGAGAAGAAAAAAGCCCTACTACCAACCATAAAACTTAACTACCATTTCAGAAATTTGCTACTACTGCTTTACATCCCATCTATCCCATTCCCATTCGTGGTTTGCTGATTCGGTGGTTTTTAAATCATCGAGGATGCGCGGACCGGGCATCATGTTAAATTCCGGACGACGGATTTTGAGCAAAAATCCGCCGTGGTAAGATGGCGCTAAAAACTAGCTGAACATCATGCCATCGTAACGGAGCGCAACGGGTAGCTCGCAGCCATCGGGACCGGAGCTGGGGTCA
The DNA here is from genome assembly GCA_022837005.1 of Calonectria pteridis. Lineage (NCBI taxonomy): Eukaryota > Fungi > Ascomycota > Sordariomycetes > Hypocreales > Nectriaceae > Calonectria > Calonectria pteridis. The sequence goes on from JAKZGU010000058.1 coordinate 332,391, forward strand.
GAATCCAACTCTTTTGTGGGGACGGCGGAGAAGCTCGGTCCCGGACTTCTCACTTGTCCGGCATCCGCTACAAGACCGCGTCACGTTGTTCGCATCTTTAGAAACAAGCGAAAAATACAAATACACCAGTTTCCTCATTAGAAACAAAAAGTAATATAATATTCTAGTGCATCCTTGGCATTGCATCCTATTTTATCAGCATCGGAACAAGAACCCAAAAAAGCCACATTACCATGTCTTGGACTCTTTCACTTCGCCAGGCCAGGCCAGCACCCATCATCGCAACCCTCGCCGCTGGTGGTATTGGACTTGGAATCTTCACCAAGATGATCATGGGCGATGCTCATGCGCAGTCCAACGCTCCTCAGAAGATTTTCAAGAGCGGCCCTGCGCTTCTCTCTTTGCCCCTCGAAAGCTCCGAGTCTGTAAACCACAACACCAAGCGCCTCCGATTCAAGCTGCCAAAGGAGGATGCTATTAGCGGGCTCCCTCTCACATGTAAGAATTCCCTCCTATTTTTGCATCCAAAACTAATCACGGCTTCATCAGCTGCTTTGTTAACCATCTCATTCCCCAAAGGACGATGGATTCCTGTGCCTCGCCCTTATACTCCCGTGAGCCCTTCAGGTGGGTCTCGTCATCTAACAAAGCTTTCTTGGCATTAGAAACTAATGGAAAATAGATGAACCGGGCTTTGTTGACCTCCTCGTTAAAAAATACCCCCAAGGCAAAGCCAGCAACCACCTTCACTCCCTGCAGCCCGGTGACAAATTATTCTTCGCAGCCGCCTTGCCAGGCTACTCTTGGAAGACCAACCAGTTCCCTCACGTTACCATGATTGCAGGTGGAGCAGGAATCACCCCTCTGTACCAACTTGCTCAGGGCATTCTCCGAAACCCTGAGGACAAGACGGCCATCACGCTGGTTTTCGGCGTCAACAGCGACCAGGACGTGCTTCTCAAGAAAGAATTCGAAGAGTTCTCCAAGGAATTCCCAGGACGCTTCAAGGCCATCTACACAGTTAGCAACCCAGTCGAGGGTTCTCCCTACAGAAAGGGCTATGTCACCAAGCAGCTGCTGGAGGAAGTCCTGCCATCGGACAGGCAGGACACCAAGGTTTTCGTTTGTGGGCCCCCGGCTATGGAGGACTCACTGGTCGGCAAGAGGAATTCCTCGAGCGTCCTGACTCAGCTTGGGTTCCGACGGGATCAGATCCACAAGTTTTAAGGATGTGACGAAATTTCTGCCGCGCAAACAACTTTCTCCGCCATGTATAGTATATGATGAGTATTTAGAAGCTAGATGTACATAAAATCTAATGATACCTTTTTTTTTTGTAAATTCCTCTGTTCCATCCTCATTAAGAAAGAGGCAAGAAGTCACAGAAAGACAGCCGCTCTATAACGGTACCAGCCAGCTGTGGAAGTCAGATAAATGTTGGTGTCCCAAATAAGCTTTACAAAATTGTAGATTCTCCGATGCGGCCAACCCTTGTGGCATTGGTGATGCAGCCATCTCCGATATGGACCGTTTCTGTATATTAATCCAACGGGTCTCTTGGAAATCAATTCTTGACTTCTTCCTTCACACATCATCGAGACCAACACAGCAATCAAGCACTTGCTTCCACCTTGGTCTCATCACACACTTCTCAGTCATTGATACCCCTTTACCCAAACCACACATTCTTGCTTCCAACTTCTCGCCCGACATGAAGGTTTCCACCCTTCTCGCCACCCTCGCGGTGGCTGCCACTGGTAATGGCCTTGCCATTCCATCCAACCACACCCACTACATCCAGACTGGAATCACCACATCTGTGTCGAAGATCTTCAAGTTCCTCAAGGGTACAGGAGAAGCCGCGAATGCGACATCCACTGGCAATAGCTCTGCCACCTCTGCCAACGACACCTACATCACAATGAAGGGGTCTGAAGTCAAGATGTCAAAGTACTACGTCGAGCCACGACCAGTCATCAACGTCACATACACGGGCAATCATAACCATGTTGCCAAGAAGAAGCGCACCCACCTCACCCACGCCGGAATGACGGTGTCCTCGAACAACATCCTCAAGTACTCTGGGTCCTCGCGACCCGTTCTTAATGTGACATCCTCGGCCATCAACATGAGCACCAAGGTCCAAAACTGCACCGCTGTCGACAAGCACACCGTCGAAATGAAGGTGACCACCATCAAGAGCCTTCCTGAGTCTGACAAGCCGGCATTCGACGGCATGATCCTTCGCCACGGTATGCACACTCCGTTTACCCACTCCAAACGCAACATGCTAATCAATGCTCCAGGCTCTCGAATCATCACTGAATCTATTCCCCAGCACGGGTCCGCTACAAAGGAGGCTGGAGCGGGTAACGACGCGGCTGCTCCCGAATCTGCCACGTCTACCAAGGCCGCCGAGCCCACCAAGGTTTTCGAGGCTACTGAGGAAAAGCCTGTTGTGCAGACTCAGGAGGCTTTTGAGGTTGTTGGACATGACAAGCCAACCACTCACCAGGTCCCTAATCGTGAGGAGGAGGTTCACAAGATCTCTCGGGGTGAACATTAAACATTCGAAGCTGTAATGCAAGTGAAAGGAGGAGATTAGTATTTATTAGAATATTGAAAGGTTGGAGGTTGAAGATTGGAATACTGGAAGATGGACAGATTGGACTACTGTAACACCTATAAGATGATTACCGCGCTCAGATTGGAAATGAAACCCCCTTTTATTATATCGTCTTTCTTTTGTTTTTCTTGTGAATTTATTTACTCATCTCAAGAGCTTGCACCATGAAATCCCGCACAGTCTCCCGAAAAGTGCGATACTGAAATCCCAGTGTTTTCCCCGTGGTTTCGCCATCAAGGCCGTGGCTGTCATCAATTTTCTGGGCCTCCAAATTTACAGTTTCGCTCAAGTGCGGAAACTCATCCACCATGATCTGAGCAACCAGCCCATACGACCACCTCTCTGGCGCTGTCGGAGTAAACCTTTTGCCACCAACCTCCTTGTGGAGCAGTGACTCTACGTGAGCCACGGCGAGGTCTCGCACATCGATCCAGAAGGGCACTCGTGCCACGGGGAGAGGGTTGGCTCCTGTTGCAACCTGCCAAAGCATGGCGTTTGTCTCGTTGAGTTTGTCAACACCCGACACCGGGTGAACCATGGGCCCAAAGGTCATCGGGGGACACAGCGTGACAATGTCAAAAGATGGCTTGCGCTCCTCGACATACTTCCAGGCCTCCAGCTCTGCAAACTTCTTGGAACCGCGGTACGCGACTACAGCGCTCGTATCAGGGTGTATGGACTCCTCATACGACAAGGGGTTCCAATCAGCTGCCGTGTAGGTAAAATAGGGTGGCGCTGTGCGGTTAATATCCACAACAGAGGCAAAGGAAGAGGTGATGACGACGCGGGAAATCTGAGGGTTTGTGGCGGCTGCATCGAGTATGGCGCGCACACCGTTGATTGCAGGAACAATCAGTTCCTTTTCGTTGTTGGTTGTGTCATACGTGAACGGCTGGATGGGCAGTCATGTTAGCGTGATTTTGGATGATCCAGGCCGGGAACTTCCTACACTTGCGACATGAATGATGCCATCAACGCCCTGAACAGCCTCTACTAGGCCTCCCGGATTTTCAAAATCATTTATCTGGACAAATTCAAGTTTATCGGCATGTTGCGGACGAGCGTTGATCATGGCATGGCCCTTGGAAATGGACCGCGTCGCTCCACGAACGCGGATGCCGCGGGCGAGTAGCGTATCGATCACATGCGCGCCGATAAAACCGGTCGCACCAGTGACAAGAACGAATTGACTACCAACATTCATTAGCCACTCATCGAATAGAAGGGCAAGGACCAATTACACATACGGTGAAGCCATGATGTCCGTGTCACGGTCCGATTGCGAGGGTATGACACTGTGGAACTGTGGTCAAAAGACGGTCTGGGTGAAACAAATTACCAATCCCAACAAGCCCAGGTCTTATTTAACCTGATGCAAATGAAGATCAATACGACTTCGTCCTCGACAGTAGATGTCTGATTCAAAAGTGGTGGTTGAATGGACCACCAGATATAGTTAAGCTCGACCCACTGAAATCGGGCTTCTCTCCATGTCGAATATCAGCCTCTGCCGAGAACTGGCGAATATAAGAAATAAGTTTCAAACGGCTTCCTAGCGTCATCAACTTCTAGGTGGTTTACTTTCTATCTAAGACAGAAATATTAGCCCATGTTGGAAGCGAGACAAAAAAGTTTTCGCCAAGATGGTTGACCTTGGTAACTATTATGCGGTGCAATGACCGGGAACTATACAAACCATTGCGATTCCCAATTGAGACTTGGTGGCCCCCAATTTTCGTTAACAAACACGATTTATGGAAAGTAATTAAAGGATTACGCAGCCCATCCACTATATCACCCGACTGGAGACTTCAGGGCCCATAATGGTTGGAAACCCATCAGTGTAGGGTAGCTAACCGCATCGCCAATTCCACCTCGCTTGGATAGTAGGGATTATCGCGCGACTGACCAACCAAAAGCGCGGGTTTAGCTCAGTTGGGGTATGTCATCACATTAATCCCTCACTTGCAGCACACATAACTAACCTTCACTGACAGAGAGCGTCAGACTGAAGATCTGAAGGTCGTGTGTTCGATCCACACAAACCGCAATGAATTCTTTTTTTGCGCTTGTTTTCCATTTTCTATTGCTCCCTCAGTTCGCCCCGGTACAAATGCACACCTTGGCCGCCCGAGGCTCACCGAAGCGGGTTTAGCTCAGTTGGGGTAAGTTGTCACAAACTTGGAAAAACTCCAGCACAACATCAAGTCTAACCATCTCTACAGAGAGCGTCAGACTGAAGATCTGAAGGTCGTGTGTTCGATCCACACAAACCGCAAACATCTCTTTTTTTGCCAGTTTGTTCCTTTTTTGACCATCGTGGTGCTTCGGCCGGTCAAGTTAGTGCCTCCCAGGCGCTGGGACCATCAACCACAAAGCGGGTTTAGCTCAGTTGGGGTATGTTGTTCTGAAATGTCCACATCTGAGATGCAAAACTAACCTTCACTGGCAGAGAGCGTCAGACTGAAGATCTGAAGGTCATGTGTTCGATCCACATAAACCGCAACCACTATCTTTTTGATCGCGCTCGCGATGAGCTTGCGGCCGAGTTGTGGTTCCGGGAGACCTCAAGGTGCCTCCTCGCCCACGGGGAGGGCTCAGTTTCTGGCCCACTCCACAAAAAGGCCAATTCAAGGGTCAAGTTGGGAAAACAACGGGCTCTTGCGTTCACAAGAAGTCCTGTGGATCTGGACTTGCCAATATGCGCATTGGTGAATTGGTGCCCGTCTTGTTCTCAAAGAGAATGATCACCAAAGCCTCATTCGCGAGCCAATCACGTCGTGATCCAACATTTTTGCCGTCTAATTGCATGTAACAAAGGCTCATCTGCAGCAATCTAAGAGTCTATCTTCCCCCAAGCACCTCCGCCCGGGGTGTTAATCTGCATCCTCTCGCCGGGCCTCAAGCTCACAACTGCTTGGGAACCGAGGCTGATCTTGTCCAACTCGCCCTCGTCGTTCCACCGAAGCACAAAGTTTCTTCCCACGCTTCCCGGTTCTCCACCTTCCATACCGTAGGGTGGAAACACGCGTCTCTCGCTGAGGATGCTCGACTTGAGCGGGATTCTTGCCTCAATCTCACGAGTGATGCCGTCGCCTCCGCACCACTTTCCACGACCTCCGGTGCCCTTGTTAATCTCATACCGCTGAACAATGACCTGTGTTCGCTTCTCAATAACCTCGGCGTCAGTAATACGAGTATTCGTAGAGTGAGCGTGGGTAGCGTGCTCTCCGTTCCAACCAGGACCTGCTCCTGTACCTCCGCCAATGGACTCGCCATAATTCCAGCCAGGCTCGATTTCACCGGTCTTGGGGTTTCGCCCGCCCATGCCCCAACCAAAGCTGCTCGCGCACCCCTGGAAGGCAGCCACCACCTTGAAGGCGCGTAGAATAAGGTCAATGACCCGCTGGCTGGCAATGGTACTGCCGCAAATGGCAACAGATGGGGTGGGGTTGAGAATCGAGCCCTTGGGAACGCGAATGTCGATTGGTGAGAGACATCCCTCGTTCAATGGGATTTCGATGTCAATTAGGCATCGGATGGTGTAGATGACAGCGGAATGGGTAATGGAGATTGGGCAATTGATGTTGCTCCAGGTCTGTGCCTCGGTTCCCGCAAAGTCATAAATTGCCGATCCTGTTTCGGGATCAATGGTAATCTTCAGCCTCAGTCGCGTTCCGTTGTCAAAGACATCTTCGGATTCAAGACCGTTAGGGTGCTGTTTTGCGACTTTCTTCAGATAATCGCGAACAGCGATTTCCGCATTCGCCTGGATTCCTCGCATGTACTTGTGCACAATGGGGAGAGTGAATTCGTCGCAAAGCTTTCGGAGAAGCGTGATGCCGCGCTGGTTGGCAGATGTCTGGGCCTTGAGATCAGATATGTTGTCCTGGATTCGCCGTGTAGGACTGCACCCCGGGAAGCTTCCTGCGCGATTGAAAGCTTCGCGGACCTCGTCTTCGAGGAATTTACCACCGCTGACAATCTTCATCGATTTGACATTGAGACCTTCTTCCCACAGCTCTGTCGAGTCTGGCATCATGGATGTGATTCCCTTGCCACCTGCATACGAGTTAGTAGGATATCCGAAGGTGTATAAATGGAGGCAGCGACTTACCAATATCTGTATGATGGCCTCTGCTGGCTGTGTAGAAAGCAATCTTGTCACCAACGAAGACTGGCGTGACAACTGTGATGTCTGGAAGATGCGTGCCACCCCATTCGGGATGGTTGGTCATGAGAACGTCTCCAGGCTGTAATTTTCCGAGCCAGTGTCTGTGTTGAGATTGAATGGCGAACTGCATACTGCCAAGGTGAATTGGAATGTGCGGGGCATTGGCTACCAGCTGACCATCCGGTGAGAAAATGGCACAAGAAAAGTCTAGTCTTTCCCTGATGCTCGTGGAGATGGAGGTCCGCTGAAGTGTATTGCCCATTTGCTCAGCGATGGACATGAAACGGTGCGCAAACACAGAGAGCTGAATCGGGTTGGAAGCATCATCGCTGGTTTCCTGACTGACTGCGGCATCATTTATTTTCTCGATGACCACATGGTTCGTGAGGATATATGCGCGGAACCGAGGCTCAACAAGAATTGTCTGTGTCTTGTCAAGGATGAGCGCCGGGCCATCAATGGCGGTGCCCACGGGGGTGTTGGCAAGCAAGTAGATGCTTGAATCCTTCCACCCACCATCTACATAAATAGTTTGTTGTTTTTGCGTCTCAGCTACTCGCGGGCTCTCCTTTACTTGGTTCAGTTCTTCTGTAGGCGGGACATTCTTGCTGGCAACGCCTGCATTGCCAACACCTCGAACCTGGATCGAGTCAATCACAATTCTGCGCCCCAAGACGAAGGCAAATTCTCGCATGTGCTCGGATATGAAGGCAGCGCCGTAATCCTCATCGGAGGGCTTAGAAATGGCCAGGTTTGTATCGGTGCCAAAGTATCGCAGACTCAGAGACTCGTTGAATTGGAGCGAGTCTTCGCTCGCGCCCTGCGTAATAAGCTCTGCTCGCACAGCCTGCTTCAAAACCTCGATTCGCTCACGGATTCGGGGCAAGTCTTCCACTTTGAAGTCTCCAGAATACGGCTCAGCAACTTCCTGCTGGAGCTGGGACTGGGAGATGCCGTAAGCAGAGAGGAGCGAAGACCACTTGTGAATCAGGATGCGGTTGATGCCCAATTTCTCGGCAATTGAGCAGGCATGTTCTATTTATATTAGCTTAGACCCATCAACAGAAGAGCAAAGGTGCACATACGACCACCAGCTCCTCCAAAGCTGACGAGATTGTGCTTTTCGGGGGCATAACCTCGGGCCTCTGCATCAAAATTAGAAGCAATCCATAGACATGAAGTGGCCTGCCTTACCAGTTGCGTTCCTGATTGGGCGACTCATCGTTTCATTGGCAACGTTCAAGAAACCAAGAGCGACCTCCTCTGGAGTGAGACTTTGAGAGGTTTGGGCGTTGAAATCGTCTGTAATTTCACGGAACTTTTGCTTGACAATCTCACTGTCTAGTGATTCGCTAGCATTTTTTCCAAAGATAGCAGGGAATGAAGACAGATCTAGCCTTCCGAGGAAAAGGTTTGCATCCGTCACCGTCAATGGTCCACCGTTTCGATAACTTGCAGGTCCCGGGAATGCACCCGCACTCTCGGGGCCGACAACCAAGAGGCCGTTTCGTGCAAATAGGATGGAACCTCCACCTGCAGCGACAGTCCGGATGTTCAACATGGGGACGGTAATTGTTCTGTCAGCAATGCGCGTCTCGGTGAGATAGTCATACTTTCCATCGAAACGGCAGATGTCGGTGCTGGTTCCACCCATGTCAAAGCCAATGAGGGCTGTGCCTTCTTTTTCATCGTAGCAAGACTTGGCGATACCGACCACGCCTCCAGCGGGTCCGCTGAGAAGTGCCTCGTTACCGCTGAACTTTTGGGACTGCTTCAGACCGCCATCGGAGCACATGAACTCGACTCTCCTTGGCAATTCTCTAAACCCAGACTCAAAGTTCTCGACATAACGGCGAATCACGGGGTAAAGATAAGCCTCGGAGCAGGCAGAAGTGCTCCGTCGAAGGAATTTGATGGTGGGGCTGGTCTGGCTTGAAGTGGTGATGTACTTGAACCCAACCTCCTTTGCGAGGGCTGCGACCTCGTTTTCATGGTCCGGGTAAATGTACGAGTGCATAAAAGAGATGGCGACAGACTCGTATCCGTCATCGCGGAGCGATTGGAGCTGGGCGCGGACCTGTTCTGGGTCAATCTTCTTGAGAATGCGAACAATTTCTCCACTCTTGGTACGAAGCAGCTCCGGGTCTGTGATCTCAGCTTCCTTGTTCATGGGGAACGGGTTCAGATCGTAATCCTCGACTGTGATGCGCTCATCGACCTCAATGACGCGCTGGTGAAGGGCTTTGGCCTTTTCTACTCTGAGAGCAAAGATCTTGGGGCGGGTTTGGTCGCCGATGACGCAAACATCTTTAAATCCTATGCAATTGTGAGCCAAAGTTCGGTATTTGTGGGATGATGCATACCTTTTGTGGTAACGAAAGCAAATCTTTCGCCCTTGTGCTCAAGCAGAGCGTTCGTCGCGATTGTCGTGCCGATTCGGCAAGAAGCTAAGAGAGCGAGTTAGTAACTAAGTTGTAAGCTTGTGAAAGCTCGTCGTACCAACTCGAGAAGCATCCAACTTCTCGCCAACAGGAATGTCGCGAGCTTCGACTTGGCTCAAAACTCGTCGAATTGCCTCGGTCGGGGCATCTGCGTAGTTGTTGGGATCCTCCGAGAGCAGCTTGAAGATGATATCCTCTTGGCCTTGTACTGTGGCAATTACATCACAAAAGGTTCCACCGCGGTCAACCGAGATATTAATGTCAGGAGTCGGCTTGGTGCCCTCAACCCCGCTCTCGGTAGAGGAAGCCATAGTGACGACGTCTTTAAATTGGAACTGACATGAGAAGCAAGCGGCGAGGCATCAGCTACCAAATATATATCACAGCGACTATCCAAATGTCGCGCTGATGTTTAAGTCCGTTGGATGGATGGAAACTAGTGAGAGATGGCCCAATTGCGTTGAGCACAGGCATAAAAATTGCCCATCAAGGAAGGTAGGCTAAGACACGATTGGAAGTTTTGCCAGTGGTGGTGGCATACAGACCTCGAGGGCATTGGTGCAAGCACGTCATCCTGGGTCTCTGATAAGGCTGCGGGATACGCAGGATGCCGTCTTCCCCTCATCTTGTTCGCTGAGCCATGGCCGAGGACAGGACGAGTGGGCCGTGGCCGAGAAGGGAAATGTACGCTAAGAAAATTACTGGAAAGAGGAATTCTGCTCGTCTCCACAGCAGCTGATCCGACTTGTCGCGCAATCGCAGAGTCTCTGGCGCAATTGAGAGTTGTCAGTGTATTCTCGGTGTCTGGGTAGTTGACGAAGGTCAGGTTTTGGGCCATTGATATGTGCTTCACTGCAGAAATGCTTACCGGGTGTTTGGGATCGCGTAGGAGAAGTCCGCTGTTGCCGGGCACTCATTCGTTTGGCAGCCCCATTTTAGTGGCCAGAATAGAGGGCTGGTGCACGATAGCACGCTGTGTACAGGTGTCAGTTACCTGTACTGGGGAGGGGCTGCGGGGTCTCGTGGGCTATAATAAGCCATGGATCCCCTCCGTTCGCCAAGTGGGCCGCCCCTCCACACCACGCTTTTGCCGCATGAAAATTTTCTGCAAAACAGGGCTGCGCCAGTGTCGGCTTATAAGAAAAATTTGCACATCACAACCTCAACAAACAATTAAGAGATTGAGCCCGGTTAGCTCAATCGGTAGAGCGTGAGACTCTTACGAGTACGCGATCTCAAGGTTGCGGGTTCGACCCCCGCATCGGGCTATTCCTGTACAAACTATCTTTTTTTGCATCCCCAGACTGCATCTCGTCTTTTTGTCGTGTCGGACGTGGGTAGCTAACAAGGCTGCCAGCCTTTCTTTTTCTCCATTTTACATTCATAGAGTCATACGGTACCAATTAAGAGAGACATACATGCTTCATAGCTAAACAGACGAGAGGTTGCTAGTCGTTTTACGTCAAAGTTGTATTTGCATGACCGCAACCAATGTTCATTGTGTGACCAACTCCCTTGGGAGGAACGGCAATGCCTAGCATGGTTGACAACTCAACTTTTAAACAAGGACATAAATCCATTGTTACCGAAGATAAGATCAATTCTGTAAGAAAAGTCACTATTCTCTTCCTCATGGGCATTGGCATAGCAATGACAGGAGCCGTTGAGACACGAATGCGAATGGCCATCTCATGGCGCAAAGATTGATCATAGAAGCGATAATCGGTTCATCTTTTTGAGACTGAGAGAAAAGACGGTCCAGCATCGGTGCCACGGCTCTGCTACAGTCTACATGACCAAGTACCGTCGCTTTATCCTCTACTACGAGCGCTGTCAATCATGCAATTACGTCAAATTCTGCCCCTGTAATTGGAGGGCATTTAGTGGACCAAACCCCGACAGCCGCTATAGAATCCGCTGGGTCGGGGCGCATCCCCACTATAGTCGGTGTGCGGCATGCCATCGCCATGTCGTATCACTTATCATTCCGCAACCTGTTATCAAATATTCTTGCAATTGAGTTGATGGATGCGCCCGGATTTCGCGGCTAGACATCACCGGCATATGCCCATTTCATGGAACCCTCGGCAAGTTCCAATTGCCGTCTATGATGGAATCCCATATGAGCCGTTTCCGCATACCACTCTCATCTAAGAAGCCTTCAACGCGATCAACCACCGCGACCCAGATTAACGAGCAAAATACAAACCCAAGTCCTAATACAAATGCACAATCTATTCAGCTCAAATGGTCCCACGATAGGCCGTCGCTTCAATGCGCGACGTGTGGCAGCACCAAGTTACGTCCTGTTCCGTCAGAGATATCGGCTCTGCAAGCGCGATTGGCCTGGATGGAGGACATAGTGAACAAGTCAGGATTATTAGGCGACGGTCAGAATATCGACCAGATCGCTACTGGTACTGAGATCTCGGCCCTGAGCGGCGCCTCGTCATCAAGCTCGGCGCATTCAGCCTGGCGGGCTTCAAATAAACGGAATAGCAATAGGGCATCGACTGGCATAGGTGAAGATTTGCTCGACCAAGGAGCACAGGAAATCCAAGATCTTGAACCCCCATCCAAAAGACAACGACTTAGCGTATTATCAGAGCAACTCGGGTCAGAAAATACTCTCGTTGCCGCCAAAGATCAGACCTCATCACACCCCAAACCCGATGTCTTTTCCTTGGTAGACGCCTACTTCCGAGACGTCAACCGAACATATCCTTTTATTCACAGAGAAAACGTGGTATCCACCTTGAAAAGGAAGGGCTCATCCATCTTCGCCTTCGATTTACATGATGTCGATGCCACAATTGCGTACTTGGTCATCGCCATTGGATATGCCTCCCTCCAACGAGCAGAACAGGGCCAACCAAGCCCAAGCGCTATTTTCCCAATAAACTACAAAGAAATCCTCGCCGAACATTTGACACAGGAAACCATTTCGGCAGTGGAAATTCTGCTCCTCCTGTCCATTTACTCTCAGTTCGATCCAAATGGATGCACCGCATGGCCCGTCGTAGATGTGCTCGCGCGAAAAGCCATCCGCCTTGGGTTAACTCGACGCCACACAGCTGAAGAGGGATGCCTTCCGGAAGAAGCCGAGCGGCGGCGCCGCTTGTTCTGGAGCATATATGTATGGGATCGCATCGTCGCCATGTCCACAGGTGTCCCCGCAGCCCTGAACGACATCAACAGGGACATGCCCCTTCCGGGGATCACTGTCGACGAATTTGCATCAGCCAACCGCCTCGAGCACACATCTGTTCTGCAAGTATCGCGCCAAATCATTCAGCTCCGGATCTTGGAAGATAAGGTCCTCCATGAGATCCACCTTCGAGACCACAAGAATACGCGAAACCTCACGCAGGCCGATCGCCGCGGGATCGTGAGTGATTTGCGGACCGAGATTGAGAACTGGTACAGCAACGGATGTCTTCTCAAGTCGACGGGTCCAGATGAAGCAATGGTTCACATCCGCATCTCGTGGCTATCGGCGCGATACTACAACCTCCTGCTGCTGCTCTACTACCCTTCGCACTTCAACTCCGCCAGTTCCCTCGTTTCAAGGAGCGAGCTGGTCTCCTTTGCGCAAAAGCACGTCCAGGCGACGGCGGTCCGCTGGCAGCAGCAGCACCTCCCGCTGAACCAGCTGACGCTGTGCCGCCTGTTTCCCGTGTGCATGATCTTCCTGCACTGCTTCCTCTCCCACCCCGCAGGGGACGGAGACTTCCCCGCTGGAGATGAGGTCTGCATCTGCGCCGACATCATGGCTGCCTTCCCCGGGAACTGGAAACTAGCGCACAAGAGCGCCGCTGTCGTGAGCCAATTGGCGTCGTTGATTAAGACATCTGCCGCTTGTGACTCGGCGGCACCCTTCTCTGTCTCATCGCCACAATCATTGAGCGAGGCAGACAGGGCCTGGCTCTATGCCATAAAAGTGAATCTGACAAAACTTGCGCAGCAGATCATGGGAAAAGGCAGTACGTTTAGCCGCTGGGATCATACTGAACTAGAACGAGAAACGGATTTTTTACAGTCAAACTCAAGGCCAACCTCTATGGTGGGAATCGACTCAATACCCCGGCCGGGCGCCGGCCACGAGCAACAAACAAATGTAAACACTGGAACTGATCAACTGGGATTGCCCAATGGGGACATGTATATATATCCTAACGGAATATCTATTTTAGACTTTTCTTGAATATCAGGTATTGGCTGTTTAAACGCCCATGCTCCCAGACACCTTTTGATAACGTCGAGACCACTCATTGCCCATGTAGGGGAGGGTCAAAATGCACACAATTCATACAATTGACTTTTTCACCGCCTATGCGGCTTGAGCACCTTTCTTCTTCCTCGCCACTTCAGATTTCCAGGCATCTTCAAACAAGGTTGGCTTCTGGCGAAGTTTGTCAGGCTGGATGCCCAGTCGTCGCACCACCTGGAATGCACCAGTGCCGACCGTCATGGTTTGTCCCATGATGATACCCTCGCTGACACCCTCAATTCGATCAGCCTTCATGCCTGCTGCCGCCGCGAACAAGTGATCTGGAGTCTTCTCAAACGAAGCTAGATGCAGGACACTGTCTCTCATCTTCGATAGACCGAAACGTGTGATGCCAAGAACTTCTCCCTTGAATGTCATCACATCAGCGAGCAGCTCCATGTGCCTGAAATCGATACCCATGTATCCCATGACTTCGTTGATTTCGTTTGCGATCGTTGTTCTGGCTGCTTCAATTCCGAGGACTTCATTGCATTCCATCACACTGTTTGTCCTGGCCTTTGTCCCGATCACACCCTCAGTTGTCATACATGCCCGAAGACCATAACCTTCCACCAAAACTCGATGGGTGTTCTCCTCGGACGTCTCAATGAGAGCACGCGTGGCCTCAGGGTAACCGGAGATTGGCACAGTCGGGAGAACCCGATGAAGGAAGTTGGCCCGGAGTAGGAGATCGCCAGATTCTTCAGCAGCTTTCTTTGTCGATCTGCTTGTAGTGGTCTCGGTAATGTCTCTCACACGGACAACAATTTGATCTCCGTTGATTTCAATGTCCTGTGGCTGGATTTTGAACTTCTTCTGCATGCAAATAGCCTGAGCAATGTCCGTGAGAGTGATACCCAAGTGCATATTAGCCAAGGCGTTTGTGTCAATTTGCAAAACAACGTTACTGTGTTGCATACGCCACTCATCCTCGACAAAGCTGAGAACGTCCGAAATGTACGCCTTCTCAATGCGAGCCTTGACAACCTTGGCAGCTTCTATCTGCTCGTTGTTGAGCAGTGGGCAAGCGATGACAGGGGTACTGATCAGCTTAGATGCGTTGATAATCTCCTTGATACGGGGCACACCCTGCGTGATACTCATACCAGCGACACCAGCAAAATGGAAAGTCTTGAGCGTCATTTGGGTTCCAGGCTCACCAATGGATTGGGCTCCGATAGCTCCCACCGAGTGACCGGGCTCCACATGAGCCTTCTTATACTTTTCAAGACTGTATCGAATAAAGAGCCTCAAAGTCGTTGCCGACGCCTTGGCTGTTCGGTCGGCGTGATCTTGGGCAATCGAATTCTCCAAATCGTCTCCCGCAACGCCGGCAAGCTTTCGGATTTTCTCCATTCGAGCAGCCAAACCGTAAACATATTCTTCAATCTCCTTCAGGAACTTTCGCGCACCCTCGTGCTCGTCAATCGAATAATCGCTCTTATCCTCATAGTCGATTGATTCGCCATGCACCAAGCCCTTGCGTGGGAACTTCGCACGCTCAGTGTCGAGCATCGAGTCACAGAAGGCTCTCACTTCATTTGGAGTCAAAGAAGGCTCGTCGTTGTCCCAAGTAAGATTTTCGGCATGTGTCCATGTTCGCTGGAAGTTGACCGGGCCGCTGGAGCCTTCCATGTCCAAAGGATCAAGGTTGTCGGCACCGTATTGGAACTGAACGACTGTACCACCAGATGTTCGGACTGTGTAGTCATACTGAGTGGAGAGATCCTCCAGAGACTTCATCAGTCTTCGTGACATGTAGCCAGTCTCGGCAGTCTTGACAGCTGTATCAACCAGACCTTCTCGACCAGAGATGGCGTGGAACAAGAATTCTGTGGGGAAAAGACCAGTATAGAAACTGTTCTTCACGAAACCCTTTGAGGGGGGTTGACGTGCGTTCTTGTGGAAATGTGGCAGACTTCGGTCCTGGAATCCATCAGGAACACGCTGACCACCGATAATCTGTTGTCCGACCAGAGCAACCATCTGGGCGACGTTAATATCTGAACCCTTCGAACCAGATCGAGCCATGATAAGTGGGGCATTGTTTCGGCTGAGCGTGTCTACACAGTATTCACCGGCTTGCTGTCGGACTTTACTGAGAATACCAGAGATGGAGTTTTCTAAAGTCTGCTCCATATTGCATCCTGGGGCCTTTTCGAGCTTGCCTTGCTTGAACTTCTCGATGAGGTCATCACACTTTCGGTATGCAGTGGCAACCAGATTCTCTTTTTCAGCAGTCAAAGCGTCAGATGGGAAGACATCACCCACGCCGATGGAGAAGCCTCGGTTGGTGAGAGACCTAGCGCACAGTCTGGCCAGTCGGTTCATGACTTTAACGGTTTCATCAGGACCAAAGTCACGGAGGAGGACATAGAAAACCGAGTCCTTCTTTCCTGCTCCGACGGTGCTCTTGTCCATCAGACCACACATAACCTCAGAGTTTCGAATAACAAGCCAAGCATCCTCAGCGCTCATGTCAGGATATACACCTGGTCGCGATTTGTACGTTTTGCATTTGGCGTCCAAGTTGATCTTCACTGGTGACTTTTTGTTTGGTCGAATCATAATGCTAAACAGTTGCTTGCCCGTCCATAGCGCCTTTGGCGCAATTATGGCTGGTGGGGGGAGATCCAAGGGAACGTCAATTTCCAACATGTGCATGCAAAGATAGGTGAAAGTCTTGCGGTCGAAAAACTTATCCTTGCTGCTAAACAGGTAGGCAGCTGTGATAAAATCCTGAGTTGCTGCAATAATAGGCTCACCGTTCTTTGGGGTCGAAAGGTTGTGTTTCACTCCCATCAGATTAATAGCTTCGGCACGAGCTTCCTCAGTCTGTGGCACATGCAGATTCATCTCGTCTCCGTCAAAATCGGCATTGTAAGGGTTGCATACACATTCGTTGAGTCGAAATGTTCTCCAAGGGCGAACCTTGGCGAGATGACTCATAATACTTAGTCTGTGAAGGGAAGGCTGGCGGTTAAAGAGCACAATGTCACCATCCTCAAGGTGGCGCTCAACGATGTCTCCAAATTGAAGGTCGCGGGCGATCATATCCCTGTTACCGAACTTGAGATCTTGCTTGTATTCGCCATCGTCCTTTTTAACAATAAGTGTGTTGGCACCGGGCCATACTTTGGGGCCGTTTCTGATGCACTGGCGCAACTTCTCAATATTATGTCGCTGAACTCTTTCTGGGTAGGTGAGGTTCTTGGCAACAAGCTGAGGAACGGCAACCTGATCAACACCCAAATTGGGATCGGGGGAAATGACAGTACGGCCAGAAAAGTCCACACGCTTTCCGGAAAGATTGCCACGGAATCGACCCTGTTTGCCCTTGAGACGTTGACAGAATCCCCTCGTGCTCTTTCCAAACCCAGGTTGCTGGAGACCGGGCACGTCGCTGTTGACATACATCGCAATTTGAGTCTGAAGATATTCCCACTGTTCCATAATCGTCTGGATTGAAGAACCCTTCTGCAAGGCCGAGCGAATCATGCCACTAACCCATACGATATCGGCGAGTTTTGTTGTAATGTCGTCTTCGTTGCTCGCATTATCCTGTGCAATTGAAGGTCGGATGCACACTGGCGGGGCCGGAACGAATTGCCAAATAAACATCTCAGGTCTTCCTTCGGCAGGGTCCAGCCCAAGAAGTTCGCAGTCAGAGGGGCTGATGGTCTTGAAGAGGTTAAGAACGCGCAATGGGTTCAAGTCCTCCATGGCTTTGCGCAGGTGCTTGTTGAGCTCGGGGTTTTCACGGCTGGCCTCGATAAAGGATGCATCGAACTTGACTTTGCTCTCGGGCGGTACCTTCTTGGCGGACGTAGACTTGTTGTAGAAGGAAAATTTATCGTGGACGAGCTTAAGAACACCGATCTTGCGAATTTGGCCGTTGACAGCACCACAGTACTGACAATTCCTCACCTTGCGGCATTGTTCGTTGATCCTCTTGCAAATCTGGGTACGGCGCAAGTTGTCTAGATGTGGTCGTCGAAGTTCTTTCAGGTAACTTTGTCGATCAGGCTCTTCAAGCAGGACATGGCCGCAGTCCTGTCGCACAAGTTAGACCATTTGCAGACCCACATAGAGAGCTGCGCGACGTTACTTACCTTGCAGATTTCTTGCAAAATGGACATGATGAAGCGCAAGTAACCGACGTGAAAGGCTGGCAGCGGAAGCCTGACATAACCGAAGTGACCGTGGCAATTCTTCAGCGGCTCCTGGCATGTGGCACAAGGTGCCATCTTGCTGGAGGTACCCTTGAAGAGGTTTTGCATTAGTACTCCAGAAGCTCGCTTTAAATGAGGGCGAGTGGAAATAGCTCACCAGCTGTGAATCGAGGGGTCCATTGGCGTAGGGAGCGCGGTTATTCTCGATATTGTAGAGCAGTCGGTTGGAAACCTCCACCACGGCCTGGTTCGCGATATCTTGGTTTGACCTGAGCAGGGGGAGAAAAAAACACCAGTTAGTGGGCTTATGCGGCGCGATGCGATGCAACTACAAGCGAGAGGACGAGTGCTTACTGGATACCAAATTTGATACCGCGAAAGCGTTTCGGCAGCTTGTCGACAAGCTGCTGCTTGACGGGACTATCAGTTGAATCTATCATGGCTGCCAGCGTCGCAAATCTCAGTGGGAGAGGAAGGCGGGGCAACGAGGCCCAAGGAGAGATTCAAAGAGGCTGGCAGTCCAGCAGCGAGGAACCGATGACCGAAGCGCAATTCGCAAAGGTGAGTCAAATGGAATGAGTCTTGCAAAGTTCCGCGAAATTTTGCAGGCCTAGGCGCATCTGCGTCGTGCCCCGCCATCCTAATTCACAATCGCCGAGCTCCACGGCCACTTTTGGGCGGTCTGGGGCGGCAGGAATCACTTGTAGAATGCCTCGGCACGGAAGATCTAAAGACCGAAGGCATCCAGCCCCCGCCAGCCCACCAACTCGCTGAGATGGCACGGATCCTTTGTCTCCCTCCCTTGCATGCTACGCTATACATAGCATACCTGCCACGCATGCCTTCAGCCAGATTGAACCGCCCCCAAGCCAGGTCATGTGTGCCATGTGTGAGTTGTCGATCTACCTGATGATTCAAAAGAACTCAATCCCCTCACATGAAGATGTACAACAAGATATCCGTCACACCATGTGAACTGAGACCATCCCTTGATGTGATGTAACCACTCACCGAAGCTACCTCCCACACACCTGGAGGCCGAGGGACAAACGACGAGACATGCGGCAGCAAGAAATCAGGAACAGATACGCAAGCTCAGGTGGCTGTCTTGTTTTCTGGAGCTGCAGACTCACACGCCAGGGATACGAAGGTGGGAGGGAGGCGGGTTGGTGGGGTACTTATCAATGGTAGGGAAACCTGGAGTTGTTGTGCTGCAGCACCACACATGACATCAGCCCAGTGCTTGTGCACTTGGCCATCGCCCCATCAACGGTCTGCCGGTCCGTCCCCGGTCCTGGACAGCTGCCGACTCACCAACCAACAGCCTCTCGAAAAGCCATGGAGCTAAAAGATTTGGCGTCGTCGGCCGGTTGGGGCCCCGACCTCAGATGCGCTGCAAGCGAAGAAGCAAAAAAAACCGAGACGCGTAAAGACACGGAATCCCGTCAGGTCGATCAGGTACATGCTCCCTACCTTGGACGGCCGATCGGAATGTCACTTCCTGCCCGCAGCGCTCCGAGTCGAGCCGGACGAATTGAGAAGCGAAATCGCTAGATCCCTGTTTATCCAAGACCCAGGCTCCACGGGAAAACCGCTGGGGTCCATGACGTGGGCAGCTGCTCGCCTCGCGGCTCTCGCCATTGGGCGCCCACACTACGTATGCAGGCCTGCACACTTGCAGGGCAAAGCCACTTTCTTGGTAGCTTGGGTTCCAGGTCCCTCCTGCAGCCGTCCCTCTTTGGGAGGCGGTAAGGAATTGCCAACCGGGCTGTAGCCTCTAACTACTTGTTTGCTTCCCATCCTGTTTTTTCTGCCCGCGGATTTCCGTCATAGCTCCCGCGCTCCTACATCAATCATTCCCTCAACTCTTTATTTACCACCCAGGCCCATTCAGCTGCAACCAGCGACCAAAAATTTCCCTGAGGACTTTAAGCAATTTCCGCCTTTCAGCCATAACATTGATTTCCCCTCTTGCATGACGACCAAGCATCACCTTGCAGTCGCTCTCGCTTAGCGAATCTATTCGTCTTAAACCCAGCCTCCAACGCTAGCTAGAGCACACACAAAAAATCAAGATGGATCGACAACCAGCACTTACAAGCCCCAAAAGTCCCACCAAAGCTCAGAACCCAAAGCCTGCAAGAAGAAAACTTCAAAAATGCGATCCCAAGCTCAAGGCGTCCAAGGCAAAACGTGGATCTGCCGACTCTACATCCAGTCGCAAAACCGATGCATCGACACCTCTGCCATCGCCTCGTCCAGTCCAAAACGGCGCCCCAGACTTGAGTGATTCGATATGGAACCATTACCTACGGCCAAAAACGGTCGTCAGTCCAGCATCCCCAGAGCCAGAACCCAGGCCAATGTTCAAAGCACCGAAGCCACAAGTACAACGTACCATTCCCGAGTTCTCCCACCTTACCATTCATGACCCATCTGCCCGACCATCACTTGACAGCAGTTCAATGCCGTCACCAGCTTCCAGCGCATCTACCAGCTCAACTATGCGACGCCAGGCCAAGACTCCGGTTTTTCGAATTGGACAACTGGAAGAAAAGCCTTGGTACGGAAGAGACCTGGAAACGGCAGAGAAAACGTCAAGCGTTGATTTGATCGCCGAGCAGTACCACGCCTTGCTCGAATCAAGGGATGCTGCAGAGACAGAATCCATCTACGAGGACTCTCAGACGCAGACGGAACCATGGCAAAATATTCTCGACGTGCGATTCAGTTCCATGCTAGGAGGCACGCAGACAAAAGCCGAACCGCGTTCTCGGCCTCATGTGGAACCTCTGAAGCTCCGCCCTGCTATCGAAACATCATTCTATCATGATGAGCATGAGAGCTATTACCAGGAGGAGATGATGGGGTTTGAAGAGGATGTTATTTACTTCAAACCCATATCGTTTTCCAACGAGCCATCGCCTGAGCCCTCGATAAGGCTCTCTCAACGATATTCAGATTTGCCGACAGCCAAGCGACCAGATTCCAAGGACAATCTCAGCTTGCAGATTTGTCTCGAGCTGCTCACGCGAGAACTTGGAGCCGCCATGGCAGACAGACCACTACGAAGCGGCCCTAGCAATGCCGCGCTTCAGATTTGGGTCATGATTGAAGCCTACGAACGACTACGAGATCAAGTCACAAGAATGGGAATGGGAAACTCCGAGATTGAGAAGGTCGGCCACATGTTTGACTCATGGCTAGGTGCATTATACGCCATCCACCGATCCATGACAGATGGCGCAGTGCCCAAAGAGAGCGAGTATCTTGGGCTGGAGGAAGAAGTGGACTAAGACTGGAAGACGAATGTTTGTTTACACTTAGCGAATTTACCGCGGGGCAACCCATCAGCAGGATTTATTAATGGATAGCGGATTTGGCGTTTGGTACGTGTCGGCAGACACGCAAGGGATTGGGCGATGCAAATGTCATCGTGTATCATACAAGCACGCACGGCTTGATTAGAGCCGCGAATAAAATATTGTTAATCAAGTACGCGCGGGTGGCCTCCCAGACGACAGGGTTCAAGTGATGAGCAGCAAACATCAGCATGCCGGTATTGGGCAACTGGCGAGCCACAGTCGTCAGAATCCCCGCACCCGAGGTGGTCTCGCAGAGATCAGCAATGCACGTGAGTTGGCAGAGTGAGGACTCGGAGTACCAGTTCCTAGTGAATTACGCGAGGGCTGAGGTCGCTGAGGGGATTTTGGGTGGCTGTGAGCAGGGAAGCCTTGTTATCGGGAAGAACCGATGATGCAGAGGTGATGTTGACTCAAGGTGATGGGGCCGTGCCAAATTGGGCAACACTGGACCTGGGGTGGGTTAGAGGGCCGGTGCGTGCACGGCAGAGTGGATGTGCCCAAGACCCCGCTAAGAGCTTCCCTGCATCATGGCATGGCATAGCCCCGAAGTTCACGCTCTCAACCATGAGTCCCGCGACGTGCCGACTCTAGATCCAGCGCCAACATCGCTGCAACCCAACCCTTGCAGAGGAATCGGGCTCAATTCCAGCAGCCAGCCAGGCATCGCCATCATGGACGACGAGTACGGCGCCGACGACGACCTCCTGGCCGCCATGGCCGCCGTCGAGCAGACTCCCGCCGTGCGCTCCCGAGTGCAGCAGCCTACGCCGCAAAAGATCCAACAGCCAACCCCCCAGCGACTCGACAAGGCGCCTCCGTCAAACTCATCGGGCAGCAAGGTTGTTCAACCGACGCCCCAGGCCCTGCCACAGAAGGGATCCGGATCGGGGTCGGGGTCGACTATCCTCGTGTCGCCGCGCCAGCGAGGAAACCCGGTGCTGACGAGCATCCGAACGACTCCCTGGGAATACAGCGACATTCCAGCAGACTACGTCCTCGGTCTGGGTACATGCGCTCTGTTTCTCAGGTAAGCCGGCGCGCCAACGCCTGTAGCATCGCCATGTTCGAACTGGACGGTGCTAACTCTGCTCTCGTAGTCTCAAGTATCATCGCCTTCATCCCGAATACATCTACACGCGCATTCGGAACCTGCAGGGCAAATACAACTTGCGCCTCGTCCTCACCATGGTCGATATTCCCAACCATGAAGCCTCCATCAAAGAGCTCTCCCACGCGTCCCTCGTCAACAATGTGACATTGATCCTGTGTTGGTCTGCCGCCGAGGCCGCCCGATACCTAGAGCTGTACAAGAGCTACGAGCACGCCAGCTTTGGTGCCATCCGCGGACAGCAGCCCTCCAACTACGGCGAGAGACTGGTCGAGTTTGTCACGGTGCCACGCAGCCTCAACAAGTCGGACGCCGTCGCCATTGTGAGCAACTTTGGCAGCCTGAAGAATGCCATCAACGCCGATGCTGAGCAACTCAGCATGCTGAATGGATGGGGTGGCATCAAGGTCAAGAGGTGGACATCGGCTGTAGGGGAGCCGTTCCGAGTAAACAAGGCCGGCAAGAAGACGGCAAAGCCCTCCAGCCGCACTGCGGTACTAGACAAAGCAAAGCCAGTATCGCAGGTACCACTTAGGGATATGCCATCTACCGGTCAGCCATCTCGAGGTCTGCCAACATTAGAGACGCCACCGGTGGCCGGTTCAAGCGCGCCCGCTGGCGGGCAGTTTCAGTTCATGGACAACACAGATGACGAGGACGACGAGGAAGCGATGCTTGCAGCAGCAATCGAAGAGTCAAAAAGAACGGCGGAGGCGGAGGCAGCCAAAAAGGCTAGTCAAACCTCCCAGGATGGCGAGTTAAGTGAAGGGGTCGCTGCGGCTTTGGCAAGACTTCGAAACAATGCTGGATGAAAATGCCGGGTGATGGAGATGAAGTCAGTGCCTTCTCTCATTTCTTCATCCACCCCTAGGCCGGTTTTCATCCACGCTCGACGTTGCCGAGAACACGCGCAGAAGCACCAAGACGGGGCCTCTCCACCCTTCCCCGCCGAGTAGCCGCGTCTTTATTCCCGATTTCATAGCAAGCTTTGCTATTCAGCAGGGACAAGGATGTCTAAGCGCGGCTGGCGAACCCCATGAGCAAAAAGTCCCGCAATGGTGCTGGCCAGTGAAGACTGTTCAGGGAATCGCATCAACTCGATTGCACGACAATTTTACTTGCTTTCGATGCCTCGACATAGATATGCCAAATATGTAATTGGGCTCGCAGTGTATCAAATGCCACGCCTTTATTACCCATGAGTAATTAGTGGGAATGTCTACCGGGTAGTTTGGTGGACTATTTCTATTGCTATTTACGTCAGCTTCATCCAAACAGGATATAATTAACCATTGGCCTGAGTTCAGAGACATCTCAGCAGTATATATCGTATATATGAATGGGCTTTGCATCACTAGAATTATTCTAAAGCTAAAACACTTTTGATTTATCATATTGTTTGATACTACCTCCTGCGTTAGTCCTATACGACATACCCTATACCCCATTCATTACCTCAAGTCAAATCAAATCACCCAGGCGTGAAATTAACTACCCATTTAACCAAACCTGAAGAAGTGTAAATAGATATTTTTTTTTTTTTAATCTTGATTGTCAATCATCATTTGAAGCCTATGATTCCCTGTTTTCTTTTTTTCTTTACTGTGATCGAAGAACACCAACACCACGTCGATCCCCTATCAATCCAGAGCACACCAACGAATTCAACGTATTCATAAAGATCAATCTTACTCTCAGAAAAACAACCCGGCTTTATTGTCAAACCGGCATTTTCCCCTAGTACCAACACCTCCCAAAGCAATCTCCGAAAAACTGCTGCCTTGGTCATACCTTCTCCCTCGTGACTTGTCTCCCGAGCAAAGACCTCGGTTTATATTCTGTGTCTCTCGGGATTCAGACGTTGTTCGATACTGAGGTGTAGCTCTTTGAGATTCCCTAGTCGCAACGAGAAGGGCCGCCAGGCTTGGAATTAGACTGCGAGAGCAAGCCTTGTCGCTGGCATCAACAAGACCGTCTGCAGAGATTGGACACACAGCGTGTCTTGTGGGCCAGTTATCAAATACCCATACTCGAGGGCAATAAAACCAATGATAAGGACCGGCCAGTGATGGAATTAAAACTGTCCCGGCTTACCTTTGAACTGGCGCATCACAAGCTGGGGGGGTTTTTTTTTTGATGGACTGGAATCGGCCACTGAAGAGTCACAGTATGCTTCGTAAACAGGTCGCAGTTACTGATCGCTCCCATTGAATTACAAGCGATAGTGATTTAGAGATGGATACCCTCTCGTATTAACATCGTGAGTTGAGAAGCCTCCGCGGTACGCCACATAACCTATCCCAACCGTCATTGCCATGCCTCATTCATTCATTTCTTCCATGTCGCTTAGGCACCGCCGTCGCGCTTGGCATACTCCTCCTCCATGGCCTCCTCGTACAGACGATCGGCCTCCAGCTCCTCCTCCGTCTTGGGGCGCGCCACTCCAGCACCGGTGTTTGCGCCGGCTCCGGTGGCCACAGCGCCTCCGGCAGCGGGGGTGTTGGTGTTGGTCTGGGCCTGCTGCTGCTGCTGCTCCTCCTTCTGGTTCTGGTCCTGGTCGGACGAGTAGGCGGGACGACCCATGATGGTAATATTTGGGGTGGTAGAGGGAAAATAATTTAGATCGTTTCAGAGAGGCTTCGAAGCAAACGTGTTGGAGGTGGAAGAGTTGGGGTCGAGTTTTTCTACGAGCTGTCTTATACCGCAGGTGTGGTGTGGCGAGTGCGATACGTCACTTCCCCCCGCCAATTGTGGCTGAAGCTCGGGCAAATCAACCCACCAGTTTGGACAAGGACAGGGACAAAAACGGGCTTTGGACATGAAACAACAACGCCACTACCAGGCTGAAGAAAGAAAAAAACAACAACAAAAGGCTGCGAGGAGGGTCTCGAGAATAACTGGGACCCACGGTGATGCAAGGGATGATGCGCAGGCGAGAAAAAAAAATAAGAATACCATTTAGCCTATGGAATAGATAGCCCCTAGTTGGCGGTCCGCTCTGAGACATGCCACTCTTGCGTCACTGCACGCAATCAGCCCCCCGTCAGCATTCATGTAGCTTACCTCGTTCTACTCATTCTAGAAGTCGCCGATGATACATTTTCTCACGTAAAGACGGGGAGGGGGGGACCTTAGCATATCTGACATGGCTGTTTTATAAAAGGGAGGGAGGGGAGCAAAAGAGCATTATCTCTCGTCTTATTCATCTCTTTAAATCTAAATTTGACTACAGTGGTCAATCTCGTACAACCAGAATTAAAAAAAAAAAAAACAAGACCGAAACGACCTGGCCAGCTCCAAGATCACAAGGCTCCCTTCCAAGTTTGAAAATAAAAAGAAAGAAAGAAAAATCCGTAAGCATACAAGAAAAGGGTATTTTACAATGGATTCCATGTTTTTTCTCAATCAATCGCACTCATTACCTACGCTCCAGCGGTCATGACCTCGCGCCCAGGCCTTTTTAAAACTCCCGACTCTCACCAATGTCGCACACGTCAAAGACGCCCTCCTCTTCAATGCCCTTGCGGCGGAGAGCGTTCTTTAGCAGCTTCGGGGGCTCGAGCACCTCCTCCAGCGTCAGCGCCCAGGTGCCCCAGTGGATGCCCATGGCGCGCTTGCACTGAGTGTCCTGGAAGATCTCGACCGAGTCGAAGGGGTTGGCGTGCATGGGGGAGAAGGCAACACGGGGTGAGTAGGCTCCGATGGGGATCAGGCCCAGGTCGAAGGGGCCGCGCAGCTCGCCAATCTGCTTGAACTGCGGGCATCGAGGGAGGTGGTCGAATTCAGGGCCGTAGTCGTCCGTGGTGGGGGGAAGGTAGGGGACCCCGCGGTATCCTGTGTCGCCGCCAAACCAAACCGACTTCTCCTCTGAGCGAACGGCCCACGAACACCAGAGAGTGGTGTCCTTGTCGAAGGGGGTTCTGGCCGAGGTGTGCTGGCAGGGCAAGCACGAGACGCGGGCGGAGATGTGGCGTTCCTTGTCGCCCTCCTTGACGGTAACTGTCAGATCGGCGTCCTCCCACCAGTCCAGCTCGGTGACATGGTTGATGCCGCTCTTGCGGAACCACGTCTCCAGACCCAGACCGACAAAGAACTGCGCCTCCGGGTGGTACTTCTGGACCTCGAGGATGGAGCTGTGCGAGAGGTGGTCGTAGTGGCTGTGGCTGATGACGACGGCATCGACGATGGGAATGTCCTTGATGTCGCAGGGTCGGGGCGTGTATCGCTTGGGGCCCATGAAGGTGAAGGGCGAGCAGCGATCCTCAAACACGGGGTCGAAGAGGACGCGCAGGCCCGAGGGGTACTCGACATAGTAGCAGGCGTGGCCGAGCCAAGTGGCGCGGAGCTTGTCTGACGCGTCACGGTCGGGGAGCCATTGCGGCTTGACGACGGGGACGGTGGGAGGCGATGTGTCGGGCTGCTTGAGCTCGCCCGTCACAGTCGGCCTGGAGAAGCGAAGAGGTTAGCCCAGCTGGGGAAGAGGTGCCATGATGATGGCGGCTTTGGAATGGTGGCGGCTTACCAGACTACTCGTCGCAGGATGGTGCCGAAGTTGATAGCGTGCGACCACGAGGGATACGGGTTCTTGAAGCCGACGACAGTACCGCGCTTCACCAGGTGGTGGGGGTTGGAGGCGGCCTCCTCGGGGAGCGCAGAGCGGCCGGGGATCTTGGCCACGGCCGTGGCGACGGAGATGGTCGAGGTGGATGCCGCCGTGATGGGCTCCGAGGTTTCTGTTTCCACGGGCGCCTTGCCCGGGCTGTGGAGAGGGGCTTCTGCTGAGGCGGAGGAGGATGAAGTGTCGACCGAGGCGGGAGTATCAACAGAGGCCGTCTTGCTGGTGCCGTTGGCTGGCGGCGGAGACGTGGTGGGAGGAATTGTTGTGAAGTGGTCCGCGCCAGTGGTCGGAGCGTCAGGCGCTGGGGTCGTCATGATGCGAGGAGTAGGCGCTACAGCAGCCGATGTGAGGGTTGAGTGCCAGAGACGATGAGACGCAGGACGAATAAATCGTCTCATGCGACGAGGGGGGAGGGGAGGTGAAGAAAGCTGGGAGAGGATGAAGAGTTGCCCGGCAGCCTCTATCTATCGTACGAGTAACAAGGTAGAGAGCAAAGAAGAAGAAGAATGAGAACGGACGAAGACGAAGAGATGGGAAGATGGCGTACGTATCAGGAGAGAGAGGGAGGAGAAAAAAAGGCTGCTTGCCCAAGGAAACTAGACGGTTGTGGTTAATGAGCTTGGGCTTGGGGACGGCATGGGATGGATGGCATGAGAAAACGGCATGGGACGAGGAGGCTTCCTTTTCACTCGCGACTCGGCACACGCCAGCCAGGCCAAAGTCCGAAATGGGGGACTTTTGGATGCTGGCACAACTCAGCTAGACACAAGGGAACAGGAATAAAAAGAGCGACCCCGGCACACGGCGAGGCGCACAAGTCCGCAGTGCCAATGCAAGGTCGTGGATTCACGACGTAATGGGTCCTATGCAGCGCTGGTGGCCGATGACGACGGATGGATTGCCATACACCGTTAGCTCTCGAGGTTGCATTCTTTTGTTCACACTATCAGAGTCCGGGGCAGGCCAGGAACAAACTTTTGCCCCCTTCACTCTTTTTTTCCTTTTCCTGCCCGTTTTTGATTCCGATCTTCTGAAGCCAATCGCGCTGGACCCCAAGCAACATGGGGGGTTGTACAAAAAGAAGAATAAAAAAAATAAAAAAAAAGGTCCGGACATGGTCCACGGTCAACTTGCCCCACCGAAGCTACCCATCCATCCTTCGTCAACTCCGAATGCACCTCTAGCGGACTTAGTCGGCCACTAACACCTACGCCCGGCGTCAACGCCGCTCCAAGCCCTCGGACCTGGTGCCACTCTCGAAGCCTCCACTCCGGTCCATCCGCAGCAACCACGTACACCTCACTATCTCATTCGTTCCTTTTCTGTATCTCTCTCTCTCTCTCTCTCGCACAGGTGAGCGAGTGCGAGGGGGGGGATGATGGGGGTAAGCGGGGAACGGAGGAACAAAAGGACCAGAATCGGGTTTTGTGCTACGCCTTGCGTAAGGATGAACAGAAAGGACGATGCGCCGATCGGAAAACCGGGGTCTATCCGACTCCGACTCGTCTCAGAGCTAGTCACTATGAAAAAAAAAAAAAAAAAAAAAAAAAAAAAAGCTAACTCAGTGGTCGAGAAGACACAGACAGAGAGCTCCCCCCATGCCTTTGTTTCCGGGTGGCTTTTGCGTGCGCGCGCGGGCCAGCCGAAGGGAGCTTGGGCCGAGACAAGACGAACCAGTCGAGAACTATTCGGCTTCCATTCGTGTTTCGTTTCTAACACACGAAACGGCTTTTTGCTCTTTGCTTTTTTTTTCTTACTACCTTCAGCTTTGATGCATCAGAAACCGAAAAGAGCAAATGGTGAGAAGCAGACAGCAGAGCATTACTCAACCACCTAACTGGGGTGTTGACCTGGGGGGGGGGGGGGGGGGGGGGGGGGGGGGGGGGGGGGGGGGGGGGGGGGGGGGGGGGGGGGGGGGGGGGGGGGGGGGGGGGGGGGGGGGGGCCGGNACAGCAGAGCATTACTCAACCACCTAACTGGGGTGTTGACATGCCCCCCCCCCCCCCCCTTCCAACCCCCCGCTCAGCTTGACTCTCGTATCATTCGTATTCCCTGTTGAATGCTTTGGTCTCATCCCAACACCATGCTCGCTCGCTACGAATGGCACTTCAGCTCGACTAAAAAGTGACGAAGCGCTTCCAGCGCAAACATGACAGAAAATGGTCAAATGTGACGCTCAGTTTTCAATCCAACCAACCAACCAAAAGACAAATATAACCTGCGCACTTTTGCCCATCCCATCCCATCCCATCCCATCCCATCATCCAATGCC